>CM028351.1:9783326-10061326 GCA_016618105.1 Dendrobium huoshanense
AGAACATAGTTTGCACCATTTGTCAGGTACTTATTAATTTTTTATTTTCTTAATTTATTTTAATGTATAACATTTAATTAATTTTCATTTACTTATGAATTTATTGAAGGAAGAGATCAAATTGAAGAAGAACATAGCTATCCTGAGCTGCAACCATATCTATCATGTAGGATGCATCAAAAATTGGTTGATGATTAAAAATGAATGTGCTGTCTGTAGAGCACGGGCTATCCCAGATGAAAATGTTTGAAGAGTTCTATGTTGATGAGAATAATGATGATGGTTATGTATATTCACAATTTAAAAATTTTCTCTCTAGTTTGAATGAAAATATTTTGATTCTTTCTTTATTTTCTTAAGTAAATTGTACATTAATTCAGTTTATAAATTAGTTTAGCTAAAAATTTAGCATATATACTTTTTTAGAATAAGCCTCTTTATTTCTTTCATTAAATTTAAAATTAGTATGATAATATTGCCTAAAGAAAATAAAGTTTGTTAATTCCTTATGTATTTGAATAACAATTTATGATCAATCCTATCATCTCTAAATCAAAATGAGTCATATTAAGTAAATATTCCCATCAAAACATATTAGTATATAAATTGTGTTTCATAGCTCTATTTCCCATTCGCCCATAAATGCATCCACATTACAATTTGATTTGATTTTCTGGTTTGGCAAATTTATTCGTCTTAGTCATGCTTTTGTGACTATAAACATTATAGTTAGAGAAATTTAAGGAGGAAATGAAAAATAGATTATAACATGGAGTTTTATGTGAATATATATTAAAAAGAACATTTTTTCCCCAAATTGGCTCTTGAAAAAATTTTAAAAAATCAACTCGCTTAGGTTTTCTTCAAATAAAATTCTTTTTCGTTGTATTAAAAATATCAAATTTGTTTGATAATGTGGAAAAATGTATTGCTACATGATTTTAAAATTTAAATTCCTATAATTAAATTCTTATAGAAAATAACATACTATTTCTAAAGACTAAAATGACATTTTACTATTGATTTGAAAATATAAATAGAATTTATTTTATTTTTTATAATCAAATACATCATAAAGAATATCATATATCTCGAAAGAGAAATAACATTCAACTATAATTTTAAAAATAAAAATAAGTCAGAATAAAACTTGTCCATGGTCCGTTTGGCCATTACATAAATAGGCATCATATTCTCTCTCCCTCTCACAATGATAAACCTCTAATTATCTTTAAGCCCTTTATTTCAAAGTAGTTGAATTTACGCTCAATTTTGTGATTACATGATATTTTAAAGTGGCAAATTTAATTACTTTGAAATTCAAATATAATATCTTATCACGTGTGTGTTTATATATATATATATATATATATATATACACACACAATTAAAATGTCGCATGTGAATTGTTGGTTTAAAAAACTTGACTAAATATCCATCGTTAAATTCTTTAACTATATTCTTGTACCTTCTTTCATCTTCAAATTGAAATTGAGCACCGCGTTATCTATACATCTACTGCCAAACCAATATCTCATTGTTCTTCCTTTGGTCGTATCAACGCATCCTTACAGATTCTTTCATATACTTACGAACACATGTCCGCCTGTTCTGTCATTCCTATTGTCCGTCATTGCGACTGTCTGCTCGCCGAATCCTGAAAAACATCCCGTTTTAAAAAGTGAACTAAATTTTTATGGACATCTGCTCTGCTCGTCCCTCGCATTTAGCTTCTTCACCTCGTCGAAGCCACTCGCCCAGGCCACGTGTCTCCCGCGCTTCCCCATCGCATACTTTAATGTTTTCCCCTTTTAAGCACTTAATTTCTACTGCACCTCGTTTTCTAGGGTTCACAATTCGGCGGTGATCTCTTTATCTCCTTTCTCCCTCCGCATACTCTTATTTTACATACCCATGTCTTTTCTTCGTGATTGTCATTTTGTCGTTTGAGTAAATTACTTCGTCGCCGGCACCACCAATACTTCGATCGGATTCGACATTGTGCCAAGTCGATGACAACAAACCTTCCGGACGCCTATGCAAAGATGAGAACAGCTTCAATCTAGTTGAAAAGCTTCATCTCTCTCCTCTACCCCCCAATTCCCACTCCGCACTTCCTCTCTTACGCTCTATATCATCCACTGCCGGCAAAAATGATGCACACTACCTTCTATTGGGTCAAAACCGTCACGATCCTCATAGATTCGTGGTGCACTGATTCCTGGATTTCCTACCTGCTCTCCCTTATCGCTCTTTTACTCGCATCTGCCTTCTACCAGTTCTTCAAAGACCGCCTCATACTTTTCCTAAATGATGAGAAAGCAAATTGTCGATATCACGTTAAACATTCTATATAATATTGTGAATATTTGATGAATTTATTCATCATAATGATGCTGAATTACATAACATTTGCTACATAATAATTTTTTCCATTCAATATGGTTTTAATTTCATCTTTAGATTTTCTGATGAACTGTCTGTTATCCATTTGTCATGAGTTTTCCCGATGAAATTCATGTGGTCTTTCTGCTTTGTTATGATTCTCTTTGATATAAATATATTAATCATGTAAATTATATTTTATGTTCCTAAACCCTTAAATTATATAAATATATATTTTCTGTTCCTGCTTTTTGCTTATAAATGCTCATATATCACTTACTACATTTTTAAGATATGTAGGATTTATGAATATAATCAAGTTTACAGCAAATTGGATTCAGATTATAGTTTGTATCACTATTAGTTTTGACTTGAGCATTATGGATATGAACCAGTGGCTTTTCATAACTTTTAAATTTGATGGTTTTGGAACGATGAAAGATTGAGGATAAGGGATTGCGATGAAAGACATGAAGTGGATATTAAAACTAGATAATGTAGTAGCAAATTGTGGCAAATGACTAGACAAGAATCCTCTCAATCAAGCATGTACAGTGATACCTGATGCTGAGAAGAATTCGAATTGCTTTGCACTTGCAAGTGGTGGTGAGCCTGAATTTTGAGTTAAATTGCTCTGCACTTACAAGTGGTGGTTAACACGAATTTCGAGTTAAATTACAATCATAAGAGATGGACTGTGAAATTTAGGAACTCAGATGACTGAAATGTAAATTTTGAAGCTATGATGAATGTTTTGAACTTGCAGTTGCCAAATGATTGAAGTTGACAGCATGTATTTGGTACTTTCTGATCAGCCACTATCATGTAATTAATTTTCATCTCGATTCTTAGCTAAGTAGAAATCAAATACAATTTTCTGAAATCTGATTTGCTTACTGCTATATTAATGGTGATTCTTGTGAAATTAAAAAAAAAAAAAAAAAAAAAACTAAGTAAATGCATCTTCTATTCTAAGTGAACTAGAACCTCCAACAAGTATTTTATTCAATTTTCTCTTCCATCACCGAAATTATGAGAAAAAAATGTTCATACATAAATTTCTCAAGTACATTGCACACCGCAATTAAAGCCTTTCTCGGGTATACCTCATTCAATGAGTGATATTGAATGGCAGTTCCAGCATTACAACTAATGTTTGAATTGACTGATTGACCTCAGCTCTGTGATCCAGTGCATTGACGAAACTTAAATAATTGTTTTATTTCTATTGTTTTTAACCTTAAATAATGACACTGATGAAGTATAATATGAATTTTCAGGGACTGATTAAGGTTGTTTGTCATCTTCCACATTAGTTAAAAGTAGGGAACTTGTAGATCTTGTTTTCATTTAATATTGCATGTGCTTCTACTATTTAAAATTGTTGAGGGAATGTTGTATGCTAGATTACTTTGATTGATTGCATTGTTCTGGGCTTCATGCCATTTGAGC
Organism: Dendrobium huoshanense; assembly: GCA_016618105.1. Lineage (NCBI taxonomy): Eukaryota > Viridiplantae > Streptophyta > Magnoliopsida > Asparagales > Orchidaceae > Dendrobium > Dendrobium huoshanense. Next base: position 9,787,164 of record CM028351.1, read on the forward strand.
TGGTGAATAACCTTCACTCTCATCTTGGCATAATTTATACATCTTTGAACGATTGTTTCTTGCATTTATACTTCAATATGAATTTCACAGTAAGTTTTGTTTTATTTTTGCAGTTTGATCTTTGAGATAGAGAAGCATTGGACACTGTTGTTGCTTCTACAAAAATTTTATTCACTTATTCTATATTTTCTATCTTCTCAGATATCTCTCTATGTGCGTGCATCTTAAACAATTGATACTGTACTTTTTAGATGTTTTGAAATGGTTTATTTAAAATGGTTGATATAAAAGTTTTGAAATACTCTAGCCAACTTTTTTATGTCGTTGTTGTGAAGCTAAGCCTTTTTAATTACTTCTATCATAAACGTTTATTTGCTATTTTTGTGGGTGCATTGCTTGTTTTCATTAAAATGCTTGATGAATTGCACATTTAGCTTGCCTTTCAGTTGGGGTTCTAAATTAACAATCCATATAAACTTGTATCATTTATCAAGCTAAAATTTTATGGTGGTGTAGCAATATTGGTATAGATGTTAATATTTCTTAATACTCTAATTTGGATTTTATCGTTTTGATCCTATAGTTACTGTATTAATCTCTTTTTAACCTTCAGGTTCGATGTTGTTATTCATTTTACTGGCTTGAAGGTTGTGGTTGAATGTGTCCATAAGCCTTTGCTTTATTATAACATCAATCTTATTGGTACAATAACTCTCTTAGAAGTGATGGTTGCTCATATACCCTCTCTCGGAGTATGTCATTAATACTTTTTTTTTTTAAGATCTTAATATTTTTCATTTATTCTTTGTTATCTATTCATGCTGATCATTATTAAGAAGTTCCTTTGTTTCCTTAATAAAGTAGAATTTAATTAACAATTGGCATCAGGTTGATCATATGTATGCTTGATATCATTGACATAAATAATGATATTCAATGCTGTTACATGCAAGGATATAGCATTGATACACTTTTTTTAAGGCTTTTCCGGAATGTTATGTTATATATTTATTATTTCCATCTGCTTTATTTTTTTGCTACTTTGCATGTTGTTAATTAATGTCATTTTGAAGTATTGCCTGAATTTTTTAATGCCCAGTTATGCAAAGTGTTATTTTCATCTTGTATTTTTTTATACAAATTCATTAATGTTTTAGGTGAAGTTATTACCGACAGTTGAGACAAAACATTGAAATGTTGGGATCCCATAGGTGCAAATGGGCCAAAACACACTCTTGTTGGAACATATCCGTAGCTTGAACGGGTGTATTCTCTTTCTTTAGTTGTCCATAGCCTTGTAGTAGCAACTGCAGGGAGACATGTAAACGTCAATAACTTAAGAAATATGCCTCAACCTGAACAACATAGACATTCATCCTTAAAATATCAAAGTAGATGTGTGCGATGCTATCCTAATGGTACAGGTAAAGTTCTTTCTATGATTAGATTTCTTGGTATAATTAGCTTGTACCTTAGGAATATTATGCGGTTTACCTAAGATAAATGCTTAAATTTAACCTAAGTAATGTTTAATGACCCAAGATTATGTTTTTTAATGCAACTATTATGATACTTATGATGCTTTATAGATAATTCACCGATCACAAGTTACCAGTTACATCAACTACTCATTTTATTTATTTGAAAATAAGTAATAGAGGAGTTTAAATATAATTAGAATTAAAATGCTTGAAAATATTTATAATTTAAGCAAAAACCTTTTGAAAAAATAAATCAATGAGCAAAGAAATTAGTTTTCACAAAATTATACTTTCTTACCAAAATCAAAATAATTAAATAAACAATAACAAATTCTATAGAAAAAATGGACAAGAAAGAATTTTCTGAAGGAAAGAAAAATTAAGCCTCTTGAAAGTATAAGGAGATGATTTCTCCAGTAATTACGTAGTTACATTTTTATTACATTAAAGGATATATATAAATAACTAACAATTGTGAGATCGTATTCAAGCATATAAATTTTATTCTAACAAAAAACTCCCAATTACAAGTCATTGGCCATTGGTTGTGAACAAAACCAGGCCAAAAATTTTCCATTTACTTAGTCATAATATTTTCATTATAACGATAGATTATATAAGCTATCTACACTCAAACCTTCTTAGCGAGGTTTTTGTTAAATGCGCAAAGTTTTACTTTTTTATGATCATGAGTTATTCTACCTCTAAAAACTGATGACTATATTGTTGTAAATAATATATACCATAACCCTCTCTGTTTCTTCCCTATAGCTCATATTTGAATGTACCTCAATGTCATTATCAAATATCCATTTCCTTATAAGTGATATATTGGACACATTATGAATATCTGACATATAATCTAACAAATGTAACTTGTAGGCTGATTATCCAATCCTTTTAATAACTTCAAATGGTCCACATACCTTAGACTCAACTTTCTTTCCTTACATCGGTTTGAACTTCATCTACTCAAATCTCCTAGTTGAAACTCTACAGCTCGGTTCTTAGCATCAAATTACTATGTTGTCCTATCTTGTACAGCTTTTAATTTATTTTTGATTAGCAGATCTTTTCAATAGCATCTTCTATCAGGGTTAGCCCAATTAATGGTCTTTTACCCACCTCCATCCAAGACAATGGTATCTGACACTTCATACTATACAAGCTTCATACGGAGCCATACCTACACAACTAAAAATTATTATTGTAAGCAAACTCAATTAGAGGAATGTGGTCATGCTAATTTCCAACAAAATTCAAAATACATAATCTTAATAGATCTTTTAATACCTATATATTTCTCTCAGACTATCTATCAATTTGAGAATGAATGTCATATTGAAATATATTTTAGCACACAAAACTTATTGAATTCCCCTCCATAGTCTAGAGGTAAGCCTATCATCTCTGACAAAAATTATAACTTGTAGTATCCCATGTAACTAATAATCTCACACATATATACCTATGTCAATTTATCTATTGAATTAGACTCTCCAATTGGAATGAATTTAGCAAACTTCATCAAACGATCAACTATAACTTAATTGAGACCATGTCATTGTCTCAACATGGGAAAACCCATAGAAAAATTCAAGGTCACCTCTTTCCATTTTCACTCTAGAATGGGTAATGGTTATAAAAAAATCTCCTAGTCTTTGATGCTCTACCTTTACTAAGTGATACACTTCACATTTTGAAATAAAATCTACAGCATCCTTGTATGATCATCTGAGCCAATATACCAGAATATTGATTAGCAAAAGAAATCACCTCCAACTATGATCTCTCTCTATATCCCATATTAGGTGTAACAACCCAAAAATTTGAAAAGAATTTTAAAATAAAATTTAAATTTTTTTTGAACTAGTGCAATTTAGTATCATGCTTTAGAGTGTTGAGGCACTAGTATTGAGAGCATAATGGTGCTAGAAATAACCACCGTGGTATTTGAGTCTCTGTTCTACTATAATTCTGGATTCAACATGCTGTGTTGCGCCATTATGTTGGAGCATTATGGTGCTAGTCCATTAACTACAATTTATATATTTTAAAAATCTAAATATCCTTACCATTCCCTCTCCCATATACCGAGTTTTCTTAGCTTGACTAGGAAGGAGGGGGAAGAGAGGAAGAGAAGAGGAGTGAGAAGTGATGAAAGGAAGCTCTTCATGCTTTTTTTAACTGCTATCCCTATTACAAAAAATATTCTATTTTTCTATAGATAACTATTTTCTTACTTCTATATTGATGATTTTGATTTCTATGGATCTTATCTCTCTTAAATCTGCAAAAATATATATTATCTCTTGATTTTTTAAGCTTTTACTGTGTAACTTTTGATATGTTATATATTTTATCATTCTAAATGATTTGCTATAATTTTATTGCATTTTCATTAATTAAATATATGCATAAGAATTTTTATTTAAAATGAAAAAAAAGTAAGTTGAAAATGGGTCGAAAAGTAAGGTATACTAATTTGATATGATAAGATTAAAATGTGATTTTGTTGAAATGGTTGATGTTATGAGAATGTATTAAGGATGTATTGAACTGATATTGACTAATTTGATAGAAATTATGTACTGATTTTATATTGGATATATGATGCGATAACTCCACATGATATCCTCAAGATCCATTTATTCACTGAAGGGAGTCATAAGGTGTCGAGGCGACTAATTCATGTTTACTAATGGGAGTCATGAGGAGTTTATTGATTGGCTTTCATAAGGGGTGATTGATAGTCTTATACTGCAGTTATAAGTATGGGAGCAAGATTAATATGCCCTTATCTGAATATCTGATACATGAAGTATTAATACCATTATTGATTACTATTACTGATACTATACTGATAGTGATGCTAATTACTATTAGTGATACTATAATGATATCATTATTAATATTGTACTGATATTGTTACTGATTACTTTTGTGAATATTATATCAATTCCATTATTGATTACTGTTATTGATACTATATTAATACCATTTTTAATTACTAGTACTAATATTATATTAATATCATTATTGATTACTGTTATTGTTATTTATATTATATTAATATTATTACTAATATATGGATGTGAATGAGTGAATGATAAGATTAATTGCAACTGATTGAATGATTATGATAGACTAGTTGATAAATTAATATGGTTAACTAGCATAAATAATATATATGAGTGCATAACTTTCTTATACAAGTTACAACATAATTTTCTTTTGTTTTGCATTGACTTTAGTTATTATATTTTAGTTACTTGCTAGGTTGTATGCTCGTTATATAGTTTTTACATATTTTCAGAAAAGGGTAAAAACCATGGAGAAGGAACTAGACAGCATGCATAGTTTTTATTTTAGCACTTCTAATTCATTTTATAATCATAATGTATTTAACGTGATCAACTGGTCTTTTTGAATCACGACATTGTATAAATGATATTTTGGGCTTGTAATAATTATGCACATGGATGAATATAAATACATTTCTTTTGCTATTTATTTGAATTTGTAAGATTTAGTTAAGTGTGATTAACTAGTAAGAACAAAGATACAATTCTTCCAAATTTTAATTCGGGGATGTGACATTAGGGATTCATCAGAAGTAAGTTAAATATATGATAAGCTATAAGACTTCCTACTCATAGCATATGCTACCACATTAGCCTTGCCATATTAGTATTTAATAGTTAGATCATAATTGTTAATGAACTCAAGCCATCTATTTTACTTCAGATTCAAATCATTTTAAGTAAATATGTATTTCAAACTCTGATAATCACTAAAAATCTCACACCTAACATCGTACATATAAAGTCTTTAGATCTTCAAGAAAATAACACAACAGCAAGTTATAGATCATGTGTTGGATAATTCCTCTCGAGTTATTTTAGTTATCTATAAGTATAGGCTATCACCTTTTTATGCTGCATTTGAACACATTCCAGTCCATTTAGTGAAGCATTACTAAATATCTAAAATCCTGTTGTACCAGATGGAAGAGTCAAAATTACAGAAAAAGTCAAATAAACATTCAATCTCTAAAACTCTCCTCATATTTTGAAGTCCAGAAAAAAGCCATTAACATGCAAGTTATTCTTGTTAAAGGTGCATAAATCTAACAAAAACCTCTCAAAAATTTTACATAATATCCAACCATTCTAAAAAAATTACATACTTCAAATACAGTAGTAGGCCTTGACCACTCACTAATTACCTAAACTTGCTAGGCATCTATAAAAATACTAGTACTATTCACCATATGCCCCAAAAAAGTAATACTCCACAACCTAAACTCATACTTAAAGAATTTTTTATATAGTTGATGCTACCTTAGAGTCTCCAAAATAATCATTAAATGTCTGGCATGATCTTCCTCAGAAGCAGAGTAAACCAAAATGTCATCTATGAACACTATCTAAAAATTAATGCAAAAAAATCTTTGAACACTCAGTTCATCAAATCCATAAAGATGGTCGATGCATTCATCACCTCAAAAGGCATGAGTAAGAACTCATAGTGTTTGCATCTCCCCTTCTGACTCCCAATTAGTGAACTCCTTATAACTTCCAATTAGTAATCACATGAAATAATCACCCTAAATCCATATCACTCGTATCAATTTCTAGCTTCTTATGACTTCAAAATTAATGATCATGTGGATCTTGAGGGTAATCGCGTGGGGGTATCCTATAGATTTCTGATATCAATCAGCACATCCTTTCTATTAGATTAGTATCACATTCTACTATCACAAACCAGTATTATATTCTAGTTTATATCAATCATTTCAACACATTATATATTCTAATTTATCATATCAAACCACGATATATTATTTTTCTTACTAAAAATAATGTAGTATTTTTTTATCTTAAAGAATAGTAATTCTTTTTAGTTGATATCATGTAGGAATGTCTCAAAAAAAGGTGAAAAATTTATAAATATTGAACCGACACTATGATGTTCATACTATTAGCACTGTAGCGTTGATAACACCCTTGTGCCAAATTTGGACATCACAACACTCAAGCATCAGGAAAATGTTGATTAATTTTGCATCCAGGTTGAATAAAAAATTAGTGCTACAACACATCATCATATTGCGGCAGCATTGCAGCATCGAAGTCTCAGGAATTTGAGCACTAAGGCACCAAACCGCACAATGTCATAGCACCGAATGACACATTCAAGCATCGTAGTGCTTAACTTTTGGAGTGTGAGGGAAGAGAAGTTGATGAAATTTGGAGCCAGGACAAATTATGCTGGCGACGCACTAGGTCAGCCAATATCCACAATAGGTTTGTCCAGCATCTCGGTGAAACCTACTTAGCAGAATTCACATTATAACACTATAACATTAACATGTCGAGCATCACAGTGTTAGAGTCCACTTCTGTACTTATTATAAATAGTTTTTTAGTCTTTTTATGTAGGGGGTTCTGCCATTTTAGTGAGTTCTAAGTGTTTAAGTGTGATGCCAGCTTAGAGTAAAGTCTAAAGGAAACTAGAAGAGAGAAAGATATAGCAATTGGAGTGGTTGGCCTACCATATTGTGAGAAAGAAAGTAATTAAAGAAGATAATAGTGTGTACTATTTTGGTGATATCTATTTTCACTTTTCACCTTGTAATTAAAGAAGTTATCTTTCTTTTTTGAGCAAACAAAGAAATCTATTTTATTTTATTTTAACTTTGTGGCTAGCTAAAACACTTAGTTTTTGGCTAATGATATCTCTTATGATTTACTAAATTAATGGATGTTTTCAATATCTCTTATTCTTAATTTAATCTATATAATGACCATGTGTAGAGTTAAAATATAGTGTGATATTTTACCTCGATGGAGAAATATTGAAATAATTAGGAGTATGGAAATGAAACTCTTGCATGCCTAGACATAAGATGTTTAGTTTTCTAGTCTATGGAGAAATAATAATTATAGGACCTTCCTTCACTTTCTTATAAGCATAATAGAGATATAAAGATGCATAAGCTCTAATTCATAACCAACATAGGAGAGACTACTTAGGGAAGCTTTGGAAATTCATTGTCATTAGTCCAAAATATTTTATCTACACTATCTTATCTTTCTTATACATTTTTTAGTTAAGATAGAATCCAAACTTGATTTTCATTGTGTAGGATAAACATTCTAGCTAAACAGGAAGTACTACCACATTTGCAGCGTAGCAAAATACTTACTCATGGGATTAACACTCTCTCGTATCATTTTTATTACTTGATCGATACGTGCATAAGCGTTATTTAGTGGACATTTATATGAAAGAGGACCTAAGTATATTTTACACACCTCTACTTCCCATTATCAAATGTTTGGCACCGTAGTCAGGGAAGTTGCAAGCTTTCATGCAATTTTATCTATAATATTAAAAGAGATATATATTTAATTATAATTGTATCATCTATCTTTAATTTTATTATTTATTATTTATTTATTTTAAAATTTTAAAAAAAAATTCCTTTGTTATATTATTTTTTATAATTTAATTCTTTTATTATTGGTTTATGTGTAGTAGATCTTGTATGGAACCTTTGTTGTTTGATTTATAGATTTAGATGACCCATATAAACATTGAAAAATCCAAAGTAATTATAGCATTAGGAATGGCTGAACCAAATCTAGATTAGAACATTTTAAACCTCTTAGGAGTATGTTAATCCTATAGTAGATATATTTCATCAAAGTATCAATAGACCTACTATCCAAATTAATAATTTTGAGCTAAAACCTGCCAATAATTTTGAGTTAAAACAAACCATAATTCAGTTGGTTCAAAATTTCTAGTTTAGGAGAACTCCTATTAAGGATCCCATTCTATACTTAACTAGCTTCTTAAAAATTTGCGCAATATTCAAGTACAATGGTGTTAGTAATAGCACTGGTAGGCTTCATTTGTTTCTATTTTTGCTAAGAGACAAAGCTAACATTGGTTGAATTCCTTACTCCTATGATCTATAACTACTTGGAATAAGTTGGCACATAAATTTCTAACTAAGTATTCCCACCATCTAAAACTGGTAAGCTTAGAAATGAAATAACATCTTTTTCTCAATTTTAAGGAGAGTCTATCTATGAAAGTTGTGAAAGATTCAAGAAGATGCTTAGAAAGTTCCCTCACCATGTTTTGCCTGATTGGTTGGTGATTCAAACTTCCTATAATGGGCTTGTACAATTCCTTAGGTTAATAATTGATGCAACAGCTGGAGGATTATTATTGTCTAAACTTTTTGATGAGGCTTAGGAATTTATAGAGGAAATTTCAACAAATAATTTTTAGTGGTCTTCAATTATGTGAATCCTAAGAATATAATAAGTGTTTATGAGTCAGATGCTTTATCGATTTTGATTGCTCAAGTAGCTTCCATATCTAATAAGTTGGAAAATTTTAGAGTTAGTTCAAGGTTTGAATCACAAGTGTTTTTGGAAGAGAGATTTAAATTATGTTGGCGAGAATAGTGCTCAATGAGTTGAGAATGTTAATGCCATTGGAGTACAAAAAAAATCCTATTTAATATTTATAACCTAGGCTGGAGGAACACCCCAACTTTAGTTGGAATAATAATAGTGATGAAACTAATTAGTGGAATACATGTCAATCTAATTCTAGAAAAAATTGGAGCAATCCTCAAAAACTTATAGTAAACCCTAAACATTATTATCCTTTAGGATTTAATTAAAATAATCAATTAAGAGATAGGAAGATATCTTTGGAGGAGTTAGTGATTGAAATGAGAAATTAATTGGAAAGTCAAGTTGCTTCAATCAATAATTTAGAAATCAATTTGGATAGCTTACAATTTATTTTAATAGTAGAGCCCATGGCACCTTGCACAATAACATTGAAGTTAATCCAAAGGAGAAAAGAAATATCATAGCTTGGAGAATTTATGGAGTAGTAGTGATAGCACCCAACCAAAATGACAAATCTAGGCATAGTATGGATAAAGACTAAAAACTTAAGGAGATGATAGGCACCCAACCAATCCTATTAATTTTTATAACATTATCCTTTAAATTCTTATTTATAATAACACCTACACCATTTCTAGTATGACTCCTACCCGAATACCAAAGTTTAAATGCTAAACTATCAATTTCCTTAGCCTTCTCTCCAACCCATTTAGTTTCCTAAATGCACAAAATATTTAACTTCCTATGAATCATAATATATATTAATTCCATTAATTTTCATGTAAGGAAACATATATTCCAAGTTCCTATTCTAATTTTAGTTTCATGGACTAGCTTCTTTGCCCATATCCATCCTTGATGTAGGAACTCTTGCCTATTTAATAATCGATGTTGGGTACATAAATTTTCACTCGGAATAACTTTACAATCTAGACGATTTAATTTTCTAATAAGAAAATAGTCAATCTGGGTTGTACTATATCCATTTTTTATAAGTGACGAGATGCACATTCCTTTTCTTAAATAAGGTATTAGCAATTGAAAAATCATAAGCTAAACAAAAATCTAATATGGTCTTGTCACCTTCATTCGTTGTTCCAAATCCATGGCCACCATGACTACATTTTGGAGTAGAAAATGAGTTTTTCGCTTTGAGATGCCCCTATGAGGTTGTGGAGAGGCTTAGTATCATGGCGTATCATTTGTAGCTACCTCCTACTTCCACCATACACCCATTGTTCCATGTGTCTCAGCAAGAGAAAGTTATTGGCGACCACAGTCCATCAACGATGTTGTCAATGACCATGGCAAAAGAAATGGAGGTGATCCTGGAGCCAAGGGAAGCGAAAGGATTAAGAGATGGTGGCTCAAAAGAGATTAATTCTACCTTTAATTACTTACCATAGAAAATCTAAATTGAGAGAGAATTATAGATGTTTATTTAAGGAAAGAAAGAGGGCTTATTTGAATTCAGATTTGCAAGGGAATTATAAAGATTTATTTAGAAAAAGAGAGTTGATTTGAAATCAGATTTGGGAGGAAATTATGGAGGTTTATTTAGAGTTAATTAGGTTGTTTTATTTCCATTATGTTAATTGTGTTTTAAATTCAAACTTCCACATGACAAAAGATCAAATTTGGTGCAAGGATAGAATTGGTGACGAGCGCAAGTCCCTTCCTAGCTTGTTCAAGAACGGTCCACACGCAAACCTCAAAATTTAAATCAGCTTGATTTAGCATCCGAGACGGTGTAATTTTGCAGGCCTTGTATTTGCGATAAGCATCTTCATTTTCGGGAGCCAGGAAACGGTCGTTGGGACGGCAAGAGGAGGACGAGCTTCCAACGATGATACGATTGTGCTTGCTAGAACTCGACATTTCGTGAAGGCAAGTTATACTAATTGAGGTGAAGGAGGAATGAGTGAAATGATATTCAGGTTAAGCCAATTTATAGAATTTTGAAAATATCGTACAATACGATCTAGGATCGTACAGTACGATGTGGAATTAATATTGTCTGGACGAACAGTTCAAAAAAGGTGGTCAACTTGTACAGTATGATTAGAAGGATTTCGATCGTCCCGAAGGTCGTCGGTACGAACTTTGACAAAAACCGACGACCCTTGACGAAAAGTTTCGTATAGTACGAACATGTGTTCGTACAGTACGAACAGGCTATTATATCGTATCAACAACCTTTAAGTCGTCCTCATCCATTTCGCTGATGTGGATCGTACAGTACGAAGATGTGGTATCGTATAGTACGATGTGCAATAATGTCGTACCAAAAGGTTGAATGACCAGACACCAGTATCGTACAGTACGATGGTGATCATACAGTACGATCAACAGAGACGATATTTGTGTCTGGGTTGTGATTTATATTGTTTTGATATATCATACAGTACGATATTGGATCGTACAGTACGATAAAGAAAATGTCAATTTTTTATTTTTGTGTAGTGAGTGTGTGATGATCAGGAACAACCTTAGATTTTTTTTTTTTTTTTAAATTATGCATTAATGTCTATGACACCAAATCTTGTCCTCAAAGTGCTAAAGGTGTCATAGGCTAGTGGTTTAGTGAAGATGTCTGCCAATTGGGCAATCAGTCATTTAGATATTATGATAAAGAGTAATAGTGGCCAGTATGGAAGTTTATGCTATAAGTTCTTCTTCCGCATAGAATTGAGGGCATCCTTCAATTCCCATATAACTCTTATTGTTTAAGTGTAGCTCTCGGTTTTTAACCTTATAGCAAATCAATCTACAAGTATTCCTATAATAAACCTTTTTTAACGACTTCAAAGTTCAATAAATCATGTTGGCCTAGCCGTTTCAAATTAATTTCAACTCCCTATCTCAGATTTCTACTTATATACACCCCATCAATCTTCTATTATGTTATGCAATGATGAATTTGATCATCTACTATAAAATACCATTTTCAACTCTATGCTCTCAACTTATTCATAAGACTAACTAAACATATCACCAGTCAGGAGAAGCTCCTATGCAAAAACATAAGCAAAGATCACTTGTTTAAAAGTGGAAACATAATTAAAGCATAACTCACTAGTTCTGGAACATATTCCATAGGCCCTTTCACCTTCAAACTCATGATCTTAAACTTAACTTTGTTTTTCTGATCAAGCAATGGCTTCTCATTATTCTCTGGATGCTCCACAAACTTGAAAACTGCGAATTTAAGTAATAGATGAAGAATCAAGGTGCTTGCATTGCAATTCCTTTTATCATCAATCAATGATATAGAACCAAAAGCCTAAGTAATAGATGTAAATGGGTTAAAAGGAACGAGATGTAGAAAAGGATTCAGAAAGCAAACCTCCATGATAATAATTGCACGCACTTAAAAACAAAGAACGAAGTTGCAAAAAAAAAATGCATACAAAGTAAAGCACAGTACCAGTTGCTATAATACTCTCTCCGGGAGAAAGTATTGCTCCAGGAGGACGCATAAAACAACTTTTTGGTGCAGTTGTTTGAAACTACATATTGTAAACAATCTATAAATAAAGATAATGTAACTATACAACATATTGTAAACAAAAAAATTGTCGTTACTTTTTTGAAAAACATGAAAACATAAATATTTCTTCTTTATTCTTTATGCTAGTGTTCTTTATTCTGATTGCACTTCTAACTTTCTTGCCAGGTTCATCTTCAAATGAAGGGATAAAAGTTAATTCCTTCTATTAAAAAGAAAAACATCAAAGAAAGCAAGCCTACACCTTAAATTAAAAAACTCAAGAAATTTAAAAAGCATAATAATGAACATACAAATAGAAGGCAAACTATTCACATGGACTAAATTTTTCACTAGAAAGCAAGTGACCTGGTTCTATGCAAATGATACAACTCAGAAACTAATCTAATAGAAGGAAATTCAACAAAAGAGACATGATTTACCCAGGCACTCCTTAAGATGGACATGATAAACTCCACAGAAGCAATATAATCATTCAATGATTAAAAAGGAACGATAATATACTCAATGATTAAACACAAAATTTGCTAGATTCTTCATTAAATCCAATGATTAAACACAAATAATAGTTCCACAATATATATAGCCCAGATGATTTATGACTTAATTAGGTGCATTAAAAAATTTAGACATAATAAAACCTCCGGAACTAGCATCACCAAAAAGATAAAAACATAAATGTGATCCTCTACAATTCAAGCTTCTAGTGTAGTTCTTCCACCGCATACCATCCTAACAACATCAATATCAAAGAGATTCCACTGAACAATAACATTATCGCATTTAAAAATTAAAACAATTCAGTAAACTCGAAAACCTGCAATCAAACAAACAAATAGATCGAGTATGGAACCAAGTACAACCAACCAAGAAAATTTTAAAAATCCTAATTCACCCAAAAAAAACCTTCACCAAAACCCAATCTTTTAAGCATCGTTAAGAAAATCACTTCAAAATTCCGACCACTAACATGGGAAGTAAAGTTTATTAGGCCGATCGAGCTGAAGCCGGCGCCGCGTCGGCAAAATTGATCTCGCCACTGAAGAGACCGAGTTCCCACCGGAACTCTGCTGCGCTCTCGGCCCCAAAGCCCCACCGATCTGACCACTACCATGATGGTGCTGATGATGGGTCAACTACGAAGACGATTTCGTCGAAGAAGTCCCACCGCCACCTCCAGCACCAGAAGATCCGGCCTGTCTGAACGGAAGCCGGCATAGACCCCAGAGTTTTCCATCTGACGACCCCGCCCTGCCATCAGCGACTGCCATCTGTATTGCTTCCTCCCCTGCTCAAGCTTGGTTCGAATCAGTGAAGAGGATCCGAGTGAGAGTGGGGGGTGATTGTTCTTTAGTGGCGTGCTGTCGTCTCCTCGTGGTTAATCTGATTCAAGAAGAAGCAGGGAAGAAGAAGAGAGGCTGGAGCTTCGAAGGGTGGGCGGCTACAGGACGGATTCCATGGAGATCGCAGATTCGCAGAGTTTAAAGAGTGGGTTTCACGTCCGTGGATTTGATTATTCCGATTTCAATATATTTTATAAATGAATTTGTACTCCTTGAGGGCGTGGGGCGTGGGTAGGGATTGGAAGTTATATATATATATATATTCCAAAAAAAAAAAAGTTATATATATATATATAATGCGACACTCACTTGAGTTAACCTTTGGATAAGAATCTCGCAAACAAGCATCAAGTTAATAATCAATTCAAGTTAGCTCATCTTTTTATTTTTTAATCAATTAATCTAAAATCTATGATTAATAAATTTATAAAAATATTTTATTTAACTAAAACAGGTTAATGGTTTAGATTGGAATTGATAGCGAGTTTAATCAGAATTCAACTTTTTTGACCCGTTTATTAAAAGAGTTGGATTCGAATTAGAGTTGTAAACAAGTCAAGCCGAGCTCGAGTCACCCCTAACTTGAACTTAATTAATTAATCAAGTTCAAGCTCGAGCTTTATTCAACGAGTTCGAGCCGACTCATTTATTTTAAAAGAGAGAAAATGATTATATTCTAAATAATTATAATAATGAAATGATAAAAAGATTAAGAATTTATTAAAAAAATAATAAAGATTTACTTAATATAATAAAATGAATATAATTTTCAAATATTTTAATAATTTTACTTAAAATCTTAAATTATAATATTTTTTTATTAATATTTTTTTTACTGGCTCAAATTTGACTCGTTAGCTCATCGAACTCGGCTCATGAGCCATTTACCAAGTCGAGCCCGAAGCGGCTCACGAGTCAGCTTGACTAACTTACATAAGTTAGGTCAAATTCTAGTTGAAATCAAACCTAACCCATTGACCTATTTTGACACCTCTAACCAGATTCCAATTCAATTTTGCTGCCACATTAGAGGAGCCTTTGTTTAAGAGCAATCTTTTATGCATGATGAACATTTGTAGGCGAACTGACTGTGTTGTCCAGGGAAAATTATTACGTCCGGTAAAAAAACAAGAAATCCGGACGTATACCGAGCAATACCGAGTGCTCGGTACCGAGCTACAGGTGACGTGGCGCGTGGTTATTGGTTTCTGGACGCGTTCGGTGTCCGGATGTAATAATTACTCGTTGTCCAGGGCATTTTGTTTATCAATTTTTCACAAACATAAAAACGTACTAATATAGCCGTTGCATTCAAATCCCAGATTCAATTGTGCATATATTAATCAAAATTCAGTACAGTTTAAGTGCACTGCACAAAGGGATAAGAAATTTAAATCCCAGAAACAAAAATAACAATTACTAAAATACAGAACGGACATCTACATACAAGCCAGAAGCATCCAGACCTGTAATCCTGAACATCTAATGGAAGATTTATGCACAGAAGCTCAAGATCCATTAAGCAACAGGCTCCAGATTTTCTAGCACGGACTCTTTGAAAAGGGAATCATATCTCATGCCTTTGACTACATCAAAGAAATGTGCAACAGCCTCTTCAGGAGTTTTCACAAGAACTCCATGGCCCAGATTTAGAATGTGCCCTCTGCGTCCAGCACTCCTTACGACCCTGAATAAAAAAGAAGAAAAAAAAGTTAATACCAGCTTTCTGAGTGAAACGAATTAGTAGATCTTAAGGTGTAGTGTTCAACAACTAAAATGCAATAAAGAAGTTGGATATTCTTGCCTAAGGCTTCATTTGGGACGGCTTTTTTACGGCTTCTTAATGCAGTTTTTTAGTATAAAAATTAAAATTTTATATTAGAAAGTTACTTTAAGAAGCAGTGAGAAAGCCGTCCCAAACGAAGCCTAAGTTTAGATAGCTATTGGTGGATCTGGAATTTTGGAATTGGGGGGTGAGTAAAGTAGAAAATATTTTTCAAAGAGAGAACAATGTGAAGGTGAGCATAATACTAAGTTAAGTGTTGCAGAGATGAGAATGCTTAGGTGGATGAGTGGCTTTACCCTTAGAGATAGGATACGGAATGAGCATATACGTGAATAGGTTGGAGTAGCTACAGTGGAAGATAAGATTAGAGAGAGTCGCCTTAGATGGTTTGGTCACATTAAACGGAAGCCTTCCGATGACCCAGTGAGGAATGTTGAGGTATTAGATTTGACTTATGTTAAGAAAGGTAGAGATAGACCTAAAAAGACTTGGTCAAAAAATATTACAAATGATCTTTCTTTATTAGATTTAAATGAGAATTTGACTTTTAACAGGACACATTGGCGAAAAATGATTCATGTAGCCGACCCCATGTAGTGGGACAAAGGCTTGATGTTATTGTTGTTGTAGAACAATGTGCAGGCAATCATTTGATAGGGCTAGAGCTAAAACTGAAAATAGGAAAGCTTCAGTTTTACAATATTTAGAAAGCATATAAGACAGCGAAGCAGACTAATTTTGATAGAATAAATGTTAGGGTAATAATTATAATGGATATGTAGGACTGAGTTAATGGATCATTGTGGGCCTTGGTAAATTGTAACTAGTTAGTGCTTATTAAGTAGCTATTACGTGTTCAACGAATCATTATGAATCTTGTAAATAGTCCCCTTTAGTGAACTAAGACTTCGTTTGGGATAATTTTTTTATTATTTTTTAAAGCAGCATTTTAGTAAAAAAATTTACCGTTTAAAAAAAATGTTGTACCAAAAAGTTGCTTCATAAAACAGTAAGAAAGCTATTTCAAACGAAACTTAAGGCATGCAAATAATGAATTGAGCTGTGGCATCCCTCACTCTTCTTCCCCAATGAATTTTTGTAATTATAGAGACTCTTAAATTGCTTTCCTTCTTTAATTTATTTATGGAGTTTTTTATCCAAGCTCGGATATAACTTGTTATCTCGTTTGTCCTAGCTATATTTTTCATTTCATTGTTAGGCTCGTAACAATAAACTCCACAGTTACCATTAGTAGTAATCCAAGCTATACATTCAAGGTGATATCAGACTGCTTAAGAAAAGATGGTAAATGATGGTAGTATTACTTTCAGCAATAACGAAATCCAGCCTATTAATAAGTTCATTTGTTCTAACACTTCATTTCAGCATATCAACTATAACTCCACTCCTAGTGCAATTCTTCTAAACCCTAATTTACATAGTAGTAAAACTGAAGCATCCCTATCAAAGTTGATGACATTGAGACTGCTCAGTCATTAGCCAAGCCGTGTTGTGCCTTTGAGTTATAAAAAGAAGATCAGAAGTTCAAATCTTACCCTAAAAAAAAATTGATAACATTTCATATTTCGACTTAAATAACACCCTTATTTATCAGGTAACTATGAAAAAAGTCTAAGACTTTGTTTGGGATGGCTTTCTTATTGCTTCTTAAAGCGGCTTTCTAGTACAAAATTTTTAATTTTTGTACTAGAAACCGCTTTAATAAGCAGTAAGAAAGTCGTCCCAAACGAAGCCTAAATTGAGGTCCACGAGAAGGTCTAATTGAAGATCAAATATGTCCGTTACATTCCAAATAAACTAGAGCAATGTGAAGCAACTTCTAGTAGTCGAGTCAAAGAAATAAATCTACACTTTGTTTCTTCAAACAAATAAATTTACATGTAAAATCTACTCCCCAAATAAACGTACACTTAAAATGACACCACGTCAGCCCGCCTTTAAAGATTCCCATACATGATGTTTTAAATTGGCGATCTTCGATGATTTCATATCTAAATCTAACATCTTATGCATAGTTTTTTATATCATATCAAATAAAGCATTTTGTCTTTTTTAAAATCTCATATTTACTTAAATTTGCGTAACAAAACTTATATAAAGCTCAAAATTTTCATATTTAATAAACCCTTATATGTTCATAAAAGGTGTAATGTCTGAGTAAAACATCTTATATTTGAATAAAACATCGTACATCTAAAAAAACTGGCAAAGATCTTTAGACATATTTTGAAGCATTAATTAATGGCTACTAATGGGGGCCCATTTAGGTATGGATTTATTTGGGGAGTGCAACATTAGCCCCTTAGTTTTATTACTCTTAAGGATGCAGTTTCAATCTCTTATCTAAATCTCTTTCACCTCTTTCCAAACTTGCCAATCGTACTAAAGGTGCATCTATTTTTTTCCCGCTTTTTGTGTCATATAATAGGTCAAATGGCTATGGTATCGTCTGTAATCCATCACATCTCTTACCAAAAGTTCTTTGAAGATACAAAGTTACAAATGACAGAGAATCAAGAAAAAAAGAAAGACTAGTAAGATCAAATAGCTGGTAAACGAAAAAAAAAAAAAATAGAGAAAATGAATGCTACTTGGGTATAGAGTATAATTTCCGAAAAACTATTGGAACCTCCAGGCGCCTAGATAGTGACCAACAACATCATCATCAATTTTGTATCCCACCATGTGGGGTCAGGTACATAAATCATTTTTCTCCATTGTGTCCTATTAAAAGTCAAATTCTCATTTAAATCTAATAAAAAAAGTCATTTCTCATATTTTTCAAACCAAGTCTTTTTAGATCTACTTCTAACTTTTCTTAACATAAGCCAAATCTAATACATCTACTTCCTAACTAGGTCATTGGAAGGCCGATATTTTATGTGACAAAACCATCTAAGACAACTCTCTAATCTTATTTGTCACTGGAGCTAATCCAACCTTTTCACATATATGATTGTTTCGCATTCTATCTTAAGAGAAAAGTCACTCATCCACATGAGCATCCTCGTCTCTGCAATACTTAACTTAATTTTATGCTCCTCTTTTAATGGCCAACATTCTGTGCCATAAAGCATTGCAGGTCTCACCACTGTTTCATAGAATTTTCCTTAACTTTGAGGGGTGCTTTTCTATCACACAACAAGCCCAATGCATTCCTCCGCTTCAAGCATCTAACTTGAATTCTCGCCTAGATAGTGACCGTGCATATAAAAACAAAAACTCAATTTATCCCAAGAACTTAGTGGCAAATCTGACAGCTGTGCGGTGAGAGAAAAAAGTTGAGAAAAAAAATTAGATAAATATATGAAAAAAAAATCGTTTCCAGGATGAGTTTGTATAGTTATCTAGCATAGTAGTGCAATCAGAAATGGTCTAATATTTGTAAAAAAGCTGGACAATTAAACCAGTTAGTATACGTGTTTAGAACATGCTTACGAGCAAAAACATAAAAAAGGAACCAAAGAAAGTGACACCTGTGAATTTCATCCGTTAAAGCTGGCAGTGGACAGAAAAGATAAGCAGGATCTACATTCCCTTGCACAGCGACTTTGTTTCCTAGTCTCCTTCTTCCATCTGCCATGTCAACTGTCCAGTCAAGTCCAATGACATCAACACCAGTACCAATCATCCGTTCAAGTAGACCACCATTTCCATTGATATACAAAACAAGGGGTACCTGAGGGCATTCTTTTCTTACAAACCTTACCATCTGCAGATCAAGCAAAAAGATGTTTATGATACTTTGTTGTTCAACAAGTAGCTAGCTAAAAGCTTTATAAAATACTCACTTGATGATGATTTAATTGCTTTTTGATAAAATATTCCATGTTATTATATCAATTTTATTACACTTTATTTATATTATCATAAGAATAAATATGATAAAATGTTGAAAAAATAATAATGTTAATTTTTAATAATTAATGATAAAAAATATTAAACAAATACTAGATTGATAGATTAAAAATCTAATTTGATTTTTTTATAATTTAATAAAATAAAAATATTGAACAACGAACGAGATGTACAAATCAAATCTAAGTTTGTTATTCATAAGACAGTGGAAATAATGTTAAATAAATTATTGTTAATTTTGATGAAAAACTTATGAATATATAACAGAGTTATTTTCTTAAATCATTAGCATCCTACATATAGTTAGTTACGGTAGATTGTGGTTCAAACTTCATTTGAAAACTAATAAATAAGCTTGAACAAGATTTTTAAAGATAAATTATGTTTAAACTCAATTCGAGCTCAACAAAAAAAAAAGGAAACGAGCTTAACAATGTCTTACTCGGTTCGATTCAATCCTTTCCTAGCCCTAATCATCATCATGAGTGTTTCTATGCCAACTATTTGGAGTCTACTTTAAGAATGCTCATTTTTCATTCATTGCTATTAAATGTTACATGTGATGTCAGCTTTATCATGCGCAAACTTTTAGAACAACTTCTAGGCATATCACTTTGTTCTAGCCCTACTAGTTTTGCAAACATTTCTGCAGCCATGTATCTCCCTCCATTGATAGGCTCTATACGTGATGAGTGTTATGTCTCTATCTTTTCATTCTAATATGCGAAGGTAGTGTCTAGTTCAACCTTGCCATACATCAGGTGGGAAGATGATGTGGCAAGCCAAGGTGTTAGCCACTCCTATTGTTATACTAGATGCCATAGTAATCCGTGTAGTAGAGGAGGATGAACAAAAATCCTATAAGTGAACAGCTATGAAGAGTACTCCAATGGACCCTCGTTTTTTATCTAAAAAGACTATAAAAGAAACAATGGATGAGTTAAAAGCTAATTTAAAGAAAAATGATGAAGCAGTGGCCTAGTTTGATCTTGAGTAGGATAACATGACGTAAGGTAAAGGAATTATAGTAAACATCTACGTTGGTTGACATCAAAGGATTTTTGCAAAGAGAGCAATAGTCGATGACTGACATCTGACATTCATAATGTTGTTGTCAAGGAAGGCATTGCGCCAAACTTAATGCAATGACTTATACGTCAATTGAAACAAAAAAGGGCTTGAATCTGAGAAGGTAAAAGAGAAGGAGAAAATGATGGCCACCATGACCTCATTACAGACTTAGATGAGCGCCACAACGAGCACATGTTGAGTTCGCTCCACTCGAGGCTGTTCATTTGGCAAAAAAGAAAATTTTGGTTGATGTGAATGCCAACAGTCAATAATGAAATAATTATGAGAGATAAATTCGATCTAAGAAAGATATCTGAAGTAGCTTGATGAACAACAAGTTAAAAAAGGATTGGTGCAGTTCCAAGGGACTTCGTCTGTTTCAAAGGGTAAGATATACTCAGAGGAATAATAATGAAGTCCAATACCGTAAGAGATTTGTGCCACCTTTTTTTAAGGTGTTTAATGGCATAGGAAACCTAACGTAGCATTTAACGTACTTCAGAGCTAATTATTATAATGCTAGAGGTAGTGATGCCTTACTATTTTTACTGTTCGTCAACAATTTATCGAGAGTAGCATTTGATTGGAATGCAAACTCCCCCAATGGATTAGTGCTAGAACTTATTCATTTTATTTACGGCCCTTAACATCATCATGAGTTTATGCCAACTATTTGGAGAGCACTTTACACATTTATTTTTCCTTCATTCCCATTAAGTGATGCATGCAGTGTCACTTTTATTTTGTGTAGATCTTTTGGCAAAATTTTTAGGCATGTGACCATTGGTAACCTTTTCTTTCATAATACTCCCACTTTCTTTCAAAATACCTCCACACTACTTGTACATGTCATTTTATTGATACATTTTGTATCCTCTTTTGTGCATACCCAAACCATGTGAGATTTGATTAATACCATTTTAGTGTTATTTTCAATATCCCTAAAATATAATAATTTATCAATTTATATTTCCTTATTTCACCACACATTTATCTCAAATTCTTGATTTTTCTTCACAACACATCTATCAAGGATAAAGAATCAGAACTAGAGAAATTGGTTTTCAACTTACATAAAAGTAATAGTCAAGCATACAACAAATAATGATTTATCTTACTTTATAAACAATTCTCTTATTCCTAAATTGCAATTAATGATTTGTGGAGCCATAAAATCTTTAATTAGCAAATAAAGTGTCATTATGCTTTGAAAATAACTAATACACAGATGATGTAAAGACATGAAAGGTGATAAACTTATGATTCCTGGAAGTATACATGACACTGCAACATTAAACAATATTACTCCATATATTAGCATCAACACCATTACAAGTAACCATTAAAACTATATGAAATTGTGATTCATCGTGCAATTCAACATAATTATTCCAGGTATTTGAGTCACATTTTTGAACAGTCTAACATTCATTATTGTTGAGTGATATATGAGGTGCTAAATAGTGAGTACTCGCTCTTATGCACTACTTCTAACCATCTTAACCTTTAATCTATCCCTTTTTCCCATTCTAATTGTAAATTCTAACTACTTTATTCGTTAATCATCTATCTCCTGTTATACATGCCTAAACAACTCAAATCTATATCCACTAGCCTATATTCAATATGTGCTACAATTGTTAATTCTTTGAATCTATAATAAAATATTTCTTACTCTTTCATTCCTAGTTTCACCATACATCCATCTAAACAAACTTACATAGACCACACTTTTTTTTTTTTTTTTAATATTTCTACCCTAAAAGGTACATAAAGGTTAGCTGGCGGGTATACATAGACCACACTTAGCTTGGCTACCACTAACCTTTTTGTATCGCAACACGTAAAGTTCATAAAGCATTTTTAGTCCAATTGTAGTTTAAAACACTTTGCCTTGGACTCTACAATATATTCTTTAATTGCTCCACACACATCAAACAATTTCACTTTTTAACCAGCAAGCATTAATTTAAGTTATGCCCTTATCTATATCTATATACTATTGACACATTGATATAAATTGATCTTCCATCAATATTTATTGAAAATTTTCAATTTCATGTCAGCTAAAATTGCATTAAATGTACTTAATATTTATTAAGTAATTATAAGCATCTCATGTTATTCTGACTGTAATTTTAGAAGAGCACACCTATCAAAATTATTGTCCTCTAATAACAAATACCAAAACATTTCACTTTAAATATCTTCATAAACATTCCTTGAATAACAACAACAACATCAAACCTTTATCCCACTACGTAGGGTTGACTACATGAATCTTTTTTTTTTTTTTTCTCTATTATGTCTTGTTAAGAGATAAACACCCACTAAATAAACATAGGTAAAAACATTATTGACCATAATTGAAATCTAATACGATCAACATCCCTTTGGCCACTCCATAACTATTTTTAAGAATATCATTAAGATTTGAAGGTTAGATTCATTAAACTACAATTAGATTGACTTTGTTTCAATGAATCTGAGAGACAAAAATAAGGAAGTCAATATCCAAGTTGAGTATTATAGTAGATCGATATATGTAAGACTATGAAGGATATGTGGTAAAACCATGAAGGATAGAAAGATAACTGTTTATATTAAACAAATAATGGGAGTAAAACCAATCAAATATACAATGGAGGGCAATAAATTGTTCTTATAAGTCTACTACTCTAGTTACTAGAATCACTGTTAAATAATTAGGAGAGAGGAAAGACCAAAGTGTATGACTAAAAGTTGTGAAAAATGACTAGCAAAAAATACAATTAACACTGCATATAGCACTTAATGATGATGAAAGAACAATGATTTAGATCAATTTCTTCTAATGATAATTATTGCTCCCTCACATAATTCTTTAATAAACCCAATATATGTTTTATCAATCTATTTCTTTAAATTAGATTATTCAAATAAACCTTTATATAGTTGAATATTCACTTCCATGAGTAAAGGTGAATTCCCATTATGGCCATTTTAAAACCTTCATTGACATCTAATGATCAAGAGCAATCCTAAAATGAGAACTTGTAAGCTCTTTCTTAGTGGGTTTTTTTTTTCTTTTTCTTTTTAATAATTAAGAATGAACAAAAGGCCTATCGCATTACATGAAGCTCATACTAAAATAAAATCTAAGGACTTGATGTGCAAAACCTTAACCTTATATTATAGTTGTATCCATTGTTTAAAATTACGCAATATGAGGCTTTTATGATACTAAGTTGTTGCACAACGCTAGCATTCATGTTGGTAAGAGACTAAGGGCAGATAATCTATTAAGAAAAAACATATAGAAACATTACAAAACACAACAAACGTGGGTAATATCTATAATCCTTACGCTATCTTTGCCCCTATCTAAAATTTTATGGGCATTTTCAGTATCCTAAAAAGTTGTGAACACACTCTAAAGTTTCACATAATAGTAGTCATTTATAGCAAAAGATTGTAATAGGAATGCTAGAAAACAAACATTAAAGAAGAATTCCTAATGAGGTTAAGCGTGCATGCAGACACAAATATCCCTGATGAATAAAATAAAACTTAATTGAAAACCATACCTCTTGAATGTATGGTCTTGACCATTGCTCCCAAGCATTTGGAGGTATCTGCCCACCCCATGAATCAAAAATCTGTATACATTGTGCTCCAGATTTCACTTGAAAGATGATATACTCAGAAATTGCTCGTGTGAGGTGAGAAAGAAGAGACTTTAACACATGTGGTGCAGTATGACACATGCTTTTAATATTGGCATAAGTCCGAGTTGTACCCCCTTCCACAATATAAGTAGCAATTGTCCAGGGTGCCCCAACAAAACCAAGAACTGCTGCATGCTCCCCAACCTATAAGGAATGAAAGACAAATATGATTAAGACAAAAATAAGATTTTATGAATATTAATCATCATCAAGAGTCTTTCTAATCCTTATTACAACAATATAAGGCTGGCTTTAGAAACCCTCCTCCATTCATTCATACTAATTACAAGATTTTTAATTCTATTTTATCTTTTCTAACTCTATCATTATATAAGTTTTACCACAGCATCTCAATATTTTCATTTCTGCCACACAACAACGTGGCTATTAGTGACTCTATTATTGTCCAACACACAAATTCATATAATATAACCAAATTAATGGTAAACCTTATAAAATTTATATTTTAAGTTCCATAATATTTTATTATCGGGAAAAAGACTAAAATGGGCCCTTAAATTTTATGAAGAACCAAAATGGTCCCCCAACAATATTAAAAAATTATTTTGGTCCCTCAAGTCCTTAAAAAGGAATCAAAATAGTCTCATAGTGAAACTATTTTGATTCCACTTTAAAAAGTTAAGGGATCAAAATGGTCATTTAATATAATTGAATACCATTTTGATATTTCATAAAAAGTCAATGGACCATTTTGATCATTTTTTTCTTTTATTATCGCATAACACTCTCAAGTATTTCTCAATTTTAAACCTACAAATTATGTCATAATTTGTATCCTCATTCTCTTGTATTAGATATCCCAAATACAATAATCTTTCAAGAGTAAGTCATATAATAATTTATATATATATACACACACACACACACATTAATTAGTGTCCTCTTTTAAAAAGTTGAGAGCCTAACCTATCATCCTTCTTCTCGAAGATGTTTAATCATTGGTGGTCTTAAGGTCGTATTTGCAATATGTCAAAAAGCGGACATCAATTTTTGGTTCAGTAGCCGGATACAAGCAAAAAAGCATGATTCTTTGTTTGCAGATGGTTTTCTTTCATTTATAATTAATAAAATATCTAAAAATTAAAATCAAGATTAAAGCAAAAAAATCGCTAGATAACCGAAGTGAAGGAAATAATGCCTCAAGAAAAAGATACAAAACTAATGTTTAAGTTATTATACCTCGGATCTCAAGATCTTTAGAGATTCTCCCACAAATTGAAGCTTGTCCAAGTCAATGGAATGCAAATTATTCAGATCATCCTCTGAAGAAATTGGGTTCTGAATAATAGGGCCTTTTACTTCTTCTATCTCAAAATGAACACCAAATGCAGGTAGAGGAGTAAGTATATCAGAAAAAATTATCACACCATCTGGATGGAAAGCTCTCCAAGGCTGCAAAGAAATTTCCACAATGAGATCAACTGTCTCTGACCTCACTCTGAATGATGGATGTTTCTCTGCAAGTTTTCTATATACAGCCATATACCTTCCTGCTTGGCGCATCATCCATGCTGGAGGCCTGCTAACAAGATCCCCTCTAGCTGCTTGAACCAGTAGTGGATCTGGATATTTATTTATAGTTTAGAAACTACCCAGTTTAGCTGTAAAGGAAAATGAAGGCAAGCAGCAAATGCAGGCAGTTTTGGTTTAAAGGGTTTTCAAAGATCCCGAGCATGGAAAGGAAAAGCTAAAAAAGCATAACAAATAGTTATAATGACCCATCTCTTAGCTCCTTCCTGATCATACATTAACCTGGCCTTTAATGAAAACCTATACAAGGCAGGAATAAAAAAGAAATCAGATAACAGAAGACATTTCTTTATAATTTTATAAAGAGTGCACTAAAATTTTTGTATGAAAACCAAAATATAGAACTATTGGTTAACTCGATCAATGGGCTGCTCCAAGGAAGTAGTCAATAAAACAAACACTAGCTCATGCGGCGTTACCCTCTTTGCGAAGAGAAAACAAGGAGTTTAAATACTCCCAAAAAATCATAAATATGCACTATTTTAACCGATACACTCCATAACGAAAACAAAGCAAACACAGTTCATACCCAAAGCTACAGCTCCAATTTATATCTGCAAACAAGAGTAACAATCTTCTCAAAAAACAAAACATCCTGCATGAAATGGCAACCAACCTTAATATGTTTGTCCATTTCATGAAACATTGGATTATTGATAATATGGTTGCATGATTGTCACAATACAGAGCCATAGGCATAGGCTCAATTACTAGAAAATTAAACCCTTCTAATAGAGCCCTTCTAATAGAGTCCTGGCTCAATTACATGTAGAATAAGTCATGGCTCTATATTCCATTTCAGCACTGGATTTGGTTACAATATTTTGCTTCTTAGGCTTCATTTGGACGGCTTTCTTACTGCTTCTTAAAGCAATTTTCTAGCACAAATAAATAAAAATTTTGTACTATAAAATTGCTTTAAGAAGCAGTAAGAAAACCATCCCAAACGAAGCCTTAGTCTTCTAGGCAATAAGATTGCCTCCCACAAAAATAAAGCACCCAAAAATTAACTTTTTGCCATCAACAGACTCAACATAGTTAGCATCAGTGAATGCTTCAATATTTAAGTACCCAATATGAGCAGGCAATAACCCCTTTCCAGAATTTTTCTTTATGCATAAAAGAATGTGAAGAATAGTATCCATTTATATTAGATTTTGCATAAGTTGACTTGAGACCTAAACAACAAAAGAGATGTTTGATTGCATAAATTTCAAATAAAACAATTTTTCAATCAACCTTCTAAACTAAAGATAGATCATCATATGGTGTGTCCTCATGGAATATAATTTGATTATCCACGTGAGTGTCGACTAGTTTGCAACCTAGAGGTTTAAATTCTTCAAGAAAATCAGTGACAATTTTTTACGATAGAGAATTTCCTCTCTTGACATAAATAAATTCAATACCAAGAAATTATTTGGTGCCAAAGATCTTCAGTTACACTACAATTCTATAAGTAGTATTTTACTTGGGTCTTTTCCATTGATTACAGAGGGTAGTATATCATTTACATATATGGATAGAAAAATTGAGCATATTGCTCTATATTTATCATAGATAAAATAACAGTTGGTATTTCAAAGGCCAATTTTTGCAAGAAACTTATAGAGTTTGTAAAAACAAGCCCATGGACTCTGCTAGACCCCATAAGTAGCCTTCCAAATTAAGCATGTGTGTATGTCCCCTTGAGAAACATACCAAGTTGGTTGATCCATATATACATCTTCATTCAAATCACTATAAAGGAAGAGGTTACTAACATCTATTTGCAACATGGCCAACCTTGAATGATAACCATAGAGATTAGAATTCTGATAGCGTTAGGCGCCTGACAATCCAAAAGAAAATATCAATATAACATTTCCCATGGACTTAAATAAAATCTTTGGCAAGCAATCGAGCTTTGTATCAATCAATAAAGCCATCAAGTCAAATTGTGGGAGTGAATACCTATCTACAAGCGATTGGTTTGACATTCCAGGAAGGTAACCAATTCACATGTTTGCTGTCTATGAAGAATGCTCATCTAAGCATCCATTGTCTATTTCCATAGAAGACATAGAAGTGCTTCTAGACATGTCCTAACTCCTAAGAATAGATTTAACATTTAAAGACAAGGAAAAACAATGATAATATGGGGATAAATGATCAAAGTTCATGAATGAGTGAATAGGATGAAAATAGTTAATAATTTACGACAATTTAGTGCAATAGGAAGATGTAGCTCTAAAGGCACGATTTAAGAGGGAACTTCGATAGAAGTAGAAAAGATGATAGGAGCTGTTGAAAGTGGATGTGAACTATTTATTCTATAGTGCACCCTGTAGAGAAGGAGATGCAAAGAGAAAAGGAAGAGAAAATGGAACATAAGTTGATGATTTAGAAGTAGCAACATGAAATAAATAAGAATTCTTATGAAAGGTGATGTCCATTGACATATATAGATATTTGCTAACAATAATAATATTTATATCAATTTTGAATTTAAAAACACCCAAGGAAGATACAACGAGTGATACAAGAATACAGTCTATCATGCAAGCAGAAAAATAAACAATGGAAAAAAGAACCAAACACCCACATAATAAGAGAAAAAAATAGGGAAATTGGGAGATCGAATGTGGATTGGGAAATGTTTTTTGAAAAGTGCAGAGTATCACAATTAGTAAGGTAAGAGGAAATTAGGATCACATGTTTCCAAAATTGGCATGGCATATTTATATGAGACATAAGTGTCCAAACAACATTAAAGAGATGACCATGTGTATGTTTGGTGACTTCATTTTGTTAAGAGATATGTGTTGTCTAATTAAGAAGGTAATTTTTTTAATTAAAAACTAGGAGTGTCAATATTTGACACTACCCGAAACCCCGACCTGAACCCGACACGAAAATTTCGGGTTCAGGTCAACCCAAACCCGAACCGGGTCGGGTTCTGATTGACCCGCTGATTGTTGCCCGCATGACCAAGCTTCCAGAGTGATCGCAGCTGACCGCCTGACCACCGCTAACCGCAGCTGCCCGAGTGATGCCCCGCTACCCGCCGCCAGAGTGACCGTGTGACCGCGTCGCGTCCCACTACCTGCTATCGCGTCGCAAGTCACAACGTCTGACTCGCGTTGAATCCGCTGGCCGTTGCAGCGTCCAAGATGGCGAGATATGAAGCTGCCGCTGTCGCCGGATGCTGGCTGAAGGCACACTGCTGCCGCGAAGCTGCTGATGGCGTTGTCATGTCCGCGGGTTGGGTTTGGGTCTGAAAAATCGACTTGCTTATAAAAACGGGTCGGGTTCGGGTTGACTCAAATAGTGCCGGGTCAGTTCTGAGCTCAACCAGAATCCGACCCGTGACCCGAAATTGACACCCCTATTAAAAACTATGGAATTGAGCTTGCAAGTATTCTAAAGCATTATCAATGTGCAAAACAGTTGGTAAGGAGGAAAACTGAGTTTAATTTCTTAATGAAACTTATGAAATAAATCAAAGGGCTTTTCACAAATATTTTACAATATACCCAAGTAACTCAAGAAGGATAATTAATGAAGAAAATAAATAGTTAAACCTTAAGTGAGCTTGAACTAATAACATGATTCAAACCCCAAATATCATAATGAATTAACTCAAAAGAAATAAGACAATAACTAGTACTAGATGATGGAAATGATATATGACAACATTTTCCTAATTCACAAGCAAGGTATTCAAATTTAGGAAGAGACCTAACAAAATTTTGATATCGAGAAGGCGAAGATAGTCCAACTGCAATTTCATTGATAAGGAATAATAGTGAAAGCAAAAGCAAAAGAATTATCAGTTGTTAAGTAGTATATGCCTCTAGATTCAATACCCCTCCAAACAATCTTCATTGAGCTAAGGTCTTAAAAGACAATGCGTAGAATAAAACGTTACAAAATAACTATAGGTTGTAAGATAATGAACAGAAAATGCTGCGATCCTAAGACGCATAATGACTAGGATTGAGAAGGGTCATCAATTCATTTCCAAGGATAGGGAACTATTGTAATGATGAAAGGTGGCAAAGAAGACATGCAACAAAGAAAATAATTATTTGTACATATAATGTGGAAAGATTCTCTTGAATAAAAAATCCAGAACATACTAGTAAAGGCAATAGTACTAAAGCATAAGGAAAAGATTGCCTTAGAAACTAAGTGATAGAGAGAGAGGCCTTCGTCTATTAGAATAATCGAGAGGCATAGTAAGAAAGCTTGAACTAAATGAAAGCAAATTAAAGTTGTCTATGGATATGTGTTAGGCAATTGAAAGAAAGCCATATCAATCCCACATATTCAGGAGGATCATAGTGAAACTACAGTATAGGCATAAATTAAAGAGATTTTTATAGCCACGATCACTACCAATTTGTCCTCCCCAACCACGCCTTCCTCTCCTGCATCGTGAATTAGAGCAAAGATAGAGTGACCATGGGTCAAATATGAAGAATTTGATAGTTTAGTGATGCAAGAGACTTAAGATAAAGCTTAGTAACATTTGCATGATAGAATAAGCCTTTAATTGAGATTTTATACCATACAAAAAGGGATGAACTCTAGAAAATAGTTCGGCAACCCAAAATTCTTAATTATATTTTTGTTAGAGAACAATATCAATAATGAAGAGATAATGTTGGAGCAATTCATCATACTTCCATCAATATGTAATAGTACTCTTGAATTGGCAAGTTCTTCTGTTGGAGAGAAAAAATGTCATCATAGAGAGTGTATATCTAGAAGATATTGCTATCTTAAAAATAGATGGAATGAAGAAAGTCTCATAACTTGTTGGCAATGTCTTGAAATATGATAAAAGATGCAATGAATAGTTCAAGGTTCCTAAGGAGCCACACTGAGTAAGAACAACATAATCAAAAGCTTACTATTTGACCAGCTTAAGGTTTGCTATCTGAAAGGCCATCAAAATGATTGGATTTTCATGTGATGTGACAAAGAAGCAAAGGGCTCTAACCATAGAAGATAATTAGAATCCTAAAATTTGATGGACATATCAGTGATGGAGGAGGGTTTCACTTAATTTAGAGGAGAGAGAGAAATTATAACACCTATGAGAGATGTACAACAATCTAAGAATTATATAAATCATGTAAAAAAACTGAAGTCTAAAGTAGGATCATCAAGTGAATGCGGGAGCAGAACAAGTGTGATCACTTGGGTATTCAAGGAGAGTCCCAAGTGTTCTTAGAGCGACCACTAGCATACAAAGATGCGTGCAGGGATTAGAGGCACACGAGTGTAACACATGCATAATGTGCATACGAGTAATGCAGCATAAATGCAAACAATTGGAGGCATACAAGTGTACACTGTTGTCAAGCACATGACAATAATGTAGCGAGCGAGTGCAACAAGCAGCGAATGTAGCATACGAGCAAATATAGTTTGCGAGAAAAGTAGGAAAACAATAGGCTAGGGAATTGAATGAGTATAGTGTGCGCAACAAGGGGTGAATTAAACTACATGGTGTGGCTGAAAGGTGGGATGTTTGCAAAGTTAGGGCATCTAAGGATCTAGGTCCTAGTATTATGTTAAAGTAACATAATTAGATGATTTAATCAGTGAATATTAATGCCTATTGATAGGCATACATGAAAAATAAATAGGAAAGTTGGGGCATGGGCATCTAGAGCTCAAGGTCTAATGCCATGTTAAAAGAAAAAAATGGTTGTTTTATTCATTGAAGAAAAGTGCCTATTTATAGGCGTACATGACAGAATAAATATGAAGTTAATAAAGAAGATAATAAAAGTTGTTGAGAAGAAATCAACATAAATCTTCCCAAAACATATACTCTCTATACATAATGTTTTCATAATATGTTAAACCCAACAAAATGCAATCTTTCTTGGACAAGAAATTAGCACATCGTCCAACCCATAACTAGCATCAAGCCTTTTAGTTTGCCCATAGAACGTCTATGACAGCATGACCAAAAGTGAGAGAATCTGAACTCAATATAAGAACTAAGAACTAACAAATAAATACAGAAATGGAGACGGGAAGCCTCTTAAGTGAAGCATACCAGAAGAAGAGCTTGCCCTAGGAAATCTCAAGGGGATTTTTCTCCGGGAGGGAGAACTACTTCGAAAGATTACATCCCGAGCGAACCCTAAATGGAGGAACGAACCGGAAAGGCTACAACTTGCAGAGAACCCACTGCAAGAAATGCAATCAAAGGCCACGCTCAGTTCGCATTGGCGGCATACTGGCACTTCAAGCGGTGTGAAAAATAGAGATTTTGGGGGACTTCACCTTCTCGGCGGCGACGAAATTATTTGCATTGCCTTCTTTGTTGAATTCTCTTCTTAAATTCGCAGGGTAGAATAGTTTTCTTCCTCTCCCGCCTCCCTCTCTTCCCCTTATCTGATATCTCTGTTGGCTCGCCATAGGATTAAGCATCAGCTTAGGTATACACACTCCATGACATTCATGAATTTAGAATTCACACAAAAAATAAAAAAAATAAAAAAATAAAAAGAATTTAGAATTCACCTTTTTTTAATCAAATTAAATATTAATTTTTTTAAAACTCTTATTTTAAAATATTTTTGACTCATTTTTCATCAAATAAAATAATTCTTAAAAATATATATTTAAAGTTAAGAAAAAAGACTTTGCTTGTTTTCTATTTTCTATTTGCATGAATTTTTTTTTATTTTTTCCCTCATAATAAATTTATAAGTTTTAATATCTTGAATATTTTTTATTTAAACAAATAGTTTCTAAATAATTTTGGCATAAAAAAAGTCTCAAATTTTATATGAAAGCAAATTGTATAAAAGCTAAAACCTCCTATTTAATTTGAACAAGAGTTTTGAATGCATCCTCTGCTACTATAGTTAGGGATTGTTGTTGGAGGAGATGATGCACATAGAGTTAATATGAGAGAAGAAAATAGGGATCATAAAAGCTTCATTTTTCTATGAATTGTTCATTCTATTTTAATTCTTCGATTTTCGCATCCTAAGAAATTGATTGTTCTCTAATTTTGTCTAGTCTATGTTGGAGATGATGAATAATGCAACAATATACCCTTAGTGTGGTAATACAAAGATAATGATGAACGAAGTCCCCTTCAAAAATATCAAAAATTTAATTTGATATGCCTTTTTTATGTAATATTTTTACTTGCTTATGCACTTCTCATAATGTTGGCCTGATTTTTTTATTAGATGGTGATGTGCATATGTATGTTTCTCCCGAAATGTTTTCATTGCAACATACTTTCATTCTAATTTTTAAGAAATTTTTTTAATTTTGGATATCATGTTGGTGAAATTGCAATGTTTTTGTCTTTAGTGAATTTTTGTGATCACACCAACAGTCCAAAAATTTAGCAATTTTTTTTTTGTGAATGTGGATAACATATTGGGCCACCTTCATGATTTTTTTTTCAAATGAAAATAATATCATTTGATAGAATAAAAAGTTTATGAATAGTAACTTCGATAAATATGTCATTTGATTTTTTTCGCTAATTTAAAAAATTTACTCTTATAAATTTTTCATACTGAGTTAAAATTTTGTAAAGATACTTCTATTGATGTGTAGATGATGCAAAAAATGAGAATTTTATCAACTTAATTTTTTCTGGAAAAATCATTGAGTTGTTGTTGGTCAATGATTCACACGCTTCATTATTTTCTTAGAAAATTTTATTGAAGCTTCAAATGAATGTATTTTCTAATGTACTTGATGTTGTTAGAAAGAGAATTCTATGAATTATAACCTTCAATAAATTTCTTATATATTTCTCATATTTTTATTCCTTTTTTATTTATTACTACACCATTCTTATATAGAAATGTATATAAAACTCAAATATAGTCAAAAAGGAGCTTGATTTTTAGCTTGGTATTAGATATCAATATTGAGAATGTCATGTATCAATGTTGGAGTTGAAGCCTTTGGAATCATTCAAGATGGATTATAATTGAGATAGAAGTCACATCCTTGGAAAAAACTTTAAAGGGAAAGAGATCGCCTAAGTCAGGGAAGGAGTGTAAAGATTTGAAGGATAAAACAAATTGAAAGTTCGTTAGGGATTTTAAGTCCTTATGAACTAGCCCAAGGCTAACCAAGAGAGGGGGTGAATTGGTATTTTAAAAAAATCTTTTACGATCAAAACACAAACTCAAACAAACCAAAATTCACCACAAAGAAAATCAAAGTGCGGAAATTAAATGCGGAAATAATAAAGGAAAGAACACACCAGATTTATAGTAGTTCGGTCAAACCTTGACCTATGTCCATTCCTCGGAGGCACCCTCCGAATATTGCACTAAACTCAGTGTCTCTCCTTTAGCCCCCACAGCTAGGCGGAGAAGCCTTTACAAAATCACTTCCACCTTCCCCGGTGCGGCGGAGTAGCCGGATCCTTTGACACCAAAGAGATCTTCTTCTTTCCAAAACTTCCCTCAAGACGAACCTTAAATTCGATGGTACTAAGGTGCAAGCTCGCCGGAGCAACCGTGTGGAACCCCCTCCACACTCCCTTGAAACCCCCTCCAATGATCTTCTCCCTCTCTCAAACTCCACCATCTCCTCTCTCCCTTTCAAGCTCTCTCTTCAAGTTTTCTCCAGAAGAATGAAGCTTCAATGGCTGCCAAAGACACATATAAAGTGTCTTGACAAAGCTTAAATAGAAGAGCTCCAAAAAGGTTCTTAAATGCACCAAACCGACATTATCATTCAGGATGATCGCAGGATCATCCCGTACGATATGCTTAAAAAAAAATGGCTTTAGAAAACCTTAAAAACTCAATTATGGTGCCAAATATCATCCAGGACAATCACAAGATCGTCCCGTATGACGTGCTTAAAAAGAGGGTTTTAGAAAACCTTAAAACTCAATTTTGGCACCCAGAATCGTCCTGGACGATCGTCCAGTACGATGTACATAATTTGACATGATAGCCCCGAACGATATTTAGATAGACTAGGCCGGTTAGTACAAAAATGTACATATCATCTAGGACGATATTGTGGATCATCCAGGATGATTTGAAGAAAAATTATGGTATTTTGGCTTGGACGATTTAGGAAAATCAAGTATGTCGGCAAACATCATCCTGTACGATATACAGATCGTCCAGGATGATCGGATTAAAAAATTTAACCATAATTAATCCCCTAATCACAGGATCAATTTATGCATGATTTGGATTCATCGTTCTGGACGATCCAGATCATCCGGGACGATTAGAACAAAAATTAAATCTTAAAATTTTGCCTAAATTAGCATTGATGGCTATTTTCCAAGATCATAAAGGATCATCTTAAACAATCCAAAATCATCCAATACGATTAGTTCAAAACTTGATCTTCTTGATTTGATTATATCTTACTCCCTTGAGTGTGTGTGTGCATGATCACCAGCAAGCATACACCCTTACAAGACTTGACTCAAGAAATCAAAATTACATCAATGAATATTAAAGACCCTTTTACAAAATAACATTATTCAACTCAATCTTGAGCTTTGATTCTTTATTTGATGTTGCATAGTATTCCTGAAATGTTAGTGCACACACAAATAAATATATATTGCAAATACAAGTAGATAAAAAAAAGTGAGCCATAATATTTATTATCATCATAAACATAAACTCATAAGCTCGAGTTGCAACAATCTCCCCATTTTTTTATGATGACAAATATTACTTGTTGAATTTATAAAATTAAAACCATTTTTTCTTAATCGTCCCTCAATAGAATAAAAATTTAAAAATAGGGGAAGATAAAATTTGTGTTGTATTTATTTTTTTAAAAGAAAATATATACAAATACAATAGTGTGTTCTCCCCCTTTGACATTATCAAAAAGAGGATGGGCACAAACAATCAGAATAATAAAAATAAATAAAAAATAAAATGATCCCTGATCTAGTGAAAAAAAAAAAATCAAATATTCTTAAAATGAGAAAATTATCTCTTGATTTTATTCAAAAACTTAGTAATGAATGTATTCACAATGCATAATCTAGAAAGGTTAGAAATTTAGAAATTTTTAATCAAAGCTCAAGCTTTTTTAAAGTCTCAATAACTTTTTAATCCAATATCTAAATCAAGGAATAAATTATAAAAAGAAACACTAATTTTTTTTAAAACTTCTTTCATAAAATATATCAAATAGAATATTAATGCAAAAATTGGTGAATCAGGAATCATGATTTTCAAGCTTAAATATCAAAATATTAAGGGTTTTCTTAAATTTTAAGAAGTATAAGAAAGGTAAGCATTACTTTTTATGTGCTAATTTTATGCCTCTTATCAATTTTTTGGTGCACTTTGAGCATCTTTTATTTTTTGATACACTTTGTGTATCTTTCTCAATTTGACGTCATTACGCATCTTTTGATCTGGCATCATTGGGTACTTTTTTGATTTGACATCATTGGCCATTTTTTTAATTAAATATGCTACCTTTCTGAAATTTTAAAAAAAAAAGTAAATCAATTCTATTGATAAAATAAACTACTTGATTAAGAAAATTATAAGATAGATTCAACAACTTGCAAAAAATACCTATGCGATAAACAAAATGTAGGGAGATGAAAAAGATCGGTTTCAAAATTCAATTTATAATATAATGAAGATTTTGAATCAAAAGTAAAATAATCTCTTTAAGAAAAAAGATAGAGAGACAAAATCATGAGCTTTATTCTTTTAACTGTTTTTAGATAAGTCAACCACAACTTATATAAGAATTCAAAAAAAATATGAGGTAGGTTTTTCATTTTTAGAAAGGTGAATGTGTGTGTTGATCAGAGATAACTTCATAAAAAAAAGAGAAGACAAATTAAAAAAATTTAATGAAAAAGAAAAGTAAAAAAAAATGGAGTGAAAAATAATTAAAAAAAAAAAGAAAATACACAAAAATGAACAAAACATGCATACATAGAAAAATAAACACACAAATTGTGGTTTAAACATCATCTTGCTCTTGGTCTGATAATTCAAAAGCTAGGTCTGCTCAAGAGATTTTTTTCTTTTTATTATTTGTCAATTTTACAATTTGCTTAGCTTTGGCAAATTAGGGCATTGATTTTTTATGTGTCCAGGCTTCCTACATCCAAAGCAAACAATATCAGAAGAAATCTTAACATTCTTACCATTTTTATCTTTATTCAACTTTTGTTGATACTTATGCTTTGATGAGCTTTTTAATTTGCTTGACAAGTTATCGCTTTCATCACAAACTAAGCCACTTTTCTCCGAGTCTTCAGCATTTAGCACTATCATTTCACCTACATCCAAAAGTTTTTGACCCAAACTTTGCTCATAGGCAATGAGTGTGTGAAAGCTCATTTCTTCATATTTTCCTTCCAAGATCGTCCAGGATGAAGTTGGATCATCCTGGGACGATCGGTACAGGTTGTGAAGAAAATTTCTGGCTGGAAGGTTCATCCCAGGACGAACTGGGGTTCATCTGTACGAAAATCATACAGAGAGCAAGTCGTCTAGGTACGATATTTAATTTCATCTGAACGAAATTCGTCTAGAGGCCAAATCATCCCGGGACGATCTAGGATCGTCCAGGACGATCAGACTGGATATATATGGATCGAGATCTTTTTGAAGAGAGAGAAAAGCCCAGGAGAGAGAAATTCGAAGGAAAAAGGAAGAAAAGTGATTTTTGGGCGACTTCTGTCTGTTTTCGTCCGTCGCCATAGTTGAAGAAGTTGACCGACTCGAGGTAAGGCATATTCCGCCTTTCTCAATTTTCAGAAACGAGGATTTTGATGACTTTTCTGTCTCAGCTTTTGTTTCCGTTAGCGAACAATTGATTCCGTTTTGTACTGATAAATGTTTTACCACATAACTTTTGGTATGTTTCTGAGATGATAATTGTGCACATTTTGAGTATTTTTTGGAATATTTTTACCGGGTATTTTGAATTCTGTTGAGTTTTAATTGAATAATAATTTATTTGAATGTCTGAATTTACTGTCTCAGTACAATGAAAGTTTTAGAATAATGTTGTGTACTATCTGTGGTAATTTGGTAAATTTTTGAATCTATGAATTTTGTGAAAATTCCGTATACTGTCGTTATGCCGCTGACGAATTTTCTGAAGTATTCAATTATTCTGATTTGAATGTTTTGATGTGCTGTGATATTAGAAGGGAGTTATAAGGGGCCATAATCCTTTGTGATTCCGTTGTCTGGGTTCGGAAAATCTGAGAATCTGAAAAACAAGTTCTGTTCTGGTGCTTCAAGCACAAAGGGAGACATAAGGGGTCAAAATCCATTGAGATTCTGTCAGTGTCAGGGAAGGGAGGCATAAGGGGCCAGAATCTAAGATTCTGTCAATGTCAGGGAAGGGAGGCATAAGGGGCCAGATCAGAGATATCTGATATATGATATGTGAAATGTGATATCTGAAATGTGATTTTTATCTGATTTGAAATCTGTTATGTAAGATTTTGTCAGTTCTGTACGATTTTGTATGTTCTGTACGATTTTGTTTGTTCTGTAAGATTCTGTTCGCTCTGTACGATTTCTATTTATGAAGTGAATTCTATTTTTCTATATCAGTGATGTGACTTTTATTTGAGCAAGTGTCTGTATTCTGATGACTATATGATTTCTATACGATTTCTGTACGACTATTGGAATATCTGCTTCTGATGTATTTTCTGATGTGAATTTCTGGAGATTTTGATTAGTGAGTGTAGTCTTGCTGAGCTGTTAGCTCACCCTTATTTTCTGCGTGGTTTTCAGGTTCTGAGAAAGGGAAGGAAGTCTTGGACTAGCCATTCTTTGTCCTATCTGAGATTAGGTATTTTGTACTTTTGATTTCATACAGTCATGACTTTTCTGTTCTGTTCTTTCTTTATGTAGTCATGAACTGTATTGTACATGATTATTTTGATGAAAAAGAAAGAAAGAAGAAAATAGTGAATTCATTTCTATGTTTTGGAAGTTAATAGTAGCTCTGTGTTTTTGTTTGTTCAAGTGTTTGGAAGAAAGTTCGAAAGCAAGTCCCAAAACTAGATCCTGAATTTCAAGTTTTAAGTCCCGCCGCGACCCGAAGTGAGCGGGATTCGTTCCGGTCGGGTTGGGTCGTGACAGAGTGAGCCAATCAAATTATCAATAGAATATTCATTCAAATTTTTTGATTCACAAATAGCAACAACTTTGGCATCAAACGTATCAAGTAGATAACGTAGAATTTTATTGACTTTTTCAAAGTTTAAAAATTCTTTACCTAAAGCTTACAATGATGTCACAATTTGAATAAATCTTGTATACATGTCTAAGATTGTCTCATAAGGTTTCATGCAAAATAATTCATAATCATACATTAAAATATTTAATCTGGATTGCTTGATTTCACTAGTGCCTTTATATATAGTATGTAATTATCCCAAATTTTCTTGCCAATAGAGCACGTTGATACAAACATAAAATCATTAAATTTTAAAGTACAAAAAATAGTTTAATGATTTAGCATTTAATTGAGCGTTGATTTGTTCTTCTCTACTCCATTGATTAAAAGAAATATCAGTTTTAATTCCATCTATAATACGTGACAGTTCAGAATAATCAGTTAAAATCATTTGCCACATTTAGAAATCAATAGACTCCAAGAAAGTAGACATGTGAATTTTCTAAAAATCAAAAGTAATATTTTAAAATAAAGGTGGTTTGGTGATTAAATAACCTTTCGCAAAATTACGATTACAAAAATTATCCATGGATCAAAATTCAAAAGTTTCCAAAAACTCATTTTTATGAATCCTGCTCTGATACCACTTGAAAGTTTGTTAGGGATGTTAATCCCTTATGAACTAGCCCAAGGCTAACCAAGAGAGGGGATGAATTGGTATTTTAAAAAAATCTTTCATGATCAAAAAACAAACTCAAACAAATCAAAATTTACCATAAAGAAAATCAAAGTGTGAAAATTAAATGTGGAAATAATAAGGAAAGAATATACCATATTTATAGTAGTTTTGTTAAACCTTGACCTATGTCCACTCCTGAGAGGCAACCTCCGAGTATTGCACTAAATTCAGTATCTCTCCTTTAGCCACCACAGCTAGGTGGAGAAGCCCTTACAAAATCACTTCCACCTTCCCCGGT
Organism: Dendrobium huoshanense; assembly: GCA_016618105.1. Classification (NCBI taxonomy): domain Eukaryota; kingdom Viridiplantae; phylum Streptophyta; class Magnoliopsida; order Asparagales; family Orchidaceae; genus Dendrobium; species Dendrobium huoshanense. The sequence goes on from CM028351.1 coordinate 9,827,061, forward strand.
ATGGCGGAGTAGCCGAACCCTTTAAAACCAAAGAGATCTTCTTCTTCCCAAAACTTCCCTCAAGATGAGCCTTAAATTTAATGGTACTAAGGTGCAAGCTCGCCGGAGCAACCGTGTGGAACCCCCTTCACAGTCCCTTGAAACCCCCTTCAAGGATCTTCTCCCTCTCTCAAACTCCACCATTTTCTCTCTCCCTTTCAAGCTCTCCCTTCAAGTTTCCTCCAGAAGAATGAAGCTTCAATGGCTGCCAAAGACACATATCAAGTGTCTTGACAAAGCTTAAATAGAAGAGCTCCAAAAAGGCTCTTAAATGCACAAAATTGATATTATCGTCCAAGATGATCGTCCTGTACAATATGCTTAAAAAGAGGGCTCCATAAAACCCTAAAAACTCAATTTCAGTGCCAAATATCGTCCATGATTATCACAGGATCATCCCGTACAATGTGCTTAAAAAGAGGGCTTTAAAAAATCCTAAAAACTCAATTTTGACGCCTTGAATCGTATTTGGACGATCACAGGATCATCTGGACGATTGCAGGATCGTCTAGTACGATTGCAAAATTTGACCTGATAGTTCCAGACAATATTTGGATAGGCCAGGTCGATTAGTACAAAAATATACAAATCATCCATGACGATATTGTGGATCATCCAGGATGATTAGAAGAAAAATTATAGTATTTCGGCTTGGACGATTTAGGAAAATCAAGTATGTCGGCAAATATCGCCTGTACGATATACAAATAGTCCAGAACTATCAGATTGAAAAATTTAACCATAATTAATCCCCTAATAACAGTATCAATTTGGGCATGATTTGTATTAATCATCCTAGACGATCCAGATCGTCTGGGAAGATTATAACAAAAATTAAATCTTAAAATTTTTCCTAAATTAGCATTGGCGTCTATTTTCCAAGATCATAAAGGATTGTCTTGGACGATCCAAAATTGTCTAGTACGATTAATTTAAAACTCAATCTTCAGATTTTGACTAGATCTCACTCCCTTGAGTGTGTGTGTGCGTATTTTAATTTTCTCTAGTGTAAAAAATAAGGAATTATTTATGTTATACATATATATCAATAAAATACTTATTACTTATATGTACATTTAGCATACAAATTACTCAATCTATTTTTATAATATATATATTAAGTAGCCCAATAAATATTTTTATATTTTTAATGTATGTTGATTGTTTGGAAATCCTTCATGATGATGTTGATGACATGAGGTCTAGAAAATGGATGAAGGAGGATGGAGTAGAGGCATGTGTTATGCAAGTGATAAGGGTGAAGGGGGTAGAGGCTATAAGAGGTTTCAATACTAATGTAATGAATTATCGATGGTGAAATTGTTCGATCTATTGATACTTTTAATATTGAAGTGTGTCATGCATGTAGGTATGTGCATGACATATATATGTACTTGCTCAGCATGCACTAGAAACACATTAAACACTTGAAGCATGTCATCTATGAACAATTAAAAAGAAAAAAAAAACGAGCACTCTTGTTCGATAAGTATCCTTAATAATTAAATTTAACTTAATACATATATTCCATAAATAAGTTTAATCCTTCCATTCTCTTTTATTTTGATATATATTATTTAAAAACTTGATACTTAATTAATATTAATTTTATTTTCTTTATTTAACTCCATTTTTATGAGTTTTCTTTGAATTTATTTTCTATTGTTAAAAGAATAATAATTTTCTCAAATTTAAGCTTGCAATCTATATTATCATGTGATTATTTAATATTCAATATAATTTAAGCTACTTAGTAATTTTAATTATATTTCTTATTTTATGGGCAATTATATTAAATTTATTATTATGCAAATTCATTTTCTATTTATTTAATTTACTTATTTGTTATATTTATTTTTATAATTTTTAAGTTATAATATTATAGTATCACTTCCAATATATATTTGTGCCCTATATTTTTAATAATATGGTTGGCCATATTTGTACAATATGATATTTGTGCCCTAATATTAATATCAAAGCATCATAATTTCCGAGGAAAAACAAAGCTATGAAAAAAATGATAGCCTCCCCATCCTCCCTTTCGTTGGCCTGTTCTTTTCATTAACCTCAAGATCACCCCATCTCCTTTAAGCCTTGATAGGTAGGCCTCCAAACAATAATGCACACCCCATCTCCTTTAAGCCTTGATAGGTAGGCCTCCAAACAATAATGCAAGATGGAAATTTTGTTATTTTGAAAGGATTGTATGTAAATATAAAAAAAGTAAATAACATATATTTTGATGAAATGTATAAAAATATCTCAAAAGACTTTTATAAAGAAGTATTTATTCCATTTTTTAAAAGGTTTATTTGTATTATAAAAAGTTTAAACAATTTTATTTGAAATATATATATATATATATTGACATGCCTAATATAAAATGTTAAGATTTAGATTTAATAGAGTAACTTTACTCTAGTATAAATATGACCAAAAGTTTCATAAAATCATATATTGTTAACTAAAGAGTTAGAGATAGAATTTAGGCTTCCTTTAGGATACTTTTTTATTGCTTTCAGAAGCAGTGGCCAAAAGCTCTTCCATATGAGATAGTTTTTTTAATTGCCTAGGAAGTATATACTTTATTCCTTCCATTAGATCATCGAATTACTTTTATTTGCACTACTCACGTAACTAAGCTTACAGTTTGACATAATTTTTAATCTCAATGTAACAAAACTTATTGCTAAATTAATACATATTTGATTCCAAAGTCATATGAACTTTGTTTTTGACAAACTTAGAATCAAATAGTTTGGTTTGATGAGATGAACCCAATGGTATAAAAAATGCTTGGATCAAAGTCTAAACAAACCTAAATCACGTGGTTAGATAAATTTCAAATACTTAAAAGTGCTTAGTCTAATGTAGTCCATATGCTTGCTCATATACAATGGAGTTTACATAAAGTGTTCTCATTGTCTAATGCTTTCTTGAAAACATAGATTTATACATTACCATTTGATGTGTTTGAATTTAGTTTAGTAGTTTTGGTGTGATGTGATTTGAATGTAATTGTGTTAAACATTCATATTATTATGCATAAATGTTAATCACTAATTAGCTAAGATTTATCTATTTATTGTACAACTAAATTTTAATATAGCTTTAAAATACACATGTGTGCCCAATTTAGATTTCACCCTACTCTTCTTGGTGTGCTCTTAATAAGCACTTGTGACAAGTGAGATTTAATCTACCTTAGCCTAACCTTGACATTTAAAGGCCTAACACCTTATGTAGTTGGATTATGTTATCCAATAGAATATTATATTATAACCTTACTTTATTCTCTTAATTGGATCAACATCTTATCATATAGTGTGGCTTTCAACAGCATTCTTTAATTTGATGCATTTGTGATGCCTCTTTAGTTTGGGTGCTTGTGGCGCCTGTTAATTGAGGCACATGTGGTGGCTCATATTGAGACATTTAAGAAAATTTTCTCTTCTTTTCCTTTTTTTTTTTTGGAAAAAAATTATAAAATTTTGTTAGCTTCCCCTCCTCCCTCGACAAGTATGAATACACACAAATAGTGAAGGAAAATTGCTCCTCCTCTCCTTATAAACTCTAATTTTCTTCTCTTAAGAGACATATTCCTCTATCTTTTAAAGATAGTGTTTGATTCCCTATTTATGAAATCCACTAAAATTTTGACATGGTTAGGCATTGCATATCCTCTTTATATGGTCCAATGCTCCTCATCATAGAGTAATGCATTATCATTTGGAATTGTAAAGCATATGTTCCTCCATATTTGTATAAGAATAATTCAAATTTATGGTAGATTGTCCCTAGAGAAAATTAAATCATTTATGTCTTTGAGGTATACTTGATATCTTTAAGATATTATTCACTAGTATGACCATAGTGATATAAATATTGTAAAGCATCTTAAGTCTTAATTATAGATTATGAAATTTTTGTCTTAAATCTTGTAAGGTATCCTAAGTCTTATAGCTTATAAAACTTTTTAAAATAAAAAAAACTTGTACCTTTACAGATTTTAAGTTTTTTGCAGCTTTTGGAGAATCTGATAAAATTATACTTTTTAAAGTTTTTGGAGAATCAAAGAAATCTATATATTATGAGGCTTTTGCCTTCTAAAGTTTTTAGAAAACTAGAGAATCCTATATTCTTTAAGGATCTCAGCCATCTGCGGGTCTTGGTGTATATCTTTTTTTTTTATTCTCAGGCATTTTGAGATTTTTAGATAATCCTAGACCTTTTTAGGCTTATGTCATTTTAGGTTTTAGTTGTACTTATATCCTTTGATACTTATGCATTTTGAGGCTTATGCAATTTATTTTTATTTTACACCTTCTAAGGCATATGTCTTTCGAGGTTTTAGGTGTACATATACCTTTGAGGTTTTATGCCTACTAAGATTTATAGAATACATATAACTTTTGAGGCTTGTGCCTTCTTAGATTTTTAGATGATCCTATATTTTATAAGGCTTTTTTCTTTTGATATTTTTAAATTTGTGGGGACATTATCAACCACTTTCTCATATGAAGTCTTTCTAGTGAAGAGCTTATTAACTTTTAGCTTCCCATCATGGTTATCTCTTAGGTGTGCCTTCTAGGGGTTATTAGTGTAGATTTTATCTACCACTTGCCACCAAGGATCATATTTAGTGAGGATTATATCCACTACTAACTTTTAATAAAGGCTTTCTCATGGGCCTTACTTGGAAGGGATTTTTCCTAGATGTAATATTATTTATAAAAAAATATTATTAATTTAGTTAGATACTAACTTGAAAGATGCATCTTTATATCCATTATAAATCATGATAAAAATTCTAATGAGATGAGAAGCTCAATAACATTAAATTGTTTCGGTGATGAAGTATTCTATCATACAAGAGCAAATATGTTTTGGCAACACTTTTATTCAATAAAACTAACAATTATATTGGAATGAATCTTATGATATCCTCTATTTTAAGGCCAACATCATGTGCTTCTATACAATGGCCCTAGTGAATTAGAGGTTCAATTTCTTTTGTCGATTAAAAATACTTTCTATCAAATATCCTTTTAAATAATGAAAGTGACAATATTAAGACTGGCATTAGTCATTTAGATTCCTTAAAGATTTTGCCCATTTGAGGAATTAAGATGTCACCATGGAGTGGATGTTTTGGGCTAAAAAAGGTGAGAAATGTGTCACTAAATTTTTCAATGCTCACATGTTTTCATTGAGGAGACTGATTGATTTCTTATTATGAATTTTTATATTTTCTTGAGGATTATTTAAATCTCTTTTAATTAGTATCGATTGTCTCATTAGTAATCATTTGTACTTCTACTAATGACTATTTCTTACATCAATGATGAGTAAAAGGTCATGCAAAAATCTCTAAAAAATACTTTTTTAGTTACTTCGAATCCATTCTAAATTTTTTTGAATGTTTCAAAAGAGAATCGTTCAAAGTATTCTTTTAGAGTCTCTCCTTAATTTTTATTGAATCCTAGAATATGGGAGGAGATCTTGACAAATCTTCATTTGCAATGAATTATTTTGTAAAATTTGGCGAAATCATAAAATATATGAATAGTTCTATCTGAGAGAGAGTAAATCCATGTGCAAGCTTGTCCCTTAAGAGTTATGAGAAAGACAAGGTAGAGGACTCCATGAGAAATATGCTAACCATACATGATGGTATTGTAGTGGCCAATGTACTCAGGGGTTTAAAGTACCACTATATAAATCAAATACAAAAATGAAATGTAATCCCTAGTAGAATAAGATGTTGAAGAATTGCATGAGTTTGGAAAAAGATTCTAAGATTCTTGTATGTTATGCAAGGACTAAGTTGGTCCTTTTCCTTCAAATGTATTTCCTCTTTAACAAAGGATTGAAACTCATATCTTAAAATATCACGAGGGTGTCCATATAGTGATATAATATAAGTCCCCCATGACTAGTGGAGGATTATAGACTGGACATATAATATAGAAATGATTAGTTATATTGTTAGCTTTCAGGAGAACTTTATAAAATTATGGTTGAGATGCAATATGAGGACGTATTGTCGAAGTGGCATCAAATGGAGCAAGGCCAAATTATTATTGATTTTATCACAGGAGAATTCTATTATAACATGATGATGACTTTATTATCTAGTCTCCACTAAGAGCTTTAGGATTTTAACTTGAATTTCTTCCATCATATGCATATTTTCTTGCAAAGTGAGACATGAGTGGTCTTCACCACCAATATTGTGTTGTCCTTGATTATGTGATTGATTTCCATCCACTATAAAAAAAATTTATAGTATGTTAATTGGGAATGATTTATTAACTTGATATTTATGAAAAAAATTTAATTTGGCAAGTAGTTAAGGAATTTTGCCTAATATTGATATCAAAATAAATAATAAAAAATATAATTTATTAAATTATAAGCACTACATATAGAAGATGATTAGGTCTCTTCTTATCAAAGTTTTTAGCAAAATATCCTAAAAGAATTATTTTCATATATTAAGTGCTTATTGTGCTTTGCTTTTATTCAATAGTTGTCAATCAAGGCAATAATTCACAATTCATATAAATTGTTAGAATAAAGAAAAGCATTAAGTAAATAGTAAACTAGTATTCAAACTGAAATGCACTAAATTAGCTTGAGATCTATAAGAATTACAAACTATCATTCAAGCATTCCACATCTAAACAATAAAAAGAAAAAGAAACATATTGGGCCTAATACTAACGAATAGAAAATATCAATACGATTATTTTAGATACTATATTTTGCTCGGTATTTTGCTCATCTGTTTAAGAAGAATCATAAGAGATTTTGAGGAAATAGGACTTGCACTGTGCAATATTTCTTAGCTTTTAGATTAAAATGAACTATATATAATTGAGGACCAATAGAAAGAATGAAATTTCCTCCTTCATGATGTAGAGAGCAATGATATCAACCCAAAACACTAGCTTAAAATTTATCCCATAAAGCCCACTGAAGCATCTAATAGAGTACATATTCTCCCATTCAACATCCTCGAAGTCTTTCAAAACTCAAATGGCAATCCCTATCTCACTCACTAAGCTTAGTTCTTTATCACTAACTCAAAGGCCCAACCTTTTTTCTACATAAATTAAGCTAGCATTTGTGAAATTAATTATATCATTTGAAGGCAGAGGTATCAACTTAGGCTTTGTTTGGGACGGCTTTTTTTCTGCTTCTTAAAGCAGCTTTTTAGTACAAAAAATTAACTTTTGTAGTAGAAAGCTGTTTTAAGAAGCAGAAAGAAAGTTCACTACAGGAAATTCACTCATTACCGTCAGTTTTTGCCGGCGGTTAACTCATGTTTTCCGGCGCTTCTCTAAAAAACTGGCAAAAAAATGGCGACGGAAACCGTTGCCGGCGGCATAAACTTGCATAACGGCCGGTTGGGCCGCCGGTAATAACCGGCGGTCCGACCGCCGGGTAAGCCGCCGTTTCTACCGGTGGCTGGACAACCGCCGGTCCAGGCCGCCGGTAATCAATGAATTTCCTGTAAAGATTGTCCCAAATGAAGCCTTAAACTCCTCTTTAATGATATTAAACCCTAGAATCCCACAAGTCATTGTGGTATATTATTGGTGTTTGTAATCTAATAGATTATTCCATTCAGATCTATAGAAGTTCTTGCACACACCAATCCTTCACTCAAATTAGCTTCAATCGTCCTCCATGCTTCTCCTCCAAGTGAGATCAACTGGACCTTATAAAAGTAATTTGTTCTACATTGTATTCAATTCTCTTGAATTATTTTTCATATCAATTTAAGATTAACAACAATTTCACTAAGTACTTAATATCTGCATTATTTTTAATATTAGTAGATCTGATTCCATAAACTAAAAGACCATTGATGCACAGTGGCTGAAAATATAGGGGTTATTTTTTTTTTTTTTTGTTGAAGCAGCTACTATTTTATTTAAAATAGCTTTGTAATTTATATAGATATATTGCAAATTATATACACTATTTTAATCATTTTCATACCTCGCACTTCTTTCAATATGAGAGCGCCTCCCGTCTTTTCGTCTGTTAGGGTTTCCTGCTAGGGCTTTTTGCCCTAGCCGCCGATTTCGCTCCTCCTGTGTCTCTGATTCCTGCTCCTGTGCTTGTCCATGGCAAACAAAAGGCTTGACCCTAAATTTTTAGAGGGTAAGAACTCGAAATCTTTTAAAGAGGTTTTATCTGGCTCCCGTTTTATCTTGCTAAACTGTTTGATTTTGCGTTGGTGGGAAAGTTTCAATCTCAAGTTATACGGTGATGTCTTTGTGACTGTTTTGGATCAGTCGAATGTGCTTATCAAACTCTCGAATGATCTTGATTATGGACGTATTTTTTCCCACCGTTCGTATTTTGTGTTTGGCTGTTTTATGAAAGTGATTAAGTGGTCTCCTTTTCTTGACCTCTCGGAGGAATCTCCGATCGTACCTGTGTGGATATCCTTCCCTGGTTTGCGTCCTCATCTCTTATCCCCTCGGATACTTTTAGGTTTAGGATCTATCTTTGGTTGCCCGATTCAAACCGACAATGCTACTGCGGTTGGTTCACGTCCCTTTGTAGCTCGTATTCTTGTTGAACTCGACATTTCTAAAGCTTACCCTGAGTCCATTTGGTTGGGGCCAGAAAAATTTGGTTACATTCAAAAAGTGATTTTTGAGGGCATGCCTAATTTTTGTTTGCATTGTAAGGCTGTGGGGCATTTGAAGTCGGAATGTGGTAAAATTTTTCCTAATTTGCGTTCAGATAAGCTTCCTGCGCCACCGCCGTTGAAGCCTGCTTCTAAACCCCTTGCAAATTCTGATTCTAACCCGGCTGATAATTCTGTTTCCCTCTGTGAGAATAATTTGGTTATTGCTGCTGATTGTGTTATTGCTAATAATGCTTGGGGGGGGGGGGGGGGGGGGGGCGGAGTTGAGCCTTCTGTTGTTTCTCCGGTAATTCCTCCTGGAGCTGGGTCTGGTGCGTTGGGTGATGCTTTTGATACTGAGGCTGGGGTTTAACCGGAAATTTTTATTCCTCCTGTAAATACTTTTATTAATGTGGTTGATGTTGTTAGTCCTGAGATTGGTGCTCCTTCGGAGCTTTTATTGCCTCATGTGGGTGCTATTAATTGTAATAGCCCTGTTGTGGTTGATATCGCGCGTTCGGGATGTAATATTAATGCTGATGGAGGTTTTGTTCCTTCTGGCGAGGCTTCATGCATTCCAGATGCAAATGTGGACTGTAATGTTAAGCATTTACGGGTTGAGAATTTGGCTGGAAAATATGTGTTCTAATGTTTTTGTTGAGGTCCCAGTTAAATTGGTTGAAGCACACACTATGGTTAATTGTCTCGGTGGCAATGCCGGTTTAAATATTAGGGAACATGTGGATTGGTTGCATGGCTCGTCGGAGTATGAATCAGAATCCAAATTTTCAGATTGTGGTTTGGTTACTACTGATATTTGTGGGGGATTTGACACTGGTAATGATTTTGCGTTGGTTCGTGCTAGACCTGCTACTTCTGTTGCCTCTCGGGGGAGATTTTGTGGGAGGGGCCATCGCAGAAGATAGTTCTATTTTGTTTCGTGTTGGATTTGATTATTTTTGGGCTGGTTCTGGGCGCACTGGTTTTAGGGCTATGATGTGGCTGAGGCTCGCGTCTCTATATTTTTGTTAGTGGCAACCTTTGGTGTTGTTTCTCGAGTTGGTTGGAGCGCTTTCTTCACCTCATTGGATGGCCCGTGCAAGGCTTCGGGGGCGCTGGAAGCCTCGGTCGTTTACTGAGCCCGCTTTTCCTTTGTTTTTTTGTCTTTGTTCGCATTAGTTTCTTTTTTTTTTTTTGGACTAATGCTTTTGTAACCTTTTGATTCCTTTTTAATATATTTGGTTTTGTGTTAAAAAAAAATAGTGGGGAGCATATATATATATATATATATATATATATATATATATATATATATATATATATATATATATATATATATATATATATATATATATATATATATATATTATATATATATATATATATATATATATATATATATATATATATACACTATTTTAAATTTTATAAATAGCTTTCTTTTATTTTCAACTATAGCATTACAAAAATTTTACAAACCTTACATTGAATTTACAGCATAAGAATGCTTAGGCTTTACAGTATATTACAACATAAGAATTCCTTAAATCCTAAGAAACCATTCTCTGATTTCTCGATAGGTTCAAAATTTTGTCATCTGTAAGGCTTATGATGTCAGGCTTCCATAAACTTGTGATTTTCACTGTGAGCAGGAACTAGATCCGGAAATAAGATTCAGAACTTTTTGGACCACGCCTGACCGCCCGTCGCCGACGTTGCCTCGCCTCACCGTCCCGTGTCCAACGTAGTAACGCCTCATTCGCCAAATTGCCGTCGCTGGCGCTTCCCCGCCTCGCCAGAGCGGTCATGGTTGCCATGTCGGGTCGGGTCAACCCAGTAACCCCACAGGTTGGATCCGGGTTCATATTTTCGACCCGTTAGCAAAACTAGGTCGGGTTCGAGTCAACCCGTTTTAACCCAAATAAGCTCCGGGTTCAACCCAAACCCAACCCGAAAGCCGAATTTGACCCCCTGGCAAGGATGCAATATTGCATACCAAACTTCCTTGTCTCCTTGCATTTCTTTATTTCCATATGTAATAAACCTAAGCCCAAATAAATAAATAAAAACTAGTTTTGATATCTGAAGGAATATCAATACGATCATTCAAATGCTATTTTTCATTATTTTCTTTCCATTTTTATATCCTTGTGCTTGAAAATTGAGCTCATATATGAAATAATCATTAGACGTTTTCACGTTTTGCTTAAGACCAACATGCAGCTCAATAATCATTAAACTGACAATGGATATAAAGGCTTGCAAGGAATTTTTCAACTATAATATTTAAATTATTTGGATCAAATTAATTGCTTACAACTTCCTTCTTTATACCATATCAAATCGTGGCTATGTAATATTTGATAACTCATCGAATATGACGCACACTAAATTATAAGCATGAAATTAGCATGACACATTCAATTATGTAAGGCTATGTTAGCTAAATTACTTTTAAAATATGAGAACTCTTCAAAATTAAGTGGCAGATATACTAAGGTTTTGTTTGGGACGGCTTTCTTTTTGCTTCTTAAAACAGCTTTCTAGCATAAAAAAAATTAATTTATGTACTAAAACTCTATTTTAAGAAGCAATAAAAAAGTCGTCTCAAACAAAACCGAAAGCTTTATTGGGAATGACTTTCTTACTGCTTCTTAAAATTGTCTTCTAGTATAGTAATTTTAATTTTTGTACTAAAAAATTGCTTTTAAAAAGTAGTAAAAAAGCTGTCCCAAAAGAAGCCTAAGACAATCTTTCATTCATTTGATGAAGGTAGTCAACTCATTCTTTTTAAGGGAATTTCACAGTGTTTAAAAATTAATAGATAATCAGTATCATTTGGTACTTCATTAGCATCATCATTTCTTAGCTCTTGATTCAACCTAATATGGGCACTTTATTGAATGTATAAGGAGCAAAATGCTAACATCACTTATATTAAGTGTGCTTCTCATATCGAGTCTTTATTTCCATTTTTATTCTTTACCTTTTTCTTAGGATTTTTCATATATCTTACATTTTTAGGTCAATAAATAATGACTAAAATAAATAACTTTCAAATCAAAATTATTTAAGATATAATAATTAAAAGGGATACATCACTATTTATTAAGACAAGACTACCGTTAAGAAGAGGGGGCTATAAACAAAGAGAGAGAGAAAAAAAAAAAGACTACCATTGAATGATAGGGCATCCTCAAGAGGATAAATTATTACATGTGGAGCCAAACGTACCTCTCGTTCAGACTCCAATGAGATTGCACCATGTCGCTTGTACACAATAATACGTACAATTTGTACATTGCTTATAAGTTGTACACATTACTGTGGACAGTCAACGCAGCACAATCTCATTGGAGTTCGGATGCACCAAATAATTTCTCTCCCAAGAGAGAGAGTGTGTGTTGAATTGATATGGCTTTACAAATAATTTTTCTCTTTTAAAAAATGATAAAAAAAAATTGGGAATAGAGTTCTTTTATTGAAAGAGTGTAAAAATAAAAGGGTTTATATCATAATTATTAAAACTCTTCCCATAACACAATTTTTAAAGAACATGAAGTGGGTAATTAATATATAGTGGCTCATCAAGCCCTCCTCTTTGGATTTTCAATAGTCTCTCCTTCCATTATTACTATAAGGCGAAGAATTATCTATCTTTCACAAGTTTTAGAGAAACCCTATGCCCACAAATACTTGAAGTAAGAGGCGTACTACTCTTAGCTCCATGGTTCGACACACTAAATTATCACAATCATTTTGAGATTTGAAGCCTAGGCCACCGGTAAAATAGAAAACCAGCGTCCTTGCCGGGGGTTATTATACTGCCGCTAATTCGGCGGTGCATTATTAAAAATCGCCGGTTAGATCGCCGATTTAACCGCCGGTAATTCTGGCGGCTATTGGACCTCCGATAATCCCTGATTTTCCTGTAGTATCTCCCATAAGAAACAAATAAAAGCACCCAATCAATCAAATTTCTAAACATGGGGATTATTAGGTGTTGAGAAGAGTAAGATAGCCTATGTGTAATCTTATACTTTCTCTATAGTAACATACATATTGTATAATATGTTTAATTTAAAATTTGAATAGCAATAATTAAGACAAATTATGTTGGTCAATTTGATTTAGATAATCATGATGATTATATAGTATGATGTTTAGTTTAAATTTGAATTATTTTAAATTATATTAATTAATCTTATTAATATCATGCCTAAATAAGATTGGTAATAACCATAGGTTAACTTCTAATCAAGAAACAATTACAATGCTTTCCCGTGTCTATTTGTTTTGAATATATTTATATAAAAATATTTTAATAAATATTATGCTCTAATATGCCTAATAAAACATATTAACAAGTTATTTTGTTCTTTTAATAATTTTATAAATATTTGAGTAAGAAATAGAGATACAAACCCTTAAATTTTTATAAGATATATTTTGACCTATTACATTAAAAATAATTTATCTAAAATTATTAAAACTTACAAACAATCTTCATCATATAATAAACATGCATACTTGACGTACATCTATTCACAACAAGAATAACGTCATTTTATGGCGGCCATTTTCGCCAAAAAATATATAAAATCTGTCTATTATTTATATTTTTAGGGAATTTCTAACGGTAATTCACGCGATGGAAAACAAACATTGTCAAAAAGATTCTCTGCCGGAATTTGCTTAGAAAAAAAATAAAAAAAATTTGTTATTAGTCTGAGCGGGCTAGCTGCTTGCCCCGTAAATCGGGCTCGCATCCTCACCCTACCATGAACCAGGCCTGCCATCATCGCAGGCCCATGAGCCATGTCTGCCCGCAAACCGACCCCTACCTGTGAACCCACCCGTGGCCCGTGAACTAGGCCCGCCAACGAACCCACCTGCATGTGTTGCATGGGGTTCGAACTTTGTCCACTTCGAACCCACTTCGAACACCACCCACTTTGAACCCACCCGCTTAATTTTATAAGCATTATAAATGTCACAATGGGATGTATATTGAGTATACTTTTGAATGTTAAGAAAGTTATACATATTGTAAAATATGTACATATAAGAAAGGCTTATTATTACGCTTCATGATGGTGAAGACATGGCACCTTGTATAGGAGGGTGCGTTGAAGAGATTTTCTTAAAATATAGATTAGTGATGTGAACTTGATACATGATGCGAGACATAAGGTTGGGATATGAAATGATTTAGAGTGTGGGATGTTGACTCCCGTGTACTATCCCATATGATCGTTCTAGCTTATATGATATAATATGATTTTGCGCCTAACTTACTATAATTGGTATGAGAAAATAATCCTGTTATAAGAAAAAATTTAGTATATATATATATATATATATATATATATATATATATATATATATATATATATATATGATAATAGATATTCCTTGTACTGTTATACATAATACTATTATTTGGAGAGAGAAATTTTGTAATGACATCATGATCTACATGATATATGATTATGAAATAGTAACCTTGATCTTAAATTTACTATATATAATATGTATACATGAGTACTAGCATAAAGATTTTATATAGTATATGCTTATTTTCTTTAATCATGTAAGGCTATGTTAGCTAAATTACTTTAAAAATATGAGAACTCTTCAAAATTAAGTAGCAGATATACTAAGGCTTCGTTTGTGATGGCTTTCTTACTGCTTCTGAAAACAGCTTTCTAGCATAAAAAAATTAATTTATGTACTAAAACTCTGTTTTAAGAAGCAATACAAAAGTTGTCCCAAACAAAACCAAAAGCTTTATTGGGAATGACTTTCTTACTGCTTCTTAAAATAGTTTTCTGGTATAATAATTTTAATTTTTGTACTAAAAAGCTGCTTTTAAAAAGTAATAAAATCGCTGTCCCAAACGAAGCCTAAGAAAATCTTTCATTCATTTGGTGAAGATAGTCAACTCATTCTTTTTAAGGGAATTTCACAGTGTTTAAAAATTAATAGATAATCAGTATCATTTGGTACTTCATTAGCATCATCATTTCTTAGCTCTTGATTCAACCTAATATGGTCATTTTATTGAATGTATAAGGAGCAAAATGCTAACATCACTTTTATATATATATATATATATATATATATATATATATATATATATATATATATATATATATATATATAGACTAAATGCAAATTATAACAATTTCTAAACTATATGAATAAACTCTTCACTTAAATATCCAATAGTTATTTAGCAATACATCCTCCAATATAAACTTTGCATGGTTTCTCTAAAAAGAAACCTAAATTTAGAACAGTGTGGAGACACTATAGAAAAATAAGTCATTATTAGCTGATTTTTCTTGGCAGTAAAGAGGTAGGTTTTCCAGTAGATTTTTCTCGTCGGTATAAACTGCATAGGAAACTAAAATAGGTGGTTTATTTTCGGCGGTCATAGCCGCCAAAAATAAAATAAATTATTGAAAAATGAAGCCGCCCAGTTGCCTGGCCGCTTGGCTGCTTCCTGTGTTGCCTACTTCCTGCCCGCGATCACCTGCTTGCCTGCCCGGCATCCTGCCCGCTACCCTCCCATGCTTCCCGCTGCATGGCCAAGGTCACTTGCGCTTCTACCTCAAGCGATTCCTGCTGCCCTCCCATGCTGCTTGGCTCAGCTGCCCGCCCTTGCTGCTCCCGGTCGCCTTCCTTGCTGCCCGCTTGCTCGCCCGGTGTGGGATTCAAACTAAGTCCTAAAAAAACTTCGAAGACTCAACCAGTTTGCTGGGAGGGAAAATGTGTTAAAACTGTCACCCTTTTCTTTTTTAAAATATAATTATTAAAAATCATCAAAAAAGCAGCCGGAAGTCGTTACAAAATCTATCAAAAATTTAGTCAAAAAATTTTTTATCGTAATCCGTTGGAAAACCGCCGAAAAATAGTCCGCCTGAAAAATCCGCTGGTAACTAACGATTTTCCTGCAGTGAGAAATACCTAGCTAAATTATATGCTGAACAATTGTATTTATTTGTCTTTTGAAAAAAAAAAATCAAACTAGCTATGCATATACCAGATATTTAATACTTGACCCATGTTGCTAATAAATTGTTCACAAACAAAATAAATAGAGTTCAAATGAATCTATTGGATCTTCAAATTGACATTTGAAATACATAAAATTCATGGCAATTCTTAACATGTTCTCAAGTAAATTTGGGTGCTTGAGATATTTAAGAGAATTATTAAACTATATTGTTAAATACCATCTTATTGATGATGATGAAGAAGAAGAAGAAGATAGTGAGAAGGAAGGGATGGAAAAAAGATGGAGGAAAATGGGGTTATTGTCATGTGAGGGGAATCTATAAAAAAAATTATAATGGATTTTTGAGGATTTGAAATGACATTAACGCCTTCACAACAAACTCGTGAAACCTTAATTTATGTGAAATAGTGGATATGAATTTGTGAAGGAATACATTTTATCAAGAATAAAAATATAGCAAAAATTATTTTTGTGACAAAAGAAAAGTGACTTATTTATCCCATCACAACAACTTTCTATATAATTGCAATGATATCTTCATTAAATTTTTTTGTGGCATATTTTGCAATGGATAATTTTTTTTAAATGTATCTAATTAAACACATTTTCATATTTATTTGAGATGAGATTACATTTTTATGCAAGTTTGTGCTAATCAATGGCATTCTTGTATCATAAAATTCAAGTCTACACTTATGGATCATAAGAGAGATATGATCTAATAAACAAAAGTCATAAAATTTTTACAAATTAGAAGAATATATACAAACCTTTTCTTTCATAAATTTTACCCTCAACTTAATAGCAACTTTAACATTGACTTGCTCCTTTTATTCATTGAGCTTTGCCAAGAGGTAATTCTATAAGAGTGATCTTTTCTATTACTTATTCTATGATCCTTTTTTAATAAATGAGGTTGAGATTTTGCTAAAAATTAATTTAAGAAGATATTGAAACTTCTATTCAAAAAGTAGCTATTTCCAAGCAGATTCCATAAAATGTGACTTGACTAATTCAACAAAATATAATGCAGATGCTTTGATTATTGCCACATAATAACTGCAAATCTCCACCTAATTAGTCATAAATTTAATAATCTTATGTCAAACTTTTTCCTAATGTGAAATTTTAAGAATGAATCATAACTTCCTCTCTCTCTCTCTCTCTCTCTCTCTCTCTCTCTCACACACACACACACACACACACACACACACACACATGTTAGAAATAAAAAAAAAAAAAATTTATATGACAAGCATCAATGAACAACAAAAGTGCTTTCGGAGAAAAATCACATGAATAAATTCATTTGAACTCCATAAATGATCAGAGACTTGATTAAGTGAATCATAAATTACCCCAATATTTTGGGCCAACCAATCTGTATTCGTGATTCCTTTATATGGAAGAGATATTTAAAGGGGTCCAAGTTTTGCAAGAGTTAAAATATTAAAGTCATTGGCAGTTCTACATGTTAATTTTGAATGTAATTTCTTAAAAAATTAGTTTTCCTTTTAGTTAACCCGAAAGTTTGTAAATTTATATTCTTTATGAGTCACCTTAAATTCATTATATTTAGGAAGTCAAGCTCATGTATTATTTAGCATAAAGTCAAAAAAAATTTTTTTTTTGCTCCCTATCATTGAAGTTATGATACCAGGATTGATTTTTGTACTTGTATATTTTGTGTTAACTCAATTTCAATATTGAATTGGATAAAGCTATACTAGTAAGTTCTTCAAATCACAATTATCCTTTTAGTATTATGTTATGTAAGTTGTCTTCTTACAAACCTACATATTATCTATAGTTTTTATAAAACCTTCTCCACTCCACTATTGGATATGTTCCAAATTGAATTTCAATTCTCACTAAATATAAAATAATTGGATAGTAGTGTTAAAAGATTTAACTCACTAAATTTACTTTATATGATTATGATTGATTCTAACTAACTTTTCGAATTACTTGGGTTTTGAAAAAGAAACCTGCCATCCTAAGTGAATAATAGAGATCAATTTTCATACGATACTTAGTTGCATTCTGCTAAAGGATCAAATGAGTTATGAGCTCAATAGATTATGTCTAGCAGAAAGAAAAATATTCCTTGATTATTACCAAGCAATCACTTATTCAGAAACCTTATATGTGGCTAATAGTTTTCACTCCCCATCTCATCATGGAAAACCCTTTCTGCTCCACTTAGCCCTAATCGGGTGGCTGAGGTAGAAGAGACCAATGTTGGGAGATATAACTAAGAGGGACTATAGTTGGCGGACAATGAGAGATGCTAGTCAAAGGAATCATAGTTGGTAGGCGATGCAAATCTAATGATGATAGTCAACCAATGACTGAGGTTGAAGGGATTATAGTGATTGGTGATGGAGGTTGGAGTGACCGTAGTTAGAGGTTGATGGAGGTTGGAGGGATTGTAGTCAGTGGGTGATGGAGGTTGAAGGGACCATAGTTGGTGGGTGATAGTGGTTGAAGGAACCTTAATCGATGGGCGATAGTGATCAGAGGGACCGTAGTTTATGAGCGATGATTGTTAGATGGGCCGTAGTCTATGGGTGATAGTGATTAAAGGGATCATAATCAACTGGATACTATGGTCAGAAAGACCATAGTTTATGGGCGACGGAGGTTATGCGAAGGCCTAGTGATGGCTGCTAGATGAAGGTTTGATGGTAATGTCGAGGCAGTGGTCCAACAACGATAGGCCTGGTGGCGAGGGTTTATCGGCGGTGGTACTGGGGTGGCGCATTGGGATGCTTCAAACCTTATAGCTCTCCTGAGTCTCTAGCTCAAGGTCTAAGCCTCCAAAAGTCCAAGGCCACTTTATTGTAGGAAGTTGGCGTCAATTTTTAGATTTTGATAGTGGAATGCTTAATAAATGTGAAGAATATTCATGGTAAATTAGGAGTGTTCTATCCAATGGTCCATATTGATTCCCTTGATCAAGGATTATTTATAAAGCATTTAAATACCATAATGATATCAAATTTATGTAATCTTAGGCTTATTAGGTCATCACATTGAGTCATTCCATTTGAATATAAGAATTCTATATTTGGATATCAGTGGTCATCCAATTAATGCATTAAAGCTTTCAAATATGCTTCAATCCCTTGATTTGGGCCCATTTGGGCGCAAATTGGTTTGATTTTAGTGTTGTTGGGTTTGTCTCATCTAGACATTCAATTTTAGTATAAGTTTGCTGAAATTGGAGTTTGTATATTCCTAATTTAATTTTGAAAGTTTCCAATTTAGGTATACATTATGATTTGTGCCTAATCAAGGCCATTTTTTGTTCTGTATTAGTTGTCCCCCAGTTTTAGGGTGTAGAAACTAGCAGAGTACAAAATACATGTATGAGCCTTCCAAACAACTTGCAACTAAAAATAATAATTTAAGACAAATTATGAGGCAGAACCATTCTCTAGACATCGATATTGACCGTTCTCAAGGCTATGAATCAACTAAATGCCTTTGATCATAATTTTACCTTTTCTTGAAATTGGGATGTCGACCAAAGTAATAAATGCTTGAAATATTTATCTGCTAAACTTTAAATTTTCTTGAAACTAATTGTAGAGGCTCTAATTACCTTTAGAAGTGCCAAAATTAAGTCCAGAATATTGAAGAAAGCCATGAGCGACCCAAAAAATGTCTAGAATAGACTATTTGGGCCTAAATCAGACTTGAAGCAGGTTGGTGATCGAACTAGCTAGCTGCCACTTGTAGTTATGCTTGGCTTCAACATATTGGGTATGCATACAACATGTGCCCACTTTCTTTTGTTTTATAATTTTAATTTTCTTTTTAAATATTCAAAAATGTAAAAAATATAATTTTGAGTCCAAAAAATTTAGAAAAATTATGGTATGACTTTCAATAATAATAATACTCATTATTACTATTATTTATTTATTTAAAAAGGAAGATATGTTTTTTATTTAAAAAATTAAAAAATTAAAAAAATAATTTAAAAAAATTAAAAATTTTCATTTTCCCCATACTTAACCCCTTGTTGATCAATAAATACATGCCATTGGGGTTGGGTAAAAAACATGTCTTTCTAGAGTTTATTCAAATATTCTCCTATAAATTGAATGAAAAACAAACTGGTAAAAATTTTGAGGACATCAACATTGGAAGTTGCCCGGTCCTCTAGTGTAGGCTTTGATACTTCTATATGATAGTCTTATCCCATTTTATAGAGGAAGGATGAAGCATGCACAAGAGGACCGGGCCTTTACCACTATTAATTGTCTTTAGACTCCTACAAAAAGTATAAAGGCCTAGCCCTATGGCACAGGTTTTGGTCTTCCTCTATAAAAGCGGCGAAGACTATATCCTATAGGAGTATGAAGACTATCAACGACGATAAAGGTATAGTCTTATGGTGTAAGCTCGATGTTCCTTTATAAAAGTGACGAAGATTGTCCAATATGAGTCCACATATTATTAAGGCAGTATAAGCCCAGTCCTCTGGCCTAAGGAACCTAGTAGTAAGTATAAAATGTTGTTGGTGGCCATCAAAGCCTGTTCTTCTTATGCAAGGTTCCAAGTGGTCATATATTAATGGTGCGAATTAGAGGGTGCACCAATGATGGTAGTCAGGTGAAGGGCCAATGATTGGCTTAAGGAGGTAAAGATCTGATTAAAGTGGTTGAGAAGAAGATGTACTATAGTGGTAGTAATGTGAAGGGATGATTATGTTGTTGGTCAAGTTGCATTTCATTAATGGAAATTAGAATTTAAGCCAAAAAGGGCGTATAATAGTCAATCTAATGAAGGGGGTTGGGTGGTGTGCCTATGGAATCAGTTTAGTGGCACACTGACAATGTTCATTTAGTGGATAACTAATTATTATAGGGATTCAATCTTTCCTTTAATAAGGATTTGAGATAGATGCTTTGAATTGCTATGTGGAAGAGGTCAATAGAATCCATCAATGATGTTTGACCTATCTAAGGTTGTTTACTAAAACATCTCTTGATGGCGTTAATCTATGTGGAATAGTTTAAGAGAAATCTATAAAAGGGTATTTGACTAACCCAATTAATGTTACTTGAGAATGTTAGTTTGTATGAAAGAGGTCTAGAAAAATCTAACAAAGATGTTTGACCTATTCAAGCATGTTTGTCAGAGCGTGCTGGAAAATGTTAATATATGAGAGAGAGACCGGGAGTAAGGATATTTGACCTATCCGAGAGTGTTTTTCAAATCATTGCTTAATGAAATTAACTTATGTAGAAGAGCTTGAGAGAAATATAACAAGGGTATTTAACTTATTCGAGATTATTTACCAGAATATTACTTGTTAATGTCAGTTTGTATGGAAGAGATCACGAGAAATTCAACAAGGATGTTTGAGCTATCCAAGATTTTTTATTAGAGGGTTGCTTGATGATGTTAAAATATGTGAGAGAGATCAGGAGAAATACACTAAGAATATTTGACCTATTCGAGATTATTTGGCAAAGCATTGCTTGATGGCTTTAACCTACATGAAAGAGTATGGGAAAATCTATTAAAGGATGTTTGACCTATTCGAGATTGTTTGTCAAAGTATTGCACGATGACATTAACCTATTTAAAAATTATTAGGAGAAATCAACCAAAGATGTTTGAACTTTTTGAGATTATTTCTTAGAGCATATCTCCATAATGTTAACATGTGTGGAAGAGGTCGATTGAAGGAATCCAACAAATATGCTTGTCCTATCCAAGGTTGTTTGTTAGAGTAAAACTCGAAGATGTTAACTTGTGTGAAAGAGGTAGATAAAATCCACCAATGATGCTTGACCTATATGAGGTTGTTTGTGAGAGCGTTGCTCGATGATATTAATACATATAGAAGAGGCCGAGAGAATCCAATAAGGATGTTTGACCTATCCGATATATTTTTGTCAAAGCATTGCTCGATGATATTATCCTGTATGCAAGAGATCAAGAGAATCCAACAAGGATATTTGACCTATTTGAGATTGTTTGTTAGAGCGTGGCTCAATAACATTAATCTATGTGGAAGAGGTCAAATTGAATTCCTTTGGGATTGATTATATCTTGATTGAGAAGGGGAGAATGTCATATGTTTCTTGAATTAAAGGTAAAGATTTGTTTGTCTTTAAACAATCACTACCTTTTTGAGTTTGTGACTATGATCTTGCTCAAGAAGTAGAAATCTAGTTAGGGACTATGTAGAGCAAATGATTTGCTTAAAGCTTTCATGTATTTGTTAGAAGCTTTATGATAGATGGTTGTCAATAAGATTTATTCAGAAAGTTGTTATTTGCATGTTTTACTTTCTTGCAACTTGTATAATTTTGATGAATCCAAATATTATTATTTTAAGTTTTATTTTCTCCTAACACTTGTTGGAAGAAATGTTTTTGCTCTTGTGTGGACTAACATTTCAGGATAATCGAACTCCAAACTAATCAATACTTCAAATCAAATTCAGTATAAGATTGTTTGTAAATTGAAGCTTGTATTTTTCATTGTATTGAGTTTGAGAGAGAATGATTGTAATTGAGTATCTTAGCACGCACACACTTTGGGAGATCTTTAAAAAAATCATACTGATCGTACAGGACGAACCAAGTTTGTACGGGACGATCAAGTCAGTTATCTCCTCGGAAGAGCAATGGAACGAACAGAAAGTGAGAAAATTTTTCTAAGTCCTAATTGTCCAGATGAATTTCCCTATTCATCCCTAGACGATGCTCTCTGGATTCTCACAATGAATTGTTCGTCCGGACGAAATGGATGGTTCGTCCCAGGATGATCTTCTCTAGATTATGAGATTGATCTATTCTTCCAGACAAATTTGTTAGTTCATCCCTAGACGATGTCCTCTGGATTCTCAGTGTGAATTGTTCATCCAGACGAAATTGCTAGTTCGTCCCTGGACGATCTCCTCTGGATTCTCAGTCTGTACTGTTCGTCCAGATGAAATGGACAGTTCATTCCAGGACGATGTCCTTGGGTTTCAAAGTTTATGTTGTTCATCCAGACGAACATGAACTTTCATCCCATGATGATGTTCTCTGTTCTTTTGACATATGGACCGTTTACAGTTCTGTTTTATTTAGGCTTTAAAATAACTGTTCGTACCGGACGAACATAGTTCGTACGGGACGATGATTGTGTACGAAGTCAACTCATCCCAATGCCCATAAAAGATCGTACGCAACAATTTTACACTATTCATCCAGGATGAAATCACGATTGTACGCGACGATCAAGTGCGTACATAATTGAAATTTATAGTTTTTGGACGGTTTTTTTGTGTCTTTACTATATAAGGTCCACCTAAAACTGTCTTGTAATCTTTTTAACTACTGATCTTCATGTTAACTGAAGGTAGAGTGAAGGACAGAGTGTGAGGGAGTGTTTGAAGGAGGATTCTTACTATTGGAGTGTGAGACCTCGTTCCCTTACTGTTCCTCTCTGAATTGGATTTTCCTCCCAGGATCGTCCAGGACGATGTTGAGATCGTCCAGGCCGATCAGTGCATTGAAAACAGCTGATTTCTGGAATGTTTTCTGGACGGGATCGTCCGGGACGATATTGAAATCGTCCAGGCCGATCGGTACTGTTCAAAATATCGTCCTGATCATAGCCCTGGGAACGGTCCAGGACGATCAAAATTGGTCTGATCGTCCCGGGACAATATGGCGATCGGCCGGGCCGATCTGAGTTTTATAAAGCTGAAATCAGTTGTTTTGAGGAGAGAGAAAATCAAATTTTATAAAATCAGATATTTTGAGGAGAGAGAAAGAGAAAGGGAAAAGAGAGGAAAAGCTTGGTTTCGAAGGCCGCGGAGCGCTTTTCGTCCGACGCCGCTGTTGGGAAAAGAGAAGATCTCGTGGTAAGGACTCTGAATCATATTTCTGTTTTCGAAGATATTGAGTTTTGACCGAGTTGTGCACTGTTTTGTGTTTTCGTAGTCGAACTTTCGACCTGATTTTGTATTGACACAACTTTCACCGCACAACTTTTGGTATGTTATAGATATGACTATTGTACACGATTTGAGTATGTTTTACGAAGATTTCATCGGTCGGAATTGATTCTACGCGATTTTAATTGAATAGAAAAATATCAGGACTTGATTTGATTTGGAATCTATAGAATAATAGTCTTGTATTGATGTCGTGGATATTCTATTGTAATTTGGAGAAATTTGGAATTTGTGCTTTTTGCAGGATTTTTGTGTAAATTTGATAGAATGCCGTTACTCTGCCCGATTTTCGTACGATTTCTGTTTTGTCTGAAATTGATAGATTGAATTGATATGTGCATGACTATTGATATGATTGTTCTAGATTGCTTTAATATGTATTATTGAATTGATTATTGATTGATTCTTGAATTGATTATTGAATTGACTATTGATACTGATCACAAGTGGAACCTGGTTGAACATTGGTTGGAGATTGATATTGACCTGTACAGGATGGTGGGCCGACGGGCTTTCCTTTAAACATTGATTATTGATATATGGATGGGAGTCATAAGGAGTTTATTGATATGCCGACGGGCGAAAAGAGTGACGACTCTTATTGATAGAACCAATGTATATGGATATCTACAACAGCAATATGGATTCTACAACAGCAACATAGCCAGTTGATTGTACTTATTCAGTATTATAGTATTGAATTGCATGTTTACTGTATTGACACATGGATTTATTGATTTATCGATTTCTGCTTTATAGATTTGATCGGATTTACTGTATCGTACGATTTCATTGATTTCATCGATTGATTACCGAGCATTGATACTACTGAGCATTGATATGGACATGGATGGATATAGATATTGCATTGATAGCATGGATATGGACATTGTATAGATTTATTGATTTCTGCCTATAGATTCATTGATATTGCTGCTTCTGCACCGTATTGACTGCTGCATGGATTCACTATTAGAATAGATTGAGATTTATCGTATTGCTTTTCTCGATTGATTTCATTGAATAGATCGTATTGATTAGACAGCATTGATTTGATTGTCGATTATTGATTGATTGAGTTGATTTTATCGATTAGCCTGCCGCTACATTGACTGATTTTATTGACTATTGATTTCCGTATTGCACAGATTCATTGACCATTGACTGATATGATTTGATTGACTGACATGCATATTGATAGCATCGCCGTGCTTTGATTTCAGTTATAGGTATTAGGTGACCTGCTGGGCTTTGTAAAGCTCATTATATGTGGTTGACATTTTCAGGTCAGGGCAAGGGAGCAGAAGATAGGAATTGATCCGGATCTTCAGGTTTTAGTTCTTTTGATTCTTTTGTACTCAGGACAGGATAGATTTCTGTACTGGTGATTGTAGTGTAGTTCCTGAGTATTGTACATGATCTTTTGATCTTTTGAGATATGAATCGACTTGTATATTGATGTTTATATATGTTTGTTAGATTGTTAATTGAAGGTTTTAGATAACTCTGGTAAATTGTTTGAGAAATTGATTGACATTCTTTCCAAGTTAGATCTTGGGGCATCACATGGAGCGTGAAGGATTCACTTGGTACTCAAAGGTAAGAATCTTTATTTATGATTTGTGATTAATTCACTCTTTTCTCTCGTCCTTCTAGATTTCTTGTGAGAACATCTGTCAAGGAGATCCGGTTCTCTGCCGACACTTGGAGAGTGTGAACAGCTGAAGGGTTCTCTGCCTACACTTGGAGAGTGTAAACAACCGAAGGGTTCTCTGCCTACACTTGGAGAGTGTAAAAGGATGAAGGATTCTGTGCCTACACTTGGAGAGTGAGAAAGGATGAATTGTTCTCTACCTACACTGGGAGAGTGTGAAAGGACAGACGGTTCTCTACCAACACTTAAAGAGTGTGAAAGGACGACGGTTCTCTGCCAACACTTGGAGAGTGTAAAAGGACGACGGTCCTCTGCTGCACCGGGTAGTGGTGGAAGAGAGTTTTGTAAAGACTTCTTCGCCTTGCTGTGGGTGCAAAAGGAGAGTCACTAGTGGTATTAGTGCAATACTCGGAGGGTGCCTCCGAGGAGTGGATGTAGGTCATGTTTGACCAAACCACTATAAATCTTGTGTCATTTTATTTTCCGCTGCTTCTATTTTTAACTTTTTAATTTGTGGTTGAAAAACCTTTTCTACAAAATTCACTAAAGTTATTCTCTGTTTAAAATTCAAAAAGAGGGAATTTTTTTTTAATTACCAATTCACCCCCCTCTTGGTTAGCCGATGGGACATAAGCTTAGGTATAACAACCTAATTCATATTGAACAAATTTCAATAAGATTATCTTTGGACATGTAATACTAAAGGGACTTACTAACCATAATCATATTTAAGAGTACAACTAAGGTTGCCCCCAGTCCAAATCTGCTTCCCATGAAATTGATGTAGGAATTTTAGTTGGTTGATAGTTAATAAAATGATGTATGTTTCCTATTATAGTAAGATTGCTCTCAATATTAAAGTACTTCTCTTAGACCTGACAATAGATTATGATAAAGGGACTACCTCACTTCAATTGTGCCCAAGATGTTGACATGAATGGCTTTTTGAGGTTACAACCCAGGCAAGAATTATTTCCAATAGATGACGCCAAATTATTGTATGCCGAAATAATCACAGTGGTAGAAAGATATAATTTATCATCTCAATTTTGTATGAACATATAGTATACAAATAAATAAGTGAGAGGGGTAGTAAGATTCATAAAAGACACCAAGATTGGCAAGATATTTACATGGAAAACTTTGAAAAGGAGAAAAATAATAGGGCATGACCCAATTTAAATAATTTTTCAAGTGTTTGAAGTCGAATAAAAATGATGCCATTTCCATGGGAGAGGCCTTAGATCAATGTAACAAATATATATCATATAGAGCACATTATATGGTGGGAGTTAAAAGAATCTATCGATATGAGAGTTATTCTTAACATATGGTTGGACTTTTTATTCGGTTACTAGGATCATAATTAGGCGATGGAGGTTGGGGGGGCCATTGTAAGACAAAGATAAAGGGGACCATTGTCAGATAATAGAGGTCAAAGAGATTATGGTTAGAGGGATTGTAGTTGGCGGGCGACATAGGTCGGAAAGATAGTAATCCACGGGTGATAATGGTCAAAAGGACTATAGTTGGTGGGTGATGACAGTTAGAGGGACTATAGTCGGTGGGCAATGATGGTCAGAGGGACCATATTTGATGAATAGTAGAGGTCAGAGGGACCGTAGTCTGCTAGGGATGGAGGTCGAAGGGATCGTAGACGGCGAACAACTGATGTCAGAGGGACCATAATTGTTAGATGTCGGAGGTGAGAGGGACTATAGTCAATGGACACTGGTGGTTAGAGGGATTGTAGTATATAGGAGACTGAGGTCAAAGGGATTGTAGTCAACGGGCGATAATGGTTAGAGGGACCGTAGTTGACTGGTGACAGAGGTTTAAGGGACCATAGTTAGTGGGAGATGGTGGTTAAATGGACCGTAGTTAGTGATTGATAGAGGTCGTGTGAAGGCCCAGTGATGGCTGCTGTATAGAGGTCCGATAGTGATGGTTGGGTAGAAGTCCAGTAGTGGAGACCTAGTAGTGAGGGTTCATCGATGGTGGTGACAGGGTGGCGCTTCAGGATGCTTCAAGCCTTATAGCTCTTTTGAGTCTCTAGCCCAAGGCTTATGTCTCAAAACATCCAAGAAGTTGGAGTCTATTTATAGATTTTGAAAATGGCATGATATATAAATATGAAGAAGATCTGAGATAAATTTAGGGTCCTTTATCAAAAGATCCATGTTGATTCCTTTGATCATGGAGCTTTTGTTAAGAATTTAGGTGCCTTAATGATGTTGGAATTAAGAAAGTTTAGGATTATTGGATATGTATTATCAAGTCACTCGATTCTACTATAAGCATGCTATATTTAGATATCACTTTAGCATCCAATTAATGCACAAATGCTTTCAAATATGTTTTGGTCTCTTGATTTTGGCCCATTATTTAGGCTCAGATTAAACCAATTTTGGTATTGTTGGGTTCTTCTCATCGAGATATTCAGTTTGAATAATTTTGCTAAAACCCAGAGTTTGGATGGTCCTAATTTAATTTTGGAAGTTTTCAGTTCATGTATGCATCTAGATTCGTGCCTGATCATGGTGATTTTGGTGTGTATCAATAACCTATGAACTCCAAAAATTTGGCCCAGCCTCCCCATTATTTTTAAGGGGAGTTTTAATGGATTAAGTTTCGGGATAAATTTTGAGAAGGTAGATTGGGTTTATAGATTAGACACTAAATAGAGATTTTGCCCTTATTTAATGAGGACTTTATAATCTGAATTCTTGTTTCCTATAGGCGCAAGCCCCTGTATTTAATTACCCCTCACAATAGTGAGTAACTTTAGATTAAGGCTATTTAATAATTATATACATAGAGATACGTGCTATCTGGCATATAGTAGCAGCATGAGCATTTAGAATTTGAAGGGCTGATATTTAAAATTAAAAATTTTGCCATCTTGAACTTAAAACGAATAATGGGGAATGGAAGATGGTCCCAATCAAGATCCCATGGCTCAGTCACCCCGAGTCATCATGGTCCCTTGTCTGCTTAGTCAGAAGAGGTAGTCGACCCAACCTAACAGAAGGATCCTTATCGGTAGCCATGGATTGTTTCGTCTAATGGCACCTTGTAGACTTGTGGTAGATATTTGTCTAAGGGGACAAATTTGAATCCACTTTAGCTAATAGAGGAATTTGTGCCCTATTAATTATATCCTATTTATTTATATCTCAAGGATTTATTATCATTGAGGAGCATATAGGCTCTAGCCATGACCGCAAATTAGTGGTGTCATATAGTGGCAAACCACCCAATTCAGAGGGTTCCGTTCATAACTATTTACATATGGTGCCATTTGGCGGCAAAACCTCCGATTAACAAACACGTTCCACGTCCCTACTAGCAGGAGACTATTTGTGAATGAAAATCCTAGTGATATTCTTAACTAGACATTGGCTCTTTATGAGCTAAACTTATTTTTAATTTGTTCACCTCAGTAAATTGTTATAAAGGATGAATAAATTTTACTTTAAGTGATCGATAATTAATTTCAATATTTAGGTTTTTGGTAGTTTATTAAAATTTTAAATTTTATGGGCATTTTGATGGAATTTGAACGTTTGAAATTAACCCCTTCGATTGAGATTTGCATTCAACATGGTCATCATCAAGGTATATAATTATGTTTCATTGGTTAAACCTTATCAATTATATTTCTTATCAACAGAGGATCGGGTTTGAGCCAGTTGTATGCCTTTATTGATGAATTTCTCTTGTTATAAACCTCGAACGCCTAACATGAACACATAAAATAAATATCCTAGTCGATACTGCGATTGTATATTTGTTTGAAGGTTCAAGCAGTGTCGACTCCTTATCTACCAGTATAGAAGGATCGAGCACAAAGTTAGGTTGATTTATTAACTCGTGCAACATCCCTAGACGTGTAACCATAACACAATCGTTGGGGGCCATGCGGGATGCCATTGTATATTCATGTCTCATGTTTATATGTATACAAATTGTAATGCATATATAGGGACATTTTGGAATATTTGATGGGGTCTTCTATGACGGCTCGTAGAAGTTCGTGTTTGTCGTGGTCCTTTTACATTTGCCCGTTTTATATAAGTAAACTGTCGTGCACTACTTGTCGCTTTTGGCATGTGGATTATAATGCACTAATGAATCTCCTATTATTGCTCGTAGATGTTTGCGTCCACTGTTATTCTTTTGTTGTAGATAGTGTATTGTATATATTATGAGTTTCATAGAACAACCCATAAGAACTTGCACATGTTGTAGTCCTTTGGCATTTTACTCGTAAATGATTTCTAGCATGTATGATGTGTTTCTTACAAGGGCCCATATGTGTGTTTGCATTTACTGCATTCCTTATGTATTTTGCTACAGTCTTTAGTCTTTGTAGTATGTCTGCTATTGTTTTCTGCAGGCAAGTAGATGTATTCATTTACTGACTGAAATTGACTACATGATACTATATTCATTGAAGTCTTTCTGCATCTACCCACAGGTGGAATGCTGTTCTCCTATAATCTCATAGATATTTGCACCTAGCTACGTATCATATGCTCCTGTTTGCAAGGAGCCAGTGCATTCGACTGATGTTGGGAAATTGTTGGCTGTGGAGGTATTGTAGTGTCTTTGTTAAAATAACTGGTAGGTACTTTGAAAAAGTTGAGGACATGCACTCTTTGTCCCACCCACATATACTACAAATGTACTATTTTTTGACTACAGAGACATGTTGTATGTACATCTGCATCTTGATTTTGATTGCAACGTTGCTATGGTTTCCTTTGAGATGTTGGTAGGATAACCGCCATATCATAGATACATTCAATGTTATCAGTTGTTGATGAGCTAGGCGGTTTCATGTATCCTCTTGAGCTTGAATCATTGTCGATCATAATTAGGAGACAATATTCATATACGTGTTGTATCAATCATCTTTATTCATGGATGCCACATTGCATTTGCCCACCTTTTCCCCGCTTTGCCTATGCGCATGACATTGCATATTTCTTACTACCATTCATGAATACTTCAATGATTGCATTGCTACGTGCCCATTGCTCTTGCTCATAAATCATACATTTATTATTCATTATATACAATGAATCTTTTGTTTGCTCATTGATGTTTGTATGTTAGTTGGCATGGTAACATCTTTATGTTGATTGAAGACTTTGTCCTATTGATGGTAAGCATGTCATTACATTTCCATCTGTTGTTGTTTAGGGATGAGTTATAGTTGTGCTTGCAAGAGTTTGGTATATCGGCTCTTGTTTGTAAAACTTGCATATTCTAGCTCTCCTTTTACTTATCACATTCATGTTGCTTGTGAGCAAAACAACAAATTATGCTTACCAATGCTTCAACAAGTCCTCCATCCCTTTATTGATCTTTATTTGCATGACCAAATTCTTTGATCGACATTTATATTTTTTAACATGTTCATATATTCATCAAATTAGAGTTTAATGCTATGTATTATTCATTTGAGTTCAAGCAGGGGCGGAACCAGCCTTAATTTTCAAGGGGGGCAAACTTAAAAAGTAAAAATATAGAAATTTTTTTTCATATATATATATATATATATATATCATTTTAGTGACAAATGATTATTTGTACTTAATACATAATACATTTTAAAAATATTATCAACATCTTATATAATGACAATCATTCTTAAATAAAAATTAGGTAACACCTCTACACAATATGTTGGGGGTCCAAGGGGTCAATGCCCCCTGCAGGGATTTTCAGGGGCAGCGCCCCCGGAACAAATTTTGGTTGTAAGTATATTTTTGAATTCTCTTTACTATTTCTCTTTGTATTTGGTTCATTGTTTCTTAACAATAACATCTCTACACAATGTGTTTAATTATGATGTGGGCAATTGCCTAAAGTCTATAGTTTTTTAAAACTTTTAAGGGGACAATTGCCTAAAATTACTTATAATAACCCCTCTATACAATGTATATAATTTTGCTAGGGGCAATCACCTAAAGATTATAGTATTTTATTTTTTTAGGGGGGGGGGGGGGGGGGGGGGGGGGGGGGGGAATTTCCTAAAGATTCCTATAATAAAGAGTTAAAAAAACCTGGAGGGGGACAAATGACCTAAAAACTCATGTAATAAAAAAAATTAATTTTTTAAGGGGGGGCAATTGCCCCCACTGGGAACTTATCAGTTTCGCCCTTGAGTTCAAGTTATATGTAATGTTATCCAATTTAAGCTTGAGTTAATGTATAATTTGTTTCATTTGAGTTCAAATCCAGTTACACTTTTGAGTCCAAGTTCATTTCATGATTTAGTGTAATTTATTTAATGTTTATTTGAGTTTGAAATAGGTTTCCTAGTGTCCAAATAAAGTCCCCTGTATATTTAAGCCTTTGTCATTTTCAGACAAAATTTTGGCAGCTTTCTAGTGTCTCCCCTATTTAAGAGAAATTATAGGAGTTTGGGCCTTCCCACCACGCCAATAAAAGCATGCACGATATGTGTACGTAGACTCTACGGTCGTAGTCTTCATTCCAACCATGCTAATAAAGGTGTTTATAGGGTCTTTGAGGGTACCTATTTTATAAGACACTTGACTATCCCCTACTTAAAGGTACTTATAAGTAACCTCACCAAGCATAAGCATCGTACCGGGTTCCCAACCCACCACACTAATAAAGCATATATATGCAATTTTCCGGTACACCATGAACGTCAAAATAAGACTTTTGATGATTACCCACTTCATCGCAAGCATCACGACGAACTTTCTCCTACCACATTAAGAAAAATATGTATATGTGTTTATTTTTTCCACGCTGCAAGCCTCAAAGACGGGATCTTGAAATTTTGAGTTTTGAGAGTTTATACCTTCGATACGGTAGTGACGTCGATGAAGTAAAAATTGCAAAATGCATCAAAATATTTCTTTTTTTTTCTTTTTTGGTCTCTTTATCCTCTCTTTTTCTTTTTGTCATTTTTTTTAAAAAGAAAGTCATAGTTTGTTTATATATATACACACACTTAATAATGACAATAATAGTAGTTAACTAATTAACAGTTATATACATGTAAGCAGGTTGAAATTAGATCGGGTCTAGGAGGAGGATTCAAGCTTGTGGATTTTAGCTGAGGACTACGGCAATAGGAGAGCAAACAGGTTGATGGAGTTGTTTTGTCTTGTGAGGAATCTGACAGAAGATTGGAGCAGGCAGTTGTGGAACCACATGGGGGGGGGGGGGTGAGTAATTGCCCCCCCTCAAAAAAAAAAAAAAAAAAAAAAAAAAAAAAATATATATATATATATATATATATATATATATATATATATATTAGTTAGGAGAGTAAAAAATAAATTTTACCCCTCCTAAAAAATCACTTTTTGCCCCCCCCCCTCCTAAAAAACTCTTTTGTCCTAACTTGTCATAAAATGCAATGTTTTAAAAACCGAACCGGACCGGCCGGTTCGACCAGTTCAATCGTGAACCGGTCATAAGACTGGTCCGGCTCAATCTTAAAACTGCTTCTGCATTGAATCAGACTGAACCAGTCAGAACTGCCGGTTCAACCGGGGAACCGACTCCAATTAGGCTGGTTTAAATCCAATAAAATTTAAATATATTTTTAAATAAATCAATCGATATATATTTTAAACATTTAATTTAAATTATAATACATTTTTTATTACAAATATTTACCTTCAAACTAACATGACATATCTTCACATGGCCCACATTTCCATATGAGCTCTTAATGCAAGGAAATTCAAAAGTCTATATAAATAATAATAACACAGTGTTTTCAAGAGATGTGTGACTAAAGAAAAGAGTTGAGGTGTGTATGAGTTCATAACATATATAATGCCTATAAAATTTATTTTTAAACAGATTTTTTAATTTTTATTTTTATGTGAATGATAATTATTTATTAGTTAATAATAAAAATTTATTTATTTATACATTATAAAAATAATTTATCATTAATAATTTTATCTATTTGTTAATGATTTTAGATATAAATTTATAAAATAACTTTGGTGTACAACATAAACATGTAAAATATATTTAATCATATAATATAAAATAAGAATAATTTATATTAAATTTATAAACTTATGTTAGAATTAAATTTATATTAAATATGTAAATTAATAATAATTTCTATTAAATTATATGTTTATATGTAAATTAAATTTAAATTAAAAATAATTCTTTTAAAAAAATGATAACATTATTATTTTACTTAATTATTCTTTAAAAAAATGATAAAATAAAAATAATTCTTTTATTTGAGATTTGAAAAATATTATTTTACTTAATTATATAAGTTTTATATTTCATTGTTTTTTTAGTTTTTTTTGTCTCATACTTTAAAAGATAAATTTATTTTTATGTTAATTTTATTAAATTTCAATAATATTTATTATTTATTATGTCATCCGGTTTGATCCCGATTAGACCGGTCGAACCGTGAACCTCTCCTTATTTCGGTTCGTTGTTCGATCCGGTTTTTAGAGCCTTGCTAAATTGTCTATATATTTCTCCAAATTTCGTTCTAATATTTTCTTTCGGGGCTTTTTGGCAACAAGTAGGATTAAATTTTAGTGAAATTTAGTAAATCCTGTAAATCCAAATTTAGTAAATTCGAAATGTGTTAAATCATGATAACTGTTTGGTATGCCAAATGTTAAATCCTGATAAACTGTTTGGTAATATATTTAAGGATTTATAATAGTTAGGGTTTTAAATGTGAAGAAGATAATAATAGATTAAAAAATAAATTTATAATTAAAAATAAAAATTAATGTGTTATGAATTTAATTATTATATATACTATTAATTATAAATTTAATAATATAGAGTTTAAGTTATACTAATTAAGATATTAGACTAATATTTAATTATAAATTATGCAATTAAGTTAAATTATATAATTAATTTATGCACTAATTATACAATTAATTATTTAATTAATTGACTTAATTATTAATAATTTAATTTATATTAATTAAGTTAATCAATAATACCTTATAGGCGTCAAGGGTTTTGCATTTCATCGTCTCTTTTTCGTTGCTGTTCGGCTTTGTTGCTTTGCAGAGGTGTAGAGATTGCACGCGTGGCTTCTTCGTCTCTTTCATGGCTGTTAGATTGCAATTTTGCATAAGAAATCAAAATACTGCTCAGATGGCTGCTCCCGCCGCATCCACAGTCGGATGGGTTTGAGAGGCACTGGAGAAGGTCACGGCTTTGATGTGGTCAGCCTTACGTCCGGTGAGGAGGCCGACGGGAAGAAGAGGTGGCTGGAGAGATTCGGTCGGAGAAGCACTGGGGCGGACGGGATTAGAGGTCTCGCCAGTTGTGAAGGTCGGCTCGGCAGGGATTTGGCGTGAGGTAGGGATTCTGCTCAGTAAAAGGGGCGTCAGTTCGTTTTACGAACAATTATTGACGTATTATTGACGTAGAGCTACTTTCGGCCGCCAATAACATGTTGTCATGTGCTCTTATTTTTTACCGTGCGGCCTGACGATTTGACCCGGACCGGAACCAGAGAATGTTATGTTTGCGTATTGCGAGGTATTACTCGGTATTTGCTCGGTATTGCTAGGTATTGCTCGACAATAACGAGAAATACCGTTCTGTGAAGACCAATACCGAGTTGTACTGAATTTTTTTAGAAAAACTCGGTATTCCTCGGTATTACTCGGTGGTATTTGTTCGGTATTACTTGACAATAACGAAAAATACCGCTCTGTGAAGACCAATACCGATCAATACCGAGCAAAACCGAGTAGAAAAATTCGGTATTCCTCGGTATTACTCGGTATTTGCTCGGTCTACTCGGTTTTGCTCGGTATTGATTATTGCCGAGCAAAATCAACCAATACCAAGAATACTTAGCAAAATGGAGAAATACCGAGCCATCGAAATCTTTTCGGGTCGAGTTGTGGGGCGCGGTAAATAATGAGAAGTCCTGGCGCGACGGCCGAAGCTACCTCCCGGATAGCAAGTGGACGAGGCCACCGGGAGGTTGTTTGAGGTCAGAACTAGGGCGGCGATTATGAGTGGAAGTCGGCACAATGAAGACAGTCGAAGGCTTGAACGAAGGGGAGAAGCCGGCTTTGGCTTCGTTTGGGTATAGGTGTTGATGGAATCGTGGATTGACGGAGTAGGAAGGGAGTTCGGTTGTATGCAGGGTCGCAAGAGTTGTGAGAGGGGAAGTGGCTTGCGGAGGTTCTGCGTGAGGAAGAGCCGAACCTAAGCCCAATTCGTCTTCGTTTTATTGACGTGAAGAAGAGCGTGGCGGCAGGATTTGTGCTAAGCGACGTTTCGGAGCCGATTAACAGGGAATGGGCGACTGTAGATGCGGCGGGAGAAGCCATCTGAGCAGGATTTGGCTACAGGTAATCATTTCTAACGATTTTTTATTTCTTGTCTTTTTGTTCTAACGCAGCGATCAACATAACCAAAAATCTTTTTTGTATGCTACTATTCCAAATTCCCGAGTGGGACAACAAATTTAAGGAATTGAATAGAGAAATTAATATTATATGCACCTATAATGGTTTTCAATTATCAGAAACAGAACTTCCTGAATTAAATGGTTGAAATCTTGTAACTTTATTATAAAAAATCTGTGGTAATTAGAGAGGATGCCAATCTGTTCATAATCCTCAATATATGCATCTCAAGGACAACAATGATATTCAAAGAAACAAAATAGAGAAAAATAGCTTTGTTCATACAGTTCATGTACATCAAATGCTTAACATTATTACAAAAACTGATTTCTAGACTCATTAACCTTTTATTTTTATTTTTATACATGTATTTAATACATATATACATACAAAAAGCATGATTCAAATTGAACTCACTTATCTCATTTCATACAATATATAGTTACTGAAGTTTTCTATGGTGCAATCTTCATTTCCAAATTTCCGCTGTTGTTACTCTATGCAATTCCAGCTAGTTCAAAGAAAATGTCAGTGCATTATAGTACTCCACAACGGATTATTGTGCTGGTTTAACTGGAGATTCACAGGATTCAAGGTCTATTGATGTGGAACGTTGCAGCTTATTTTTTGTTTTTGATTTCTTATGCGAAATTGCAATGGCAATGTCATTGGGGAAGAGACTTTTGAACACAAAGGCATGGAGGATGGTGTAGATCAGAAGAATTGATACTATAAATGTTGAGATGATTGAGAGGGTAAGAGCTAGAGCTTTTGAATTAAGATTATTGACTTGTTCTGCATATCTGATTGTTGCGATCGCAGCTCCGGCCATTGGAAACGTGTAAGCCCACCATGCAAGTGAGAACCTATCAGGTTAGCCGTAGGTTCAGATCAAGCAGTTCATGATATAATATAAGTTTTGATGATATTATTAGAATGAACATGAAATGAGAGGGGTATTTCAGAGCTACCTGAATCCTCTGAAGAAGTTGATACGAACAGCCTGCATATACACACCACAATGAGTTACTTATGTTAAACCTGAAGTCAACCATCTCATATACTAAGAAATAACCAAAGAGTTTAGACATAGAGAAACTTACTAGAGAAGAATATAGGAACATGGCGATGAAGTAAGGAATCCTTGCACCAATACCAAATTCACCAGAAATTTTAGCCCATGCAGTGCAAGCAACACTAGGTGCAGCTATAAATAAGAAGAAGACCGGATGAAGCTCTTTTGTTAATGTCTCATTTGTTGGAAGCCTCTGATATAAAGTAACAAATAACACACTATAATGTGCTAAACCAACAGCAAAGAAAAATATAGGCCCTTCTTTAAGTCCCAAACTTGCACCTAGCAACGAACCGACAAAGTTTCCGACAACTGCCAAATGATTTGATGGGTTAGCCACCTTCGAAAGTTTTCGTTCGCCGCCCAACATCCATTGGCCATAGATCTTGAGATCAAGGGAGAGTATTGGGGCCATGAGCACATACCATGCTATTTGTGGAATGTTTTTTCCTACATGTGGGGGCAAACCTATTGCGAAAAAAAGACAAGCAATCCATGGTGCAAAGAAGAAGTTGATTCTCACAGGATGATAATATTCTCTTTTTACTGCTTCAAAGTAAAATATGACCTTAAGAAGATAAAGGGAGGCCACCAAGCTAAATACTCCTATTGCAATGCACCAAAGGACCAAATTGATTGTTGGGCTTATTTTCATAAAGCTCATTGTGGGAGATAAAGCCAATGCTTTCCATAGCATGGCTTGGCTTCCCACACCAAGGCACATACCAAAAGAGGATATTGGAAACCTAAGTAGAAATGGCCATGTCTTATCTTCAGGAAGAACCAGCTTCTCTGATGCCTGAATATTGCAGGAAACCAATTATTCATGTTGATAATGACAATGTAATATATAACATTTATATAAACATGTAAACAACAACATAATGAAAACAATAGGGAATTTCATACTCTCAAAGTGTCCAACTCTGGCCCTTCCAAGGCGTCCAAGTAACGGTCTAAAGCAGGCAAAGATTCAGCTTCTGTCTCTTGTGAATCACTGATAGTATTTAGCTCATTCGACTTCCCGCGAAAATTTGATATCTGCCTCTCTAATTTTCCCGACCATGTCTTGAAATTATCATACCTTGCGTCATTGGAATTTTCAAATAGCGGCAACATCGAAAATCTATTTGCAGAAGAAACACTCGCGCACATGCGTCGCGAGAAGTTCCTTAAATGTTTGATTGTCGTAGCGTTGCTTGAATCGCCATTTTCTGGAAGATTTTTTTGGTCATTAATGCCAATATCTATTACGGCATTATCGCCAAACATAACCTTTAGGGTTTGGTCGAAATCTAGAGGAGATTCAGAAACAGGAAAGTTGATTGTAACAGACTGAGATCGATGGTGAGATTCTTCTGGTTCAGTGGGAAGACTTTGGGGATGAATATCAATGCTTGCAGTTTTACCATTTGCTTCCTGAAATGATAAAAAGAATGAGCTTTTTCTAAAGTCATAATGAAATTATCAAGCAAAAGGAAGTAGATTTTCGAATCATCAAACCTCCAAATCCATATTGTAATTCGTGAACTGGATTTGATTAAGAAGAAAGTGCAACTTGAAGGAAAACACATTGGCTTAATATACTTGCCAAGAACTTCACTTTTCCATTTTCTCAATTGAACTTTTCATGGAAGAAAAAGTATTATTGAGAATGGACAAGCAATAGAACAGTACAGAGGCAGGTGGTGATATACAGCCAAACTTTCATTTTTTTTTTAATATTTTATGGAAATGGTGATGTAATGTAAATAAATCTATGAAATTGAGCACAAGGATGGACATCTGGAAAAAAATCAAAGTGTTTACTGATCAGGATGTTATGGCTATGTGGAGGCATTCAGAGCACAGATGAAAACAAATAATTTTCAGTATTTGATGTGATGAAATCTATGCACTATTTTACTATTTCTTAAAAATCTTCTTCGCCAAGGATGGAATACGTTTAGACTAAGGCTTCGTTTGGGACAGCTTTATTACCGCTTCTTAAAGCGATTTTTTAGTACAAAAATTTTAATTTTTTTAATAAAAGGCCTTTTTAAGAAGCAAGAAGAAAGCCGTCTCAAATGAGGCCTAAATAAAAAGAAAATTTGACCAAAAAGAGCAATTAAGTTCCTCTTAGGGATGATAGCTATGCATTAAAGTAAAATTTTCATCCTTAATCTCTTAAGTTTCAATCAATTTGGCATTGATTGCAATTTCCTTTGACTAAATGATAGCTTGTTTTAAATTAATCCAAT
Source organism: Dendrobium huoshanense (assembly GCA_016618105.1). Lineage (NCBI taxonomy): Eukaryota > Viridiplantae > Streptophyta > Magnoliopsida > Asparagales > Orchidaceae > Dendrobium > Dendrobium huoshanense. The sequence goes on from CM028351.1 coordinate 9,866,148, forward strand.
TCCACTTGAAATCATTGATAAATCTATATATACACAACATGCATACATGATTAATTATATCTATGCATTCATACATACATATATATACGCAAGGTCCATGGCGCAATCGATACTCGCCGGTTTTCAGGGCATAGGTCAGGTTTGAGACCTAGCGACTACATCATGAAAGATTTCTCTTCTAATTATGTAGGTATTACTTCTCGTGCGGATTTAAATTTGCATTTGAACGTGCACCCAAAAAAAAATCTATCATATCTTTAAAAACATAGACTTCAATCCTTAATATTGAATACATGAAAAATATTTGTGCTTACATGTATGATATAAGCAACATATTTTCTTAGCATACCATAAACAAATCTGCTAGAAATCAATCATTTTTTTTTGCTGACTGGAGTTTACCACTTCAAATTAAAAATTTTGAGCTGAGAGAGACTCTCTCAAATTGCTTCATAGTCATCACACTTAGATAAATTATCATTTTCCTTTGAAAACAGAAAAAGAATAAAAAAGAATGAATCACCTTGAAAAAAACAAAATCAGTAGGAGAACTGTTCTGGGAACCAAAACCAGGTAGCTCATGTGGTGGCTTGGAATTGAGAAAGGTAGGGACTTCTTCAGCTATGTCCTCCTTGATGGATCCAGCTGCATTCTGGTCTTCCATTATGTATTCCACAGTTGAACTGCACCCTAAAGCAACAGATGCTTGAAATAATAAAAAACAATCATGAATTCTTCAAGCTGATCAGATCAGGATTAATAAAAGTTAATTATGATATAAGATTAGATTAACAACTCAAATTAAGGTTGATTCAACAAAAAAATAATTAGGATGCAAAGTAAGCAAGGGTTGACTTGCTCTAAATTTATGATTAAATTTACTAAATTGAATTTATGGTCTTTGAATAGAGAAACTAAGAAATTGGTAGGCACAAAATGAAAGAAAGACTAATTTGTAGGCTTTTGAGAAGGTAATACATTACAATATATTGAAATTTTCTGCAATAGAAATGAGTTTGGAATTGGAATGCATAAGGGTCAAAACATAAAATTATTGATCTTAATAGGGTTACTGATGGAATTATTTTTCTTAAGATTACTAATAGTAAGGATATTATGAATATGGTTAGAACTTATGCTCCTCAAATTTGATTCAAAAATGTTTTAAAAATTAATTTTGTAACGAAATGGAAGAATTATTGTAGCATATTTTTTTAGTAAGAAAGAGTATTTATTTAAGATGATTTAGGCTTCGTTTGAGACAGCTTTCTTGTTGCTTCATAAAGCAGCTTTTTAGTATAAAATTAAACTTTTTATACTAAAAAATTGCTTTAAAAAGTAATAAGAAAGTTATCCCAAACGAACCCTTAATTGCATGGAAATATAAGTTTTAGTTGAATAAGATATAAGAAGATTCATTGTGGATATGGAATATGGAATAGAAATATGATAGGATAAGCCATACTTGATGTCACAATACAGGCGAATTATTACATCCCGTCACCTTACAAAGAGATACATCCGGATTTCTTTCTGTCTACAGTAAAAGCGCAGTCAAAGCGCAACTGCTACAGTAACTGCACTTTGACTGTAGATAGAGAGAAATCAAGATGTATTTCTCTTTTTCAGGTGATTGGACCAAATAATTTGCCCACAATACGATACAATTTTGGAGTAGAGAACACCTACTTTAAAAGTAAGAACATTTAAATTTTGTTTGGGACAACTTTTTTATTGTTTATTCCTTTAGATCAAAATCATAATTTTTGTTTAACCATTGCTTTTCAAACCTTTCAAAAAAATTTTGTACTAAGAAGCTACTTTCTACAAAAGTTTTAAAAAGTTATTTTTTCTATAACAGTTTCATAAAACAGAAAGAAAGTCATCTCAAACAAAGCCTTAACTATACATAAAATAAACTTTAAGTGATTTAAATGTATTTTAACAAAGAGTAGAAAATACATTTCCAAATGTCTCAAAGCACAGCTTCTCTTGTTGCTTTTTAAAGCAATTTTTTAGTGAAATATTTTTAACTAAATATTTATATTAGAAAGTAATTAGAATACATTTCCAAATGAAGCCTTATTGTGAATCATATATAATTTCTTAATAGTTAATTAATGTTGGATTATCTCTTTTATTAGTTCTCTTGAAATTTTTACCTAGGGGCATTTTGGGATCCCTTTTATTTTTTTAAATTATATTTTATTTATATATTTGGCATTAAATAAGATATATTTGATATTGTAAAATATATATTTTTTTGTTTTTATGAGATATAGAATAAGTTTATTTATGTGATGATAGTGGTGGTTGCTGATAGGCAGCGCTGTATATACAAAATAAATATATTTTAAAAAATTAAAATAAAACATAAAAATTTAAATGATCCCAAGCAGGCCTTGAACTTTTTTTTACTAATTTTACTATTTTATGAGGAATAAATAAACATATTCAAATATTGATTATTGCAAATTTTTTGTTTTGATAATAACAGTAAACAAAATTTTCATTAAAAAATAAGATGAGAAATGCACTTTGATAAAATTTAATTCAATTTAATTTTGAACTGCTTGTTTGATGATTATATATATAGTGAGGGCCTTGGGACCCCCACTGGCCCACTAGACTAAATATTTTTATTTAATATGAAAATCAAAAAGTCAAATTTGGAAACTTATAAAAATTAAGTGATCTAATTATATAATATTTCTCTTATTTATATTATTATGCAAATAAAATTCATATTTTGATGAGATAAAATCAAATGTTTCATTGCATGTTTACTTTTTTAATTTCTAAATTATAACATTATATTCGGGTAAATTATAATGTGTATTATATAATTTATTTATTGTAATAACTACTATAATAAAAAGAAAATTGAAACTATTAATACTGATCTCAAGCCCCAATGAAAAAAAAAAATTAAGAGTACTTTTAAAATCAATATTTTTCACCCCTAAAGAAAAAATATCTAGGCTCCGCTATTAATACGTGCGCACACACAGACACGCGTAATTGCTTGCCTTGAGAAGGTGACTATGGGTGTAAACAAGTCGAATCGAGCTCCAATCACAACTGATTTGACCTTGGGTTTGATTAATTAATTGACCTCGAGCTTTATTCTACGTGTTCGAGCCAACTCATTTATTATGAAAGAGAGAAATAATTATGATTTAAGAAATTATTATAATAAAATAATTTAAAGAATGTGAAATAAGAAGTAAAATAATAAAAAAATAACTTAATATAAGAAAGTGAGAAATTTTCAAAAATTTTAAATAATTTTTTACTTAAAATCCTAAATGTTAAAATACTTTAAAAATGCCTACTACAACAATATTTTTAAATGAGCCAGTTCGCAAGCTAACGATCAAGTCGAGTCAGGGCTAACTCAAGCTTGGCTCATTAGCTCATTGAGCTCAGCTCATAGCTATTTATTAAGCTGAGCCCAAATCGGATTACTCACTTACACTCATAAAGGTGATAGGAGGAAGAAGAAGAACAAAGACGAAGAAAACTAAAAAGGACTGAGTAGAAGAAGATACCAGTTCTCACAATGCTGAGACTGTTTTTTTCCTACCCTCTTAGAAGAAGAACCAGTTTCTTCTAATAAGATGCGTATTAGCCTCTTACTATGCTTTTTATAAGTGATAGAAATGGCAGAAGATAAAAAAACACTCCAGTTCAATTTACTGGAAAAAATAAAAAACGTTTACAGTATATCCTGATACTGAAGTGATCAGATAGGGATCAAAGCGTTTAGATTTGCTTCAAGATTTGTGTAATATTAGTTATTATTGTATCTCACTAATCTTAATGTATATTCAAGAGCTTTAAATAAATCATATCTAAAATTTAGTTAGAATGTCCTAATTTTTTTTTTTTTCAATATAATTCTTGCTTTAACCATATACCAGGATGCTTCTCTCTTGCGTAGGATCTCCTTTGCTTCCTAATTAACAAATGCACCAGTTTTGAATAAGCATATCACTATACTTTCATGGAGGAAAAAAAAAAAAATAAAAAAGGAAATTTAGATACACAGAACTAATATTTTATGTTTTTACATATCCAATACATTATTTTAATATTTACTAATATACCTAAATCACATCAAAGTATAAATTTGAAAAAAAATATTGTTTTTTTACTTTAAATAAATTAATATTAATAATATTTTTATATAATTTTGATATTTGACTATTATATCATTGAATATAAAATTTTGATATATAAGTATATAAAAATTATATAGAATAGATGTAAATTTCCCATTAAATAAAACTTAGAGAAGTATGATAAGAATGAGCTTTATGGTAAATATGTAAATAAGGAAATAGCAAAGAATAGAATTTGTATACTATTTTGCAGGTGTTAAATATGGAAATTTCAAATAAAAATTTATAGCTAAAAATTAAAATGCATGCTATAGAATTTAGCAACAATAAATAGAAAATAAAAATATAGTCCAATTTCATTAGAATAAAGAAGGGAAGATATTAATTACACCTCCATTATAATTTATAAAGGATTTCATAACCTCGATGGGCTCTTAAATTACATTATAGTTTATGTATTAAGCATGCATGAATGACAATAAGACATTTACATACATGGGGAAGCCAAAATGGAAGAGAAAAAATGTATAAGAAAATAAGAAGGAAAATGAGAGAGAACGAATATTAAAATAAATAAATAAATAAATAAATAAATAAATAAATAAATATATATATATATATATATATATATATATATATATATATATATATATATATATATATATATATATATATATATATATATATATATATATATATATATATATATATATATATATATATATATATAAAGAGAACCTTAGAGGTAAATATCAGTTTTTTTATAGATCATTTATTTTATTAGATTTTTTATGGTCTCAAATAGGCACTTCGTCAATAGTTTCATACATTCTCCACTCTCCTAATCTCTCTAGACTTTCATCAAAGTAAAGTGAACACTTCTCTCTTCATCACCAATTCACATGGACAATCCATCTATCTTATTATCTATGTTGATAACATTCTGCTCAGTGGCACCTCTCTAACAAAAAAATAGCATATCATCCAAAACCTCAACCCCACCTTCTCAATGAAACACTTGAGTTGTCCATCTAAGTTTTTGGGAATCCAAATTCATTATCAATCAAATCTCTTATTTTTATCCCAAGAAAACTATACATTATCTATACTAAACAAAGTAGGATTCACATATGACAAGCTTTTGGCTAATTCCACAACCACCAAACAATAGAACCCCTACACATCCTCAGACCATTCTTTTCACCCAAACTATACCATCATCTTAATGGCTCTCTTCAGTAACAATAACCTAACCAGATATTGCATATACAATAATTTAGCTATGCTAACATATGTACAATCCTCTACTAGAACACTCTCAAATGGTCAAACACTTACCTTGGTAAGGTGTGAGTCGGAGATTGTAGGATGTAGGATATAAGAAAAAGGGGAAAAATTGTTGCATTAAAAGCAAGCAATTCTAAGAGTGACAACTCTATAGCTGAAGAAGAAGATGATGTAATACTAATGATAAGGAAGTTCAAAAGATTTCTAAAGAGAAAATAAAAGCGTAATCATTAATTGGCCAAAGGTAAACCAAATAAAAATTTTAAAGCTTCATGTGACACTATTTGTTTTTAATGTAGAAAACCAGACCACTTGAGGATAGAATTCCCCAACCTAAAGGCTCACCCAATTAAGGAGAAGGGTGAGGGAAATACTCAACTCAAAAGAGAGGGGGGGGGGGGGGGGGGGGGGGGGGGGGGGGGGGGTGGCTAGCTAAATAAATTGTTGATGCCATTTAAATTTCTTATCAGCTGCTCAATCATTTAGAGAATTTTGATCAATTAACATGTCGATTGAGAAGATTTTTGCTTATTGAACACTAATTTTAAAAGATGCTTGCATGCTTTATTATACAAAAAATTGCATCACACAACATCTTTATCTTGATGGTCACTTATGTTTATTATTAATCCACTTACATGTATTCTCTTTCTGCTTCTTGTGAGGGACTTATGTTGTGTCTGTGGATGTTGGTTGGCGAGTCACTTTTTCATGGGCCTCTAGATAGGCCTCTTTGTTATGTTGGGGTACACATATAGGCCTCCACTTGCTTTTGGTCAGGTATACTTTTTGCAACTTCAAGACTTCTCTTATGTTGTGACAAATGGTAACACTAGCACACACTATACTGTTCTTTTATTTTTACCCAAATCATATGGTTAGAATGTATTTGATATTGATCATAGGATAATGCACTAATGAAATCTTTACCTTATTGGAAAATGATGCTCTTGATCATTCTGATCAAGATGAGGTATATGATCTTTCATTTGATAAATTATTTGAAGTCTCTAAGAAAATTTATGATGTATATATAAAGCTAAAGACAATGCATGCTAGCTTGAATGTTAAATTTTTTGAATTACAAAAAGTTCATGATATTCTTAGAGTTGATCATTCTAGTTTAGATAAAGAGTATGCTTCCTTACGTGATGAATTTGATGATCTAAATAAGAAGCATATTAAGTTAACCAAAGAGGATGAATCATTGAAATCTAAGTATGTTGAGTTAGAAGATTTATACAAATCATTATAAGCACTTTGATTTGAATTAGATAATATTGTGCATGTTTATGATTTGAATTAGATCATGATGTGCATGCATTGAAACTTGAAGTTAAATGTTTTTGAAATTGCCAATGAGTTTTTGAGAGAAAAAGTTCATGCATTTCAAAATAATAAACCTCCACCTACACTAGCATAATGGCATAACCCTAAAATATAACATATATTACGAAGCCCTAGGAAGAGGCACAACCCCTAACATATATAAATAAATCCTTTCTCTGGGTTTAGGTGTTATTCTTATGGCATGATAGGTCACATAGTCCACATGTGCATATTATGCTATTGCACACATCTAGTGTAGAGGCCAAAATCATTTGCATAGCATGGATGAATCTTATACATTAAAGCATAAGGTGAAACCCAAACTCACTCGGGTTCCCAAATCTAACTTGTGATTGACATTGTAGGGATGCTCTCATAAAATTCCTAGTGAGAGCATGTGGTACCTAGGCGCGGATGACACATGACCAGAGATATAAAACAATTCATCTCACTAGAGGCCAATGAAGGAGGAAAAGTTACACTTAAAGAAAAGACCACTAGGAAAGTGATAGGTTCGTGTATGATTGGAAATTATAAGAATTTTATTATTGAAAATATTTTACTAATAAATGGTTTGAAACATAACTTGCTTAGTATCAATCAATTATGTGACAAATGATTTAATATTAAATTTTGATTTAGTATATGTTTAATTAGTGTAAATGGAAATATTTATTTAGAGGATAAAATAATTAAATATGTTTATATGCTTAACTTGAATTATGTTGAATATACTAGTTCCTTATGTTTTAAAATTATTATTGATGAATCCTAGCTATGACATAAGAGACTATATCATGCAAGTATGAAAACACTTAGAAATATAATACAAAAGAACTTAGTTAGAGGCATATCGGAACTAGAATTATCTAAGTTCCACCTTTATGATGTCTGCTAACTTGGATAACACATCAAATGCTCATTTCATTCAATCAAAAACATCACCACATATAGACTTCTAGAAATCCTTCACATGGACTTATTTGGACCAATTAGCAATGCCAGCTTAGGTGGAAAAATATATGGATATATGATTACTTTAGATTTACCCGAGTTAGGTTTTTATCACATAAGAGTGAATCATTTAAGGAATTTAGGACATTCTCCACATGGATACATAAGAAATTAGGTTGTGATTTTAACTATCCATAGTGCTCATGGTGAGGAATTTGAAAATGATAGTTTTAATAATTCTATAAGGAAATAGAAATAGAACATAATTTTTATCTCCTAGAATCCCTCAATAGAATGGGTTGCTAAAAGAAAGAATAAAACTTTGGTAGAAGTTACTAGAGCCATACTAGCCGAGTATTCACTTCCTATATATTTATGGATTGAAGTAGTGAACACTGCTTTCTATATTCTTAATAGGTTAATGTTATATCCAAACTAAATAAGATACCTTATAATTTAGTCAAAGGTAGGACACCCAATCTCTCTAACCTTTATATTTTTGGCTGTAAGGTGTTCATTTTAATAAATGAAAAATCTCCCTTAGGAAAAATTAACCCTAAATTTGATGGAGTTTTCCTAGGATATTCTTCTATAAGTAAATCCTATAGAGTTCTAGTAGGAGGACATTAGTGATAGAGGAAACCACATATCTAGTATTTGATTAATCTGATAGATCTGTTAGGCCTAGGTTAGAAGAAGAAAAAGAAGTGGTAGAAGTCACCCTAGGATTAGATTCTATTGACCTAAAAAATAGAGTAGAGCCTCATGATCCTTTTTATAGAGATTGAAAATATTTATCTAGTTATCCTAAGAAGCTTATCTTAGGAGATCCATCCTTAGGAGTTAGAATTAGGCTTTTACTTAGCAAGGAGGTTAGCTATTTGCTTTCATCTATATGGTAGAACCCTCAAATATAGATCAAGCCCTATCTGATGAGTTATGGATCCTAGCTATGTAAAAAAAATTGAACCAATTTATTAGGAATGATATTTGGGAGTTGGTCAGCAGACCTGAGGATTAGAGTGTTTGAACCAAGTGGGTCTTTAAGAATAAGATGATTGACTCTAGTATAATGATTAAGAATACGACCAGGTTAGTAGCTAAGGGGTATAATCAAATGGAATAAATTAATTTTAAGGGAAACCTTTACACCTATAGCTAGGTTAGAATCCACTAGAGTTTTATTAGAACTTTTTGCTTAAGTGGCTTCAAATTATATCATATGAATGTTAAGAGTGTCTTTCTGAATGGGGATATTAAGAAAGATGTTTATATAGAATAACCCTCTAGATTTTAGAATTTAGCTTTCCCTAATCATTTTTACAAATTAGAAAGGATATTATATGGATTGAAGCAAACACCTAGAGTGTGATATGAAAGACTTAGCACCTTTCTCCTAGATAGATCCTTTGTTAAAGGTAGTTTACATACCACCCTATATCTAAAAAAGATAGGGGAAGATTTGCTAATTATTCAAATTTATGTGAATGATATATTATTTGGGTCAATTAATAAAAATCCTTGTGATGAATATTCAAAAATATTAAGTAATAAATTTGAGATAAGTATGATGAGAGAGCTTATTTTTTGGATTTTGTGTAAATCAAAGAGATGATGAAACTTTTCTTAATCAGGGAAAGTATATCAAGGATATTTTAAAGAAATATGAGATAGAAAATACTAAGATAATAAATACACTTATGAGCTTTAACATTCAATTGGATAAGGATCCAAGTGAAAATTTTGTAGATTAGAAGATGCATAAGGGGATTATAGGATATCTTTTATATTTAACTATTAGTAGACCTGAAATTATGTTTAGTATTTTTCTTCATGCTAGATTTCAAGCTAATCCTAAGGAGTCCCATGTGAGTGTAGGTAAAAAAAAAAAAAGATATATTTTAGGAACCCAAAGCCTAGGAATTTGGTATCCTTGACATAGCTCATCCTTCAAAATCATAGGATATTCTAATTTAGACTTTTTAGGATGTAGCGTTGATAGAAAAGCACCTCTAAAATCTATAAATTCATATGACAATCTTTAATCTCTTGGACTAATAAAAAAATAATGTTGCCATAATTGGTGCTGAAGCGGAATACATTATTGTAGGGAGTTGTGCAGCTCAAGTCTTATTGCTTAAGCAATAAATCCTTAACCTTGGACTCCCTGTCAGCATAATTATAATTATGTGTAATAACACTAGTGTCATCTGTATCTTAAAAAATCCAATCCAACACTCCTGAAATAAGTATATAGATATTAAACACCATTTCATTAGAGATCATGTAGCTAACGGAGATGCAGAACTTCATCATATAGCTACTAAAGATCAACTAATAGGCATCTTACCAAACCGTTAAGCTATAATGCCTTTTGCTCATTGAGTACTAGATTAGATGTTATTGATATTCATACTTGATTCATAATGAAATTGAAATAAATAATGTACATGCTTGTGTATGTTCTATATTACTTATTATGTTTTTTTTCTTTTTTCCTTTGGTATTATTGTGTGTTATCTAATTATGTGTGTATTTTTTATGAGCTTCACTCTTGAGTTTGTTTTTCTTGATCAATTAAAAAAATAATAAATATTTTATTTACTCACATCATATTATACGATTCACATTGTACTATATAATTAACATCATATTGTATGATATTCACGAACTTCCTCATTTCTCTCACACAACACATCTAAATAATTTGATTGATCAATAATTGGTGATCATATCGTACGAACACCTACTTTGTACTATACAATGCACATGGCACTTGCTGTCGGATGAATTCAATTTGATTGATATGATATTAAATAACTTATCACACTGTATGATACACCTATTCCTACTATACAATGGTACAAAAATCGTATATGCTGACGCCTCAGGACGAACGTTTTAATATTGATTGTCTAAGATGATATTTGATCGTACTATACACTATGTGCAACTTTTTGACTAATTAGACTGGATGTATTAAATGCTTCTAATCATACTATACAATATATATCATATTGTATGATATGCCTAAATTCTATTTAAGGGAAGGGATTTCAAGTTTTTCATTCACATCTCTCACATCAAACTTTTCTTAGCCTTGCCTAAAGGTTGGAGGAATATGCTCTACAACTCTCATAGAAAGTTCTTTTAGATGTCAGGTAGATCTTCGATTCCTTGAAGTAGAAAATTAAGAAGCATCTCATCACTACAAGGATACAGGGATCACTCCCTCCAAAAACATCAATCCAGAAGTTCTAAACTTCCAGGTTCTTCTTCTTTTCATAAGAATCACACTCCAATTCATTCTCACTCTTGCCTTTCCTTTAAATTCTAAATTCCATTATGAGTTCTTTTCGAGTCTTCTCATCAATAGTGAGGGCACTGCCATTCAATCCTATGTTGGAAGAAGGTAGATAAAAATTGAATATCAAGCCTTCGATAAAAGTCTACACCTTTTTACCACTAGTGAAAAGGTTCACTCATTAGCCTTTCTCCCTAGCTATAATTGGAATCATGTCAAAATCACCCTTAGGGAGTCTTCAGTAAATAGTTATATTCCTCAGGTCAACACCCTAGTTCAAGATGCCCAGATCATTTAACACATCCTTAGAAATTCAATCATTTCAAAAATGGGTTATAGGATAAACATCACACCTCTTCTATCTTTCACAACCTATTTTATCATGATTGAAATTAATTTTAATGTAGCTGATCTGAGTATAATCTACATTGAAAATCTTACATGCATTAGAGATCACATAAATAAATGAAAGCCAAACCTTACATTAAGTAATATCATAGCCTATATTCTTGAATTTAAATACAAATTTTAATATCCTGCACTACCCAACCATATTCTAATCTACTACTCAAATAACTCCTTTCATGCCCTTCATAGTGCTCATCACCGTAATGTTCATTATGTGCACCCCAAGCCAAATGAGGGAGAGGGAGGTCCAGCACTAGCACTAGCACCAGCTTCTATTTTCTACTAAGATGATTATTCATCTATAGTGGAGCAAATTGATAGGTTGGAGATGCAGTCAGCATCCCAATACTAGGAGATGACTCAACATTTGGCTTGGCTCATCCCAAAACAACCACACAATCAACTTCAACAACAGTATGAGGTGGATGGAGCTTGTTTCAGTGATCAATTTTCATCTATCCTTTAATATTTTCACCACCACCACGTCCACCACTTGATATGGACCCTCCATATCTCTAAGTGATTGATGTTATAATGTGCTTATTTTTTCTTCTTCTTTGTTATTTTTTATTGTCTCGTGTGTCTTTTATTCCTTATATATCATTTTATTTGTTTCTCCTTTTTGGTGATGTTAAAAATGGGAGTAAAATGTTGTTAGTAGGTTGTATTTGTGTTATGAATAATTCAATTTTTGTTTATTCCTTATTTATAATTGTGTGAATCTTGTTCTTCTCATTTGTTCTTTATTTAAAAAAAAACTCCATATTTTCTAAAACTCAACTAGTAAAGGGGAGTCTAGGACATAACAAAATTAATTTGAATTTGTAAGAAAAAATATTTAATATCATAAAAAGGGGGGGTTGTTGTAAATCTAGACCCCAGTCTTGTGATTTTGATGATAACAAATATTATTGGGTTGTCTACTATGTCTTCTCATGTTATTATTATTATTTAAGACTTGTTATTGTGCACTAACATTTCAAGTTCATTCTATACAATGCAAGGTGATCAACTCTATATTGGGTAGAATATGTTTAAGATTCTTGAAGAGTTTGTATTTTTACTTTTATTTAATTCTACATTTCTTGAGTCAAAGTCTTCTATTTGGTGGATGCTAAAATTAGTAATTATGCACACACACAAGAATTGAGAAAATGACAAAATTAGAATTATAAATTTTTTGAACTAATCATACATTAGAATTTAGATCGTACTGTACAATCATCTATTTAGAAAATCATTATAACAGTTAATTGGCATAGTTAATGTTTTTGTATTAATTGTACTATACGATTAATATTATATAGGATAATTAATTAAAATTAAGAATAATATTTTAGGTAATAATTTTAAATTCAAAATTTTTATGAATCATACCATATGATACACATCATACTGTACGATATAGTCAAATCTTGCATAATCTAATCATATAGTTAAGGCCTCAAATCTGGATTAATTTATTCATTCAGATTATACTGTATGATTTAACTCATCATATTACATGACCCAATGACTTATCTGGATGTTAATTAATTGCCACCTATTGTATGGGATGATAATCTAATTTTATGAACTAATCATACTGGGCAATCAACTCAAATACTTGAACTGATCATATAGTGCATTATTCTTTCTACAGTCCTAATAGGGCTATTTGAACTAATCATACTATATGATCTGGATCGTACTGTATGATCAGTGTCGATAGAATTAAAGTATTAGGATTTTTGTGAATTCTTATATTTAAGCTCTCTTAATAGACTTCTTGCAAGTCTTTATATGTTGAGTTTTCAAAAAGGAAGCTGTGAGAGATCTAGAAGAGATTGGAGAAGGAGAATGAGAGGTTGTGTGATACCCCAAAATATAATTTGAAATAATTATTCATTTATTTTTTAATTATTAAAGATTTTTAACAGTGCCCAAAAATTATGAAAAAATTCATGTAGTTAAAATACTACAATAACAACACTATGACAAAGATGATTTGCAATTTATAGCTATATTGACTAAAAAAAAAATTTCCTAGTTCAAAATATGGGTTATTATAATATACCCGCCTTAAGAAAATGTCGTCCATGATATTTTCCTTAAAAATTCAGGCATAAAATCAATATAAATCAAATCCATCCAATCAAAACTCAAATTAAATCAAAATTAAATCAAAATTCATAAAAAAATTATACAGTCATTCAGTTCATTTTATCACATATAATTCAACTATATATGAAAACTAATGCACCTTAAATTATTAATTAGACCCAACTCTCAATCGAATGCTACAACTCTGATAATAATTAATTCTTCCAATAATTATACTCTGATATACATTTTTATGCATTAGAATCTAATTTGGAAGAATTATTTATTTATCTTTTAATAAATAACACTAAAGTTATCTAATATCATATATCAATATTAAATAGCAAAATAAATTCTATAATTTAAAACATTAATATACACATTTATATTTATTCCCAAAAATTATATACAATACTGAGGATCTATACAATTATAGCATAACTATTTTATTCAGAGCACAAAAAAAAAAAAAGAAACATGACTAGCCTCATACCCATGTTTGTCTGTCCTGACAAGAAATTATTTAACCACATATAATGAGCTTAAAGAGCCAAACAGGTCACCAAAATCTACAACTGAATTTAAAGCATAATAAAGAAACAATATGCAAGTTAATAGTTAAATTATGGCAATTATATACATATGATCATTAAATTAGTGCAGAAATAATAAAACTTAAATATAGTAGCAGTAGAATATGTAAATAGTAAAACATTATAGTATGAGCTAGTGAAGTAGTAAACTAGTATGAGTGTCAAATCTATAAAATAATCATCATATTCATAATATTAATTATTATAGAAATCATATAAAGCATCAAATCAAAATATTAGTAAATATTATCAAAATCAAATTAATGTAGTAAAATTATATAAGAATATACACATGCTATCTAAGCTTCCTATATCACTTGCTTAATGTATCACATGCTTAATATTAAGTACATTGAATAAATATTATTATAAAGTATCAATATCTACATTGGAAATAATAATAATTTAGTGATAGAAGAAGTAGAATAATGCAATAATAGTAAATTTATTTAGTACCAATAAATTCATATAATAATAAGAATAATACTTTAAAATATGTATTTTAATATTCACTCTAAACAAGTAAGAAGTCTTTGCTATCATAGTATTTTTTTAATGTTAGCACCAGTATTAGTAAATCATTGGCTTAGTAAATAGAGTCATCACTCTTTGTCCATTGGCATAATATTAATCTTCTTTTAGCTCCCAACCAATATATCACATGAATTAGTAGAGAAGAATACCAAATCACTTATTTAAAGGTAAGCCCATCGGCCAGCCATCCTGTATAGGTCAGTCAATCTCCAACTATCAGATCAATCAGTCTTTACTTGTCTTTTACACACATACTATTATCATAATAATATAACAATAATAGAGGCTAGCTATTACTTAATCCATTCATATATTCACATTCATTTTTAATGCATTGCAACAAATAAAGAATAATTAAGCATATTTTAGAAAATGCTAAAATGCACTAATGGTAGACATTAAAAATCATACTGAACAAAAATTTACATTCTTAGAATTTGACCAAATTACTAAATATTACATAAAATAATATTCTAAAGTTATTATTGAACTAAATCACTATTTTAGGCATCAAAATAAATTTTTAAGTAGATGAAAATTAGTGTATTTTAAAAATCATCTTATAAAAAATCTTAAATAAATACTCAAAACGTTCATAATCTTGATATCTATAACATACGAAAAGTTACGTGGTAAATTTTTTTTAATATAAAGTTATTCGCATTTTTGGGTAATGGAAACACAAATTTGATAAAAAAAACCAAAAACAAAAAAATCTTTAAAATCAAAATTAGGGTAAAGATTCCTTATAGCGAGACGAGCAAATATCTCAATTGGCCCGACAGACAAAAATCACTCTACGGCCTTTAAATCTTAGCTTTTAATTTCTATATCCTCTCATTTCTCTCAAAATTTGCATATAGGTCTCTTTTGCCAATAATGAGAAGGGAAAAAGGTTTTTACAAGCTTTTTAATGAATTAAAATATTTTTATTAAAATAATAATGTAATATTATATTATTAGTTTAATCAATTTTTTAAATATAAAATTCAAATAAATCATTTTAGGAATTTATAACCTATATAATAATAATAATAATAATAATAATAATAATAATAATAATAATAATAATAATAAATCATTTTATTTAGAAAATATTGGTAAAATAAGTTTACAAAACAGACTTCAGACAGTCTCACAATGCACACTTCTTAAGGTTTTTTGACAGTGTTAAAAACACTATGCCAAATACGGTTTATAATTTAGAGTTATATTAACTAAAAAAAAAAAAAAAAAAACCTGGGTCAAAATACAAGTTATAACAGGTTGTGTGTGAGGAAGAAGTAATGTGAGGGGATTTCACACGATTGCTCCAACAAGCTTCTTACTTATTTCCTCTTAGTGTCTTTCTTACTTTCTTGGGTGGCTATAAGAAGAAGGACTTCATGGCCGAAGATCTTCAAGATTTTTGGCCTTTATTGGGAGGGTAAAAAAGAATTCAAGTCCTCTGCCTTCTATAAGAGGGTGAAAAAAAGTTAAGGTTCTTTGCCTTCATCAGGAGGGTGGAAAATAGATCAAGGTTTTCTGCTACACCGAGTTGGTGAAAATATTATAAGGGCTTCTCCACCTAACTCGGGGGCTAAAGAAGAGTCACAAAATTTTCAGTGAAATACACAGAGATGAAGACTCTGGGAAGTGGATGTAGGTCAAATTTGACCTAGCCACTATAAAATTCTAGTATATTATTTTTGTTATTTCCTTTTCCATTTCATACATTTTTATTTTATGCATTTATTTTTTTAAAATCTATGTTAGAAAGTTGTTGTAATGTTAGTGAATTAATTTTCTGTGAGAAAGAATTTAGAACTCAACATAATCATTGTTGGTTGCTTCTGTTGAATTATTGTATATGACATATTTTGTAAAAGTAGGGTTTTAAAAAGGGTGGAATTTTTAAATAACTAATTCACCCCCTCTTTTAATGTTCCTAGGGATAGTTTAATGAGGTTTAACACAGTCCATTGAACTTTTACAGAGCTTATTTGTTGAAGAGACCTCATTAACCAAAAAATTATCTTTTCCCATAAAATGGTTTGAATTGGTCATCAACATTATTAGAAAACTATAATTAGACCTAATCTGGTTTAAATCATAGAATTTATTTTGGATTCAGATTAGGTTTTTGATGCTAAATATTTATTTCTTCTTTCTACTTACTGTTCAATTTATTTCATTTGGAAGGAAAGGAATTGTAGGAAGTTTGATGGTAAATTTTGTTGTTCCAACTCTCTATGTAAGAATATTAGGGTTGGTATTACGGCTAAACTATCTAATTGGGTTTCTTTTTACAGTATTGAACATTTGGTACAATAATTTAGTTTCTTGTGTTGGCTCGTCTGGGTTTGATTTGCTTTCTTTAGGCTTTTGTTTTTGGACAATGATGATGGATTTTCCTACTCTTTACTTATTTAGATGGTTGTTTTGGCAACCAGGTGTTTCCTGGGAGGGTCAAGTCTAACAACTAAAGTTGGATTGTTTGTTAGAAATTCCCTTACATGAGTCCTTTTTGTTTGGTGGCTTGTTCCTGTTTTTGATGGAGACTTTTCAGGTTTTAGTCTCATTAGTTGTCTTGTTCATTGGTGGTTTGGTTCTGTGTTCAGTTGTTGGTGACTGTTTCTTGTGGGTGTTGGTCTTAGTGAGTGTCTAGTTAATTGATAGTTGACCTGGTGTTTTCTTGGTTGCCTATGCTTTTGGTAGCAGGGAGCTGTTTTGTTGGCAGAGCTTTCTTTCAATTTGGTGTAGTCTTCCAGCTGGTGGATCTTTTGGAGATGGTTTCAGTTTTTTTTGGCAGCTAAAGGATTTTTCCTTTTCTGTTTATTATCTTTCCTTTATTTTTCAGGCTAGCTTTTTAACTGTTTCTGGTGGTTGCTGGGTGTCGTTTTAAGGATTGTTTGTGCTATGGTTTATTTTGAAGAAGTCTTTCTATTGATGGATCTTTTTGAACAAGGTATTGGACTTGATGGGAGCCTGGTTGATTGGTAGTTGGCCTAGTGTTTTCTTGGTGATGGCTCTTGCTTATGTTAGTTGGAAGCTATTTTGTTGGTAGAGCTTTTCTTTGAATATGGAGCAATTTTTCTGTTGGCGGATCTTTTGGAGCTGGATTTAGTTATTTTTTGGTAGCTAAAGGTTTATTCCTTTACTATTTTTTTATCTTTCATTTTTGTTTAAGACTAGCTTTCTAGTCTTATTTTTCTTGGTTGTAATTTTACTCCTTTTCTAAGAAGGTTTTGATTAGTTGGTTGTAGGCTTTCTTTTTTCTTCCTTTAGTTTTGTAAGTTTTTCTTTGTTTTTTCTTACAAAACTTTTGTATCTTTTTTTAACCTTTCTTTTTTGAAATGAAATTGGGCATATTTTGCCCCTATTTTACAAAAAATAAAATAAAAAATCAGAAAATGTGAAGTAGAATGCAAAGGTTGTAATTATTTTTTTTTAATTCATAAATTATAATGAAAAACACAACTTTGTTTAGAATTTTAGCTCATATATGTGTAATTTTTAGTATTTTTTTTTTTTTTATAATGAATTTTCCTACCTTAAAAAATATAGCTGGATTCGCCCTTCCATAAATATGCGTAAAGTTGTTACCAACTTCTCTCCTTACTGCTATTTCTGTTATAGATTTTGTTTTTCCTTAAAATATTGGCGGAACTTTACACGAAGTCTGCCACCACACCCTAAAATTATATTTAGACGAACAATACCTAATTGAACATAAAATAATATTCATTATCAATCCTAATTTTTATTAGTTTTTTAATCCAAATGATTTCCAAAAAAATTATTATTATTATTATTATTATTTTTATAATAAATGCACAAAATGAAAGCTCTCTACATCTCAATAGGGACATAATGAATTTACATAGAAAAACATTAAATTCTCTAAGGCTGAAATGGGCAATGAGAGTAGGTCATATTTTAAATAGAGGAAATTTCTAGGGAGAATTATTAATGTAAAATTAAAGTCTGGAGGGGTAATTAAATAATTATATTATTTTGTAATCTTGTACAGTTTTAGATTATTGTATATGGATTCAACACGTAGCAGAAAAAAAATTGCTTGAGTGATATATATATATATATATATATATATATATATATATATTTTTAATACTTTTCAAAGGCTCATTCAAATATGTTCGGAAATATTCTTTGCCATGCGTTTTATAAAGTTTGGTACGTAGTGTTGTATGGGCATCTTATTTTTCGTTGGCTGACCAAAATGTCAATGAAATGAAATAAATATAAGATGTACATAGTAATTTAGGGGTGTTAATATTTGACATGACATGAAAATCCGACCCGAACCTGACCTGAAAAATTTGGGTTGGACCCGACCCGATTTCAAAACAGGTCGGGTTCGGGTTCCCGGATTCGACCCGTTTGAAAAAATGGGTATGCTTTGGGTTGACCCGACGGGTTGGCGGATCAACCCGGAAACCCGCTTAGCCCACCCTGCCCGACGCTGCCTGCCACGAGCCCGCACCCTTTGACCCCGCACGCGCCCACGCCCGCGACCACGCACACCCGGTGCTGCCCGCCCTGCCCAGCGTTGCCCGAGACCCCGCACGCGCCTGCGTTGCCTGCGACCTCGCACACGCCCCCTTGCCATCGCCGCGCGCCCGCGTCTGCCACTCACCCGCCGCGTGCGCCGCGTCAGCCCGCTTGCGCGCCCGAGCTTAATCCCGTGTTGGGTCGGGTCAACCTAACAACCAGACGGGTCGGGCCCGGGTCCGTGTTTTCGACCCGTTTGCCTACCCGGGTCAGTTCTGGGTTCGACCCGAACCCGACTCGTGACCCGAAATTGACACCCCTATAGCAATCTATACACTTAGAACTTATTTGAGACAATTTTTTTGTTGATTTAATTTCATATCATAATTATAATTTTATTTGACTATTTTTTAAGAAATTTCTATGTTTAAAAATCACTTTTACAAATGCTTTCAAAAAAGCTATTTTTTCCACAACAATTTTATAATTACCCTGACCAAAAATTACAACCGTCCTAAACAAAACTTTTAGCATTCTATGAAGTTAGCTATGAAGTTGTTATGAAGAAAATAATTTTGTTATTATGATTGTCAAAATTAACCTATTACATGCAGAATCTCGATAAACAACTAGAAAGTAGTAGCTAAATGAAATTATTATTGTTATTTGATAAAAAAATAGTAAGAAAAACCGTCACAAACAGAAGAAATTATTATGCGCGGAGTCAGGATATAGAGCTACATCCGGACTCCAATCAAATGATGGCACGTGGCTAATAAACATAGTGTATTAACTGTGTATTGTTGTGTATTATGTATTAGATAGTACACACTATATACTATAATATATAGCTAGTACATACCAATACACAGTTATATATAACTAATACATATTTAATATATAGTATGTATTAGTCACGTGTCATCATTTGACTAGATGTAGATCTACGTCTGAATTCCATATGTAACAATTTCTCCGCAAACAGATCCTTAATTTTATTTTGAAATGATTAAATTTATAAATTGGAACAACAATTGAACATTAAAAAAAGGGCGGAAAAAATGGGCAAATTATTACATCCAGTCACCGGACGCAGAGATAGGTCAGGATATTAATAAAATATTATTTTAAATTAAGCGCGTCAAAAGCATAGTTAAAAGTGCGGTAAAGCGTAGTCAAAGTGCTCCTAAAGCGCAGTCAAAAACACAGGTGATGTGGAATGTTTTTATTTGATGTCCGAACCTATTCTGCGCATCGAATGGCCAGATGTAATAATTTGTCGAAAAAAATGAGAATGCATGTCCACCTGGCGGATTTGGGTTTGTGACGTTAAATATAGTTTGTTCAGATGAAATAGAAAACTCAGGGCCAACTCCAGATTTTAATTTTAATATGATTTGCAATTTGTGCCTTCAATCCTCAGTCACCAACCAATGAAGAATCATTAAATGAATGAGTTGATTCGGTTTGTACAGCTTACAATTGTTTAAGTTAATTTTTAAACCAGACCTAAGCTTCGTTTGGGAAAGCTTTCTTTAAAGCAGATTTTTAATAAAAAAAAATTATTTTGAAAAGCAGCAAGAAAGCTCTGAGGCTTGCTCTAAGGAGGATGCTACCGAGGATGCTGAGAACGCCAAGCACTATTATATTTTGTTTTATTTGTTAATTAGAAGCCAGTTGCCAAGTTGATTAGGCGACTGGCTAATTATTAAATAATATGTTTTACGTTTTTAATAGGGTTAGTTCACTGCAATATGAGTCTGTTTAATTTTTTTTAAGTAATAGGTTTGGCTGTTTCAGTTTGCAAACTCTATTTAAGATTGAAAATTGATGAGAATAATAATATATTATTGTTAAAATTTAATGTAGTTTAAGGAAAAAATATTACCAACTTTAATATTTATAATTGTTTGTACTTGGGTGATTATTTTTAATAATTTTAATGATTTGTTCTGTAATTTATTTTGTTTTAAGTTTTGATATATCTTCAAAATATCATCTTGATCGGGCATGAATCTCGAGACAAAATCAAGCTAGAAACTTCAAAAATTAAATCTGGGATCATCTGAACTCTGACTTCAGTAAACTTACAGTCAAACTGAGCGTCTCAGAAATATGAACTTGGCGACACTAAATTTGACTTAATCCAAGCCCAAATGAGTCCAAATCAAGCATCCGAAGCGCTATTAGAAAGTTCAAACCAACAAATTGAGTTATCAAACGGTTTTCAAATATAAGGTTCTTATAATCGAATTGAGCAGCTCAACGAGAACAATCCAACGAGCCTAAGATCGCCAAATTCTGACATCATTAAGACTTCCAAATGTCTAACGAACGGTACACAATCAAGGGATTCAATATCGGTCGTCCATCCAACCACTCCCAATTTACCACTTATCACTCACCTACTTGTAGGTCATGCCACTCCAAAAAATCTATAAATAGACCCCTCATTTCTCTTGAAAGGGGAGGAAGCAAGAAGAAGAAGAGAAGAAAGATAAGAGGGAAGAAACTCCTCCTAGACCACCGTCGAATTTCTGCCCGACTTCCACGTGATACCCGAATTCTATCATACTTTCACGGAACGACAGAATTATTCCCAACTTCCAAGTGATGCTGGAATTTCGCCCGAACTTGAAGTGATGCCGGAGTTCTGCCCAAATACCATCTAACATCGGAGTTCTCCTTGGCTGCCAACTGACGTCGGACTTCTACCATACGTCGGACCTTCGCTCGTCGCCATGTTTCTACCAGACGTCGGACTTCTGCCTTTTGTCAGACTTTTGCCGGATATCTATCTAATGCTAGATTTTTTTCCATTGCTAGATTTCTACTTGAAGACATCTCTCTGACCTTCGTTGTTAAACAACGATCCTTCCGACGTCCATTGCCCACCGACTACGGTCCTTCTAACTTACGTCGCCCACCGACTACAGTCCTTCCGACCTTCGTTGCTCGCCGACTACAGTCCTTCTGACTTACGTCGCCCACCGACTACAATCTTTCCGATCTCCGTCACCCACCGACTTTGGTCCTATAGACTTATGTCGCCTGCCAACTACGATCCTTCCGACCTCCGTACCCACTGACTACTATCCTTCTGATTTATGTCGCCCACTGACTACAGTCCTTCCAACCTCCATCACCCGCCGACTTCAGTACTTCCAACTTACGTCGTCCATCTACTACGATCCTTCCAACCAAATGAACACGTCAATAGTGACTCTTTTCATTATCATTTTGTACTTCATATAATGTACATCAAGCTCAGGTTCCCCCTAAGGAAGAACCTCAATTGTAATCGACTACAAATAATAGTGGATTTATTCAAACTAGGCTAGGCCCCGTGGTTTTCCCCATTTTCAGGGGTTTTCCACGTAAAAATCTTTGTGTATTTTATAAATGCAACACCCTCTCTCTTATATGATTGCGTGTTAGATTTTTGTACAATGCTAAGACGCTAAAATTTATATTTCTCTACCGCAGCGAATACTCCTAGACGCAACTGTTTGGCGCTGTCTGTGGTAAAGTGGTTCTCAACTGGATGACAACTTTTGCTCCAACCTCAAAAGGTCATTCATGTCAACTTCCTGACATCAGTCATTGCTGCATCAATTTCATAAGAATCAGATGCGGACTGGGGGCAACTTTGACTCCAACCATGGTAAAAAAGATCATCAAATGTTTTCAATATCAAGATGATATTTCAAAAAAATCCTAGCAAATTCAAGGATACTTCCAATCAATTACAAGATTTATATAGTCCATTGTTAGACTTCTACGCATTTGGCAAGGTCTTAATCTTGACCTCAAAAAGGCAATAATAGTATAAAAATAGGTCATTCTTCACCTTTGATTTGAGATTCATGCGGTGTTCGCCCCCTCCCAATCAAGGCAAAATCAATCCCAGGGGGATTCGATTCGACCTATTCCACACAAGTTAATATCATCGAGCAGTGCTCTGACATACAACCTTAGATAGGTCTTACATTCTTGGTGGATTCTCTCGACCTCTTCTATACAGGTTAATGTTATCGAGCAGGACTCTGACATACAACCTCGGATAGGTCTTACATCCTTGGTGGATTCTCTCTACCTCTTCCACACAGGGTAATATCTTCGAACAAAGGCTCTAACATACAACCTCGAATAAGTCTTACATCCTCGGTGGATTCTCTCAACCTCTTCCACACAGGTTAACGTCATTGAGTAGTGCTCTGACATACAATCTCAAATAGGTCTTACATCTTTGGTATATTCTCTCGACCTCTTCCACACATGTTAAAGTCATCGAGCAAAGGCTCTGACATACAACATCGGATAGGTCTTATATCCTTGGTGGATTCTCTTCACCTCTTCCACACAGGTTAACATCATCGAGCAAATGCTCTGACATACAACCTCAGATAGGTCTTACATCCTTCGTGGATTCTCTCGACCTCTTCTACACAGGTTAACGTCATCAAATAGGGCACTAACATAAAATCTCGGATAGGTCTTACATCCTTGGTAGATTCTTTCGACCTTTTTCATATAAGTTAACATCATCGAGCAAAGTGCTCTGACATACAATCTCAAATAAGTCTTACATCCTTGGTGGATTCTCTTGACCTCTTCCATACAGGTTAACATTATTGAGAAAATGCTCTAACATACAACCTTGGATAGGTCTTGTATCCTTGGTGGATTCTCTCGGCCTCTTCCACATAGGTTAACATCATCAAGAAGGGCTCTAACATACAATCTCGGATAGATCATACATTCTTTATGGATTCTCCTGACCTCTTCCATACAGGTTAACGTCATTGAATAAAGTGCTCTGACATACAACCTCAAATAGGTCTTATATCATTGGTGAATTATCTTGACCTCTTCCACATAGGTTAACATCATTGAGCAAAGTGCTCTAATATAATACGTCATATAGGTCGTTTATCCTTGACAGATACTCTCTACCTTTTCCATATAGGTTAACATCATCGAGTAAAGTGCTATGATATACAACCTTGAATAGGTCATACATCATTGACAGATTCTCTCGACCTCTTCCACATAGGTTTATGTTATCCAGCAAAGTGCTTTGACATACAACCTTGGATAGGTCATACATCTTTGGAGGATTCTCTCGACCTCTTCAATAAAGGTTAACGTCATCGAGCAAAGTGATTTGACATACAACCTCGAATAGGTCATACATTCTTCGCAGATTCTCTTAGCCTCTTCCATATAGGTTAATATCATCGAGCAAAGTACTCTGACATACAACCTAGGATAAGTCACCCATCATTGGCGGATTCTCTCGACCTATTCCATATAGGTCAAGTAGTGCTCTGAGTGAACAACAATCTCTCTATAAAGATTTCATGAAAGTAAGTGGTTGATAAAATAATCATTCATATAAAGACCTTAGCAGTCTAACAGTGTCTCTAAAAATATGAGGGGTAAGATATCAAAGCATATCTCAAAGATGCATAAACAAATCAATTTCCTCTGAGCATCAAATTTTTAACTTCATATATAATGGAGTTACATAAAGCCAACATCAAGAATCAAGTATACATATATTTTCACTTGAAGCTAAAATTAAAAGTACATCTGCATTATATGTATAAGTTACAATCATAAAAAAACTTCAAAAAGAATACAAATGGACCACCATCATCATCAGCCCTTCACCCAATGTTTGTCGTCGGTCCTTTACTTCATATCATCCATCATTGACTTATCGCTCAAATTATTGATAATATCACATCATTCAACTCTCTCCTTCAGCTTTCAACTCGGTTGTTAACTACCAACAAACTTCTGCTCGATCGTCTATTGTCGATGAATTTTGCTCAAATAGTGTCGAAATTCTCCCGGTCTGCTCATCACTTATGGTTCTCCTCCAGGATACTATGACCGCCAAATTTTCTCAAATCACTCTCATATACAAGCAATAATTGATCTCCTTCTACATAAAAGAGGGGCACTGAAGCTTGATAGGGGAATATCGCCTATCTTCGACTATGGAATGCCTTTAATGTAAGAAGAATATTATGAGAGAAGAAAAGAAAAGGTCACAAAAATTCTAACTTCTACACATAGAGAGGGGCCCTGAATTTTAGTAGAGGATGCCGCCTACAATAAATAGGGAATGCCTCAAATGTAAGAAAGTTAGAATGATGGTAGAGAAAAAAAAGAAACGGCTGTAAAAAGTCTAACTTCTGTATAAGAAGAGGGGCACTAATTTAAGTAGGGAAAGTCCCATATGAAAAACAATGGAATGTCTGGATTATAAGATGATAGATAAATGAGAAGATAGTGGAAGGAGAAAATTTTTCTTCTATACTGAAGAGGGGCATCGATTTAAGCAGGAAAAGTCACATATGAAAAACAACAGAATGCCTCGACTATAAGAAGGTTGACAGAGAAGAAGATAGTAGAAGGAGAAAAAAATTTCTTTTACACTAAAAAAGGGTGCCAAATTAAGTAGGGAAAATCACCTACAAAAAATAATAAAAGGCCTCTAGATCAAGAAGAAAAATAGGAGAGAAAGAAGAGAAAAATCCAACTTCTGTATAAGACGAGGGGTGCTGAATTAAGTAGTGAAAGTCACCTACATAAAACAACATAATGCCTCAACTGTAAGAAAGCCAGAAGGAGAAAAGAAGAAGGTGCAACTTTTCCCCTAGGCTTGGGGGTATTTATAGCCTTCTTTAGGATAAGAAAAGAAGTTTGCAGAATTTTTTTAAAAATTTCTGAATTTTTATGATTTTTTTTGAATTTTTCTGGGATTTTTTAAAAAATTTTCAAATTTTTTAGGAATTAAAATTTTTTTCAAGCCCTAGCAGTTTGGCCAACCTCCAATGGCAGACCCGAATTGGCGCTTGGCTGCCAAGCGACGCACAAAACCACACGGGCCAGGCGCGGGCTAGCCGGATCACGGGCAAGCCAGGCGTGGGCCGAATGCGGATCAACGGGTGGGCCGAGAGGACCGCGGGAGGCCAGCAGTGCGTAGAGCCAGCAGGTTGCGGGCGGGCTGCAGGCACGATTCAGTAGTTGTCGAAGGCGGCGATGGTGGCCGGCTGGCCGGTTCTGCTGGTTCAAATGCCTATATAGATCAAGGTTAGATTATTGACCTAGAAAGGCAAAATCGAACATTTTTGGGGTGCCTGGGATCGCTTTTCGATATTCTGGACTCAATTTCATCACTTTTAAAGCTATTTGGGGTTTTAACATGCAATATTGGATTTTAAATCACATGGGAAATTTTCCAATATTTGTGACGCATATTTTTGTACTTGTGGAGAATCGACGTCCAAAAATAGGGGGGGGGGGGGGGGGAACTAATATATCCTCAAAAAATCATCTTGATCTGGCATGAATCTCGAGACAAAATCAAACTGAAAACTTCAAAAATTAAATTCGGGATCACCTAAACTCAAACTTCAGCAAACTTATAATCAAACTGAGCGTCTCGGAAATACAAACTCAAAGACACCAAATTTGACTCAATCCAATCCCAAATGAGTCCAAATCAAGCACCCGAAGCTCTATTAGAAAGTTCAAACCACAATTTGAGTTATCAAACGATTTTCAAATATAAGGTTCTTTTAGTCGAATCGACGAGACCAACGAGCCCAAGATCGCCAAATTCCGACATCATTAAGGCCTTCAAATGTCTAACAAACGGTACATGATCAAGGGATTCAATATCGACCGTCCATCCAATCACTCCCAATTTACCCCTTATTTCTCACCTAATTATAGGCCATGCCACTCTAGAAAATCTATAAATAGACCCATCATTTCTCTTGAATGGGGAGGAAGCAAGAAGAAGAAGAGAAGAAGGAGAAGAGAAGAGAAGAAGGATAAGACGGAATAAACTCCTCCTCGGCATGCGGTAACGCTGGCAAATCGGTGCTGGTAGAGCAGTAGCAAGCTCGGCTCTGGCACGCGGGATCGGGGTGGCAGGCCGGAGTGGGTTTTTTTTTTTATAATCTGATCGGCGATTTATGACCGCCGGAAAGCCGCCGGAATAATTTGTCTCCAGTAAAAACCGCCGGAATTTATTTTCCTATGCCGTTTTTATCGGCTGTAAATTATCCACCGGAAAACCGCCAGAAAACTACAAAACCGCCGAAAATGGTTCAATTTCCGTCAGAAAAAGCAGCAGGAAATGGGTGATTTTCCTGTAGTGTTTTAGTGTTGGTGATTGATTAAAAATAAAACCCTTCCTCGAAGGAGGGCGCTGACTAAATATAGTAAATACACATTATATAGAACACGTTACATAGTTGGAGAATAATATGACAACTATTCTCAAGAGAGTGTTGGCCTGTTTGTTTGATCCGTAGGGCTGTAGTCAGATGATTGTAGTCAGAGGGACCATAATTAGGTGCCAGTAGTGGGAGTGATTGTAGTCGATAGGCGATGTAGGTTGAAAGAACCATAGTTAGGTGATAAAGGTTGGAGGGACCATAGTACCCAGACAATGGTGTTTGGCAGAAGATCCAGTGGCCATAGAGTTCAGGATGAGTTCTAGTGGTAGTCGGAGAGCAATGAAAATTTGATGGCATTTGGTGGTTGAGAAAAATTCCAATGGTGGCAGTGCTAGATAGAGATTGCAAGAGAGCTTTCAAGTTTTCTACTCTCTTCGTCCCACTTCATGAGAAGAATGGGGACTATTTATAATTTTTTGGGAGTGGTATCCTCAATAAATGTAAAGAAGATCTATGGAAAATTGTGAGTGTTCTATCGGACAACCCATACTGATTTCGTTGATCATGAACAGTTTATCAAGCACTTAAGTACCTTAGTTTTGTTAGAATTCGATGATCTTAGGCTTGCTAGATTCATTTCATTGAGTTGCTCGATTCAATTATAAACTTGTCATATCACTATAGGAAAGTTACATTTTTTGCAAAAATTAAGAAAAATCTATCACAAAATATGATTTACGGTGGAATATAATCCGTTGCAAAAGTGGCAATGCAAAATTATTTGTGGCAGAAAAAATCTATCACAAATATTTAATGCGAATTTATGATGAATTTGTAGAGGAAATTAAAGAAAAAAATCCAGAAATTTAAGCTAGTTTACCCGCTACCCACTCTTGATGGGCCTGCCAGATGCCCTCTCCACGACTGATTGGACTACCCGCAATATATCCTGCCTGATCGACTTACGCTGGATTCGAACTTGCTACACTCATAAACCAACTCCCTTCTCCATTTGACTGTGGACTAAACACAACAAAAAAGTTTTTTTTTTATATTATTAATCAACTTGCGACGGATTTGCAGCGGCAATTTCCGATGCAAATTGGAGCCGCAAATCCATCGCAAAAAATGTCGAAAATAATTTCATTATTATCTCTGTGATTGAGTTGCTCTTTTCAAAATAAATACATGTGAAATTATTATATTTTATGATGTATATTTTTTCATATGTTTATATTTAAATTCAAATTAAAATTGTCATATAAATTTATTTTTTGATTTAATTAAATCAATAATAGGATTGTTTATATAATATAATGTATATCATATTGTATGATAGATTTCTTAGTTTTATCTAATTTAGTAGTGAGAATTAAGGGATGAAATGATACACATTAATTTTAATTGATCTACTATATGATCATATCTTGCATACTAGCACTACTAATAGGTTAATATTTTTGCAACAGTTTATAACAGCGGCTTTAAAACCACTGCTAAAGATAGGTATAGGCAACGGTTAAAACTGATACTAAATTTCAATGAAAAAATTATAGTTTTATAATATTTTATAACAGCGGTTTAGAAATCGACAGCTAAGACATTCCCCCAGTTGCAAATCCACCATATTATCAATCTCACCTTTTGTTGCCCTAGCCGACCATATTCGACTCCTTCTCAACCGCAACCTTCATCTTCATCGGAGATCATCCACATCGAATCAACTAGGCTTGATGCCGAAGCCACCCATCTCGATGTTGAATCATGCCATCCCGATGTAATCCTTTCGTCCCGATGCCTAATCCACCAATCTTGATGTCAAATCCAGCCGTTCCGATGCATAATCCACCCATCTCGTTGTCGAATGAACCATCGCTAACAGATGCCTAATCCACCCATCTCGACGAAGAATGAACCATTGATAACCATTTGCTGGTGATCTTAGGTAGGTAAATGCATCTATATTCGTGTATTCCTTTTGATGATATCTATGTTTGTTCTGGAGTCAAGGTGGTGGAGCAAAAGCCACATTTGTTTGGGTGCCTGCCCTTGCTTCTTACTATGGTAGCTTCCATCCGTAGTTTCTTTTCTACTTATTTAGTAGTTCAAAAAGAGCTTTAGAAGCCGGAGCAGTATTTTTCCCGTTAATGACGAAGGAAAATCTTGCCGTTGCTTCTTATTCATGTGGCATACGTGTGATAAATATTTTTGTGGTACATTAGTGCTTGTTTTGAGGAAGGGAAAAGTTCTTTTTTTTTGTGTGTTTGGAAAATGTTATTAAAATGTTAATTTGTATGTTGTTAATATTCACTCAATTTATATTTGTATAGTATTCTATTGATATTTATAATTTCATCATATTATTTGATTTTTTGATATTATATATATATATATATATATATATATATATATATATATATATATATATATATTGCTATCCTTTAGTAGCGGTATTAACACATGCTAAAAAGCTCTGTTAAAGCCTACCTATAGTAGCACTCATGAAACTGCTATTAAAGTCTTTGCAGCGAACACAAATACAACAGATTTGCAAAGGTTTAGATATGTTGCAAATAAATTAGTAGGTGTTTAAATCGCTGCAATAGGCCATCAAAAGTGTTTTGAAAGCTTAATTTATTAGTAGTGTGGGAATCAATTTGTTTAAATCCTACTTGACAAGGTGAACGTTGTATAGTACGAATTCTTTGCTCTTATAAGTCTAGTTTTAGGATTTGATTTTAAGGCATCTAATATAAATATATTTTTTTTCAAAATTTAAAAGTATTAGATATTTAAAAAAAATTATATTAATTTAGAAAGCCTAGTATAAGCTAAATATGATAATAAAAAAATTTAAACGAGCAAAGTGATCATAACATATTGATTAAAAGCATTGATTTAAGAAGGATGGAATAGTTACTATGGTCTAAAATGAGAAAAACAACCTCAACTTTTGGGGAAGCCATATCTTCAATTTCAATGTTGATTTATTCCTAATCAACTCCTCATTTGAATTACTTGCTTGCATTCTTCATCAACAATATATAATATATTTATCTTAATTTCTTCCATTTCAATTGACTTAAAATTATTTACTAAAATTTTGTTACCTTATCATCATTAAATATTGTTAACTTCGAAATTTCTACGTTATGTAAGTAGCTAAAATATCTTTCTCCTTTTTTTTTTTGTAATCACACTAAATTATCCCTCTTCTTGATATGTTCTTCCTCTCAACAACTAAACCTAATTAAAGGATTTATCAATTTGAAATGAAAAATTTAATATAGTCATTTTAGTATATTGCTATTGGGGCTCTATTAGGGCATCACCCTAGCCACCTTTCGTTGCTTTTATTCTGATCATTCTCCTGGATTCTCTCGAGTTGGCTCCTCCACCACTCTGGTTTTGCTAGGGATCTGCCCTAGCCAATTCTTCGTGTGTCTACTCATTTGCTAATCTGGTGCCGCGTCTGATGCCGAGGGAAGTTTCCTTCCTCTTCTCTTGCTCTTCTTTTTTATTTTTCTTTCCATGAAAATTTTTCATGGTTTTGATATGATTTTCATCTTTTTTCTTGTCCATGTGATTCCTCCTATTATTTTTTTGTGTTTTTCATTTGGATTTGTGTGTTGGTTCTATGTCGACTGCCTTTAAGCATAACAATCCCAATTTTTTTGTTTGTAAGAATCACTCCAAATCTTTCAAAGATGCTTTATCTGACTCTGAAGCTTAACTAAGGAATTTATAGATTTGAAAGTTACTTGGCTTAGGGGTTTACCATCTTTATGGATCTCAGATGATGAAATTCTTCATCTTGCTAAGCCTTTTGATTTAGCTTTGATTAGGAAATTTTTGCTCCATCAGCATGTGTTAGACTCTATGAATAATTTTTTTTCAATCTTAAACTGTCTGGAAAATTTTCTGTCACCCTTTTGGATCAAAACAAGAGTTTGGTCAAACTCTCTAACGACCATGAATATTGAAGGGTTTTTGCATATAGATCATATTTTGTTTATGGGTGTTTAATGAAATTAATAAAATGGATGTCATTTCTTGGGTTATTGGAAGAGTCTACGATCGTCCCTGTCTAGATTTTGTTTCCACAACTGCACCCCCATCTCTTCTCTCCCAACATTCTTTTTGGTTTGGGCTCTTTATTTGGCCATCTACTTCAAATTGATAATGCTTTTGTTGTGGGTTCTAGGCCGTCCATCGCTCGTACTTATGGAAATGAATATTTCTAGGATATATCCTAATTCTATTTGGCTTTGACCAGAGATATTTGGCTAGATTCAAAAGGTGATTTTGTAGGAATTTCTTAGATTTTGTTCTCATTGCAAAGCCATGGGTCATAAAAATTCATAATGCATTAAGTTGAATCCTCATTTGAGGAAGGCTACCATTACTTTTGTTCAACTTCATGTTGTTTTTGTCCATATGCCTGTTGTGAAGTTTGACACTTTGGCTTTAAATAATATGAAAATTGATACTAGCCCTATTTTGGGTCGATATTCTAGTAAGATTCTTCTGAATGATCACATTTTTTTCTCTTGATAATGTGCATTTAGGAAATGGTTCTTTCATTTCTGCTATTATTCCTCTTACTGAAGTTGCTTGTGTTAACAATAATGTTTATTCACCTCTTGCTACTCCCCCTAGTGTTAATTCTTCTAATAATTTGGATAGTGATGGTGATAAAATTGATAACAGTGATTGTAATTCTAGTTGTTATGGTAAGCATTTAATTTCTTCCTCTACTGAGTTAAGTTTGTCAAATGTTGGTTATGATCTTGTGGGTAATATCGTGCCTAATAGTGTCTATCATAACACTGATTATGATCTTTTTTCTCAGCGGATAGATGTATCTAATAGAGTCCCTATTTTTGATCTTTCTGTTTCTCCCTTGTTAGATGTGTGTATTAATTTGGATGGAGGGTTATAGATGGATGTGCACTTTGTTGACCCTATTGATCACTCTAATTGGATTGAGGAATACTCAGGTTATAAGTGTCGTGATGGGGATATCTATGATGGCTGTTTTGATGCACCCTTAGAGGATTTTTGTTTGAATGTGTTGAAAATTGATACAGCTAGTTTTTCTTTAGTCTTAGGAAAGAAAAATAAGAAGAATGTAAAAAAAAAAAAAAAAAAAAAAACAGAGTTGAGCGTTATATTGCTGTTGTTGTTCCTCTGTTCTATCTATTGTTTTGTGGGGTTTTGCTGTGGTTGTTGTTGGGTGCTTGGTGTATTCTGTCCCAGTCTGGGGACTTTTTTTTGGTGGTTAGTTTTGGTTGGCTTGTGCTGTTGTGGGCAGTAAATATGGGTTTTGGTTGCCTAGGTGGTTGTTGGGGTTTTCCTCCCTTGGCTCTCTATTTTTTCTTTCTTTATTGTTAATTTGTTTCTTCCCTAATTTTTATGCAGGTTGTGTTCTTTGTGGTTTTATGAGCGATTCCTGTCGGCAGGTTGTTAATTTGTTTCTTCCCTAATTTGGATGGCTAGTTGCTATGGCTTTTTGGCTTCTTTTAATGGGATCTCTTATTGGTTTGTCTTGATCATTTTCTTTTTGTTTATTTCAAGTATTATATAGAATTAATGGCTCATATGTTTTACTTTAAAAGCAATATTTTTTGAGAGCTGTTGATTCATTGACTTCCAATCATTATTCATAATTAACGCGTAGGGCCATAGACCCTTATGTGAGTTTTAACAAAAAAAAAAAAAAAAAAAAAAAAAAAAAAAAAAAAAAAAAAAAAAAAAAAAGAGAGAGAGAGAGAGAATTTGATGTAAAATTTATCTTTGATTTAGAAGAAACATAATAAAAGAGCCCCTAGGCTTTGAGATTGAACAATCCACCCCATTCACATGCTTGACCTAAACTCATGCTACCTAGTCTACACCACTTACCCTTTTGTGCCTAATCACAAGCTTGCGATTTTTTTGCTTGAAAGCCACTAGTAGAACACAACATTTAAATTATATATATATTAGTATGTAATTTTTTATATAATAAGTCTGTCCACCCTAAATAATAAATATGTTTAAAGTTGCTATCAACTTTCCACCTTACTAGCTATTTATATAATAATTTATTTTTTTTAAATATTGGCGGAGCTTTACAGAAAGTTCGCCACGTCTATCAACTGTGTATGGCGAACAATCCTAATTGAACATAAAACAATATGAATTATTAATCCTATTTATTTTATTAACCCATATGACTTACAAAAAAAAAATGTTTTTATTATTATTTTTTTTTCTAATGAATGCTAAAAAATGAAAGCTCTCTACATCGGGACATCATGAATTTACATAATAAAACTTCAAATTTTGCAAAGGCTGAAATGGGCAATGAGAGTTGGTCAGCTTTTAAATAGAGGAAATTTCTAGGGAGAATTATTAATGTAAAATTAAAGTCTGAAGGTGTAAAAAATTAATTATATTATTTTTTAATATTGTACACTTTTTGACTATTGTATAAATGGATTCAACACGTGTTTTATAAAGTTTGGCACGTGGCATTGTATGCACATTTTATTTTTCGTTGGCTGACCAAAATGTCAATCAAATGAAATAAATATCAGAAGTATATACCAATCTATACACTTAGAGTTTATTTGGGACAATTTTCTTATTTATTTACAACAGATCGTAATTATAATTTTGTTTGACTATCTTTTTTTGTTAATGAAATTTCTATGTTTGAAAATTAGTTTTACAACAGCTTTACAAAAAGCTATTTTTTCCGGAACAGTTTTATAATTTCCCTTACAAAAAATTACAACTATCGTAAACAAGCCCTTTAGCATTTTATGAAGCTAGCTATGAAGTTGTTATGAAGAAATAATTTCGTTACTATGACTGGAAAAAATAACTTATTACGCGAAGAATCCGGATAAGCAACAAGAAAGTAGTAGCTAAATGAAATTATTATTGTTGTTTGAAAAATAAAATAGTCAGTGAATTGTCACAAACATAAGACATTATTACATGTGGAATAAGGACAGAGAGCTGCATCCGGACTTCAATCAAATGATGACACATGGCTAAGACATATAATTTATTTGATGTGCATTGGTTAGTACGTACTGTGTACTATAAAATATAGTTAGCATATATAAATACACAGCTAGTACATACCAATACACATCTATATATTACATACCATAACACATCTAAGATACAACTAGTACATAGTGTGTATTAGCCAATATATAGCTAATACACAATATACAACTAATATATAGTTAATATCCAGTATGTATTAGTCACGTGTCGTCATTTCATAGGAGTTCGAATATAGCTCTACGTCCGGATTTCGCATGTAATAATTTCTCCACAAACAGACCCTTAATTTTATTTTCAAGTGAATAAATTTATAAATGGAAACAACTATTGAATATTAGAAAAAATAACGGAAAAAATGAGAGTGCATGTCCACCTGGCGGTTTTTGGACTTCAATCAAATGACGACACGTGACTACGTTAAATATATTTTGTTCAGATGTGAAAGAAAACTCAGTACCAACTCCAGATTTTAATTTTAATATGATTTGCAATTTGTGCCTTCAATCCTCAGTCACCAACCAATGAAGAATCTTTAAATGAATGAGTTGATTCCATTTGTAGATAATACAATAAAAAATGCAACCACAGCTTATCTTGATAATGATCTATTAGTTGTATGTGTGCATTAAATCTGACTTATATTTCGTTTGGGACAACTTTCTTTCTTCTTTTAAAATAGTTTTTTTACAAAATTTTTAATTTTTTACTAATAATTATTTAAAAAAATAGAAATAAAGCCATCCCAAACAGAGCCTTAATTAATCTAAATATCCCAAAAATAAAATAAGAAATGATTGTGAAAAAAAGATGATGGAAACCTTTATGCGAGGCTCTGTTAAGTAAAAACATTAAAACAACGAGAGAGTATTAATATGAGTCTGTTTAAAATTTTTTTAAAGTAATAGGCTTGGCTATTTCAATTTGCAAACTTAATTTAAGATTGAAAATTGATGAGAACAATAATATATTATATTTAAAATTTAAAGTTGATATATCATCGACAAATTATCTTGATCGGTCACGAATCTCGAGGCAAAATCAAGTTGGAAACTTAAAAAATTAATTTGAGGATCATATGAACTCCAATTTCAGCAAATTTACTGTTGAACTGATCGTCTTGGAAATACGAACCCAACGACACCAAAATCGACTAAATCTGAGCCCATATGAGTCCAAATCAAGTTGGAAATACGAACCCAACGACACCAAAATCGACATTAAACTGATCGTCTTGGAAGGTTCAAACCACAATTTGAGTTAACAAACAATTTTTAAACATGACGTGCTTATAGTCGAATCGAGCGGCTCGACGAGACAAAACCAATGATCCCAAGATCACGGAATTCTGATATCATTATGACCTTCAAATGTTTGATGAATAGTCCACGATCAAGGGATTCAATATCGACCGTCCATTCAAACCACTCCCGATTCATCTCTGATCACTCACCTATTTACAGGCCATGCCACTCCAGAAATCTATAGATAGACCATCGTTTCTCTTATGAGAGGGGCCCAAGCAAGAAGAAGAGAACAAGAAGAAGAAGAATGATAGGAGCGAAGAACTCCTCGACCACCGCCGCTGGAATTCTGTCCAAGTAACGTCGGAATTCTGCCCGACCTCCATGTAACGCTGGAGTTTCCCCCAAACTCCAAGTGACACCAAAATTCTCCCCGAATACCATCTAACGTCGGAGTTTTCCTCGGCCACCAATTAACGTCGGACTTATACCCGATGTCGGACCTCCGCTCTTCGCCAAATTTCTACATGACGCTGGACTTTTACCAATTGTCAGACTTTCAACAGACATTTATATGATGTTGGATTTTTGTCCATTGATGGACTTCTACTAGAAGACTTTCTTCCGACCTCTGTCGCACACCGACTACAGTCCTTCAGACAAAACAAGCACATCAACGGTGGTGCTCTATATTATCACAATGTAATGTACTTTATAAGATGTACATCAAGCTAAGGCCTTCCCCCGATGAAGGAACTCATTTGTAACCAACTACAATATATACTAGTGGATTCATTTATACTCAGCAAGGCCCCGTGGTTTTTCCCCCTTTTTTTTAGGAGTTTTTCACATAAAAATCTTGGTGTCTCATAATACTACACACCCTCTCTCTTATCTGATTCCGTGCCGGATTTTCGTACAACACTAAGACTTTAAACTTTATATTTCTCTACCACCGCAAATACTCCAGGACGCAACAAAAGTTGTTGAAAGAAAAAAATTACAATTTTTATAATCTCTAATTGTTTGGAATTGGGTGATTAGTATGATATATCATCAAAAAATTATATTGATCGGGTGCGAATCTCGAGGCAAAATTAAGCCAAAAACTTAAAAAATTAAATCTGGGATCATCTGAACTCCGATTTCAGCAAACTTATAGTCAAACTGATCGTCTCAGAAAGACAAACCCAATGACACCAAATTCAACTCGATCTAAGCTCAAATGGGTCTAAATCAAAGACCCAAAGCACATTCGGAAGGTTCAATCCATAATTTGGGTTACTAAACAACTTCCAAAAATGTCATGCTTATATTTGAATCGAGTGGCTTGACGAGCAAATCTAACGAGGACAAGATCACCAAATTCTGACGTTATTAAGACCTTCAAATGTCTGACGAATAGTACATAATCAAGGGATTTAATATCGGCTGTCCATCCAAACCACTCTATATTTTCCCCTGATCTCTCACCTATTTACAGGCCATGCCACTCAAAAAATCTATAAATAGACCCCTCATTTCTCTTGTGAGGGGGACCAAGCAATAGAAGAAGGAGAAGAGAAGAAGGATAAGAGGGGAGAAATCCTTCTCAATCACTGCTGGCGGAATTCTGTCCAAGTGACGCCGGAATTCCGCCTGACCTCCAAGTGACGCCAGAATTCCGTCCGACCTCCAAGTGACATCGAAGTTCTGTCTGAATACCATGTAAATTCAAAATTCTCCTCGGCCTCCAACTGGCGTCAGACTTCTACCCGATGCCAGACCTCCGCTTATCGCCAAGTTTCTACCCGACGTCGGACTTTTACCTATTGCTGGACTCTCATCGGACATCTATCTAATGCTGGATTTCTCTCCATTGTTGGATGTCTACCTGACGTTGTCTTTCTGACCTCTGTTGTCAAAAAACGGTCCTTCTAACTAACGTTGCCTGCCAACTACAGTCCTTTTGGCCTCCGTCGCCGATCGACAACAATCCTTCTGACTAATGTCGCCCGCTGACTACAGTCCTTCAGGCCTCCATCGCCCGCCGACAATAGTCCTTCCGACTTATGTCACCTGCCGACTACAGTCCTTCCGACCTCTGCCCCCCGCCGACTACAGTCTTTCCGACTTACATTGCACACTGACTACAGTCCTTCAGACCAAACAAACACATAAACAATGATGCTTTGTATTCTCACCATGTAATGTACTCTGTAAGATATATATCAAGCCAAGGCCTTCCCCTGAGGAAGGACATCATTTGTAATCAACTACAATACTAGTGGATTCATTCATACTGGGCCAGGCCCCGTGGTTTTTCCCCCTTTTTTGGGGTTTTCCACGTAAGAATTTTGGCGTCTCTAGTGGATGACACACCCTCTCTTTTTTCTGATTGCGTGCCCGATTTTCATATAATGCTAAGATATTAAACTTTATATTTCTCTACCACTGCGAATACTCCAGGACGCAACAAGTTCTATTATTTTTAATAATTTGTTATGTAATTTATTTTGTTTAACTTTATTTTTTTTTTGAGAAAATATCATTTAAGATAATTGTAAAAAGTATCTAAAATATTAAGTTAATTCATATTAAATTATTATTTTGCATAGAAAACTTAGTTTTATTTTCAGTTATTTTTTAGTTTATAAGTATTTATTGTTTAGTAAGATATTCTGTGTATGTAGTAATGTAATTAGCTAAACTATTGTTGATAGCATAGGATTCCATCACTGGTGTATGATAATTAAGTAATATTAGTTATTTGATGTTGTTGCAGGCAGGGACCTTTCACATCATATAAACTGTATTGCATTAATATTCTATCAAATGTTTTTATAGTATGTGAATTACAGTACATTTCCATGTAATATATTGCTGACACCAAGTTTTTGTTATTTAAGTAATCCAACAATGAATATAGAAGAACATTGAGAGTAACTGCATCTCTTAGGGCATGTTTGCTAAAATTTTTGTTATGAAGTTCTCTTAATTTTTTTTCTTCATAATGCATCATGATCAGCTGTGCTTAGAGAACTATCGTAGAGTGCCCACGATGGAATTGTTGGCTATTGCGAGCACACCAAGAAAGGATTATACGGAAAAGTCATTTGATATCCCACTGGAGTTGAAGGAGAAGACATATGAAATTTTTCGGTGTTATATGCTTGTGTGGAAATCTGATAGGGATGATCTATTTTGGGCTTTGCATGCTGAAGCTATGAGATGACATTGTAATGAGTTGGGGGAGTTCCTAACATGTGTTGGATTGAATATGTTGAAGAAAAAGTTTTAGAATAAGATCGTCATATGATAGGCACTCACTTTCTTCTGATGTAATATCATGAGCTACATCATGAGGGTAGTATGTTTATTGATATTATTACATCAAAACTTTATCTTCAACATGCTAATCTTTACCATCTTTGGAATTTGATAAAGGATAAATTTAATTTTAGACATTTTATAAAAGGCTAATGATGATATTATTGCCTCAAAGTAAGAAATAAAAGTTATTAAATGGAGATGAATTACAGGAGCTCCATTTTGAGTTTGAGTATTACATCAGTTGTTGTCCAACACAAACCAAACTACAAGCTCGTTTGGATATGTTGCTTAAAGGAAGGTAATGCTAAGTTATTCGAGCTATGTTGTCCGTAGTTCCTAACGTTTTCTAGATTACTATCAATATTTGTTAAATATATGAGCATAATTATATGTAGTAATAAGTATGACATTTGAAGTTAATGTCATCCATTTTGTTGTTCAAAGCGTTTAATGTACCAAACAAAATTCTATTTATCAACATCAGTTCAAAGTAATATTTTTTTCAAAAAGTTCAAGTAACTTGAGGAAACATCAACTGGTAGTTCTAATTCATTAGGTTAAAGAAACAAATACTATAGTATACTATTACTTCCCAACATTTATATAACATACTCAATCGAACGACATCTGAAGCAGTTTACATAATCTAGTATCAAACATAAAGAAATCTATATTTTACGTTGTGGTCTGTGTGATAGTCATCTCGCCAACAGATAAGTGAAATATTATGTTGGTCTGTTTTGAGCAGGTGGTGATCAAGTCTTTTGTAAGTAAGTCGGTAGATGCAATCCAAGCCTACCAACCTAGTACCAATCATGACTCTGGGACAGTTCACAGGCTACTTTTGAACCATTAGCAAGTGCGATGCAAGTACGTGGATAGTATCCCGTCAGAAATAAGATCAACAGAAAGCTATCACAAACAAATCCTAAATTTAATTTTCAAATAAAAAAATTGTAAATAGAAATTATAATTTAACATTAAAAAAATGACTGAAAAAATGAGAGTGCATGTCCACCTGGCTGTTTTGAACTTGTCAAACTGAGGCATTGTTAAATATTTTTAGTACAGATGTGAAAGAAAACTCAGTGCCAAGTCCAGGTTTAAACTTTTTAATATTATTCGCAATTTCTTCCTCCAATCCTCAATCGCCAACCAATGAAGAATCATTAAATTATTGAGTTGATTCGGTTTGTACTGTATAGAATAAGAAATGATTGAGAAAAGGACAATGGAATCCTCTTTGTTAAGTAAAAACAACATGTTGATTTTTATGGGATTTGGATACAATTTATGTCTACACTAGACGTGCATGATCATCTTGAATTTCTTATAAATCTGCTCTGAAGTATGTCACACCTTTCATAGCCGGAGAAGCCTACTTTACACCTATATTTCTCTCAAAGGAACCTCCCTTTCTCAGAGTTAAGGGCAAGGACATTGCCTTCTAGGTGTTCCTCTCTAGAACGCTCAGCAAAAGTACAAATAGAATCAATAAAATTGAAATCACTAAGAATGGTCTTACATGCAGTTGATGAGGGTGAGCTCATCAATCCATATTATTGAAAAAGCAATCTTCTTCTTTCTCAATGCTAAGTGCAGAAGTTTGAAGGAATTTTTGTGATAGATGACTAAGGTTTTGTTTGGGATAATTTTCATAATACTTTTTAAAATATCTTTTTAGTACAAAAATTTCTTGAACTAGATTTTTTTTTTGTACGAGAAAGCAACTTTAAAAACAATAAGAAAGCCGTTCCAAACGAAGTCTGACTTCATTTGGGATAGATTTTTGCCTTTTTTCTAAATCTGCTTTCTAACACAAAATTTCTTGAATGCAGCAAAAGAACTGTGGCCAAAAGCTGTCCCAAACAAAACCTAAAACTTGGCTGCTAGTTTTGAGATAGTTGCTTTAGAGATTTACTCTTTCATTAGCCTACGTCAAGTCAAGTAATAGGCTATAACTCAAACATAAGGTTTTCAAAATATGATTAAGAAATTAAATAACCTTATTTTGAATTACAATGTTTTTTTTTTCCATTGGTGTGAATGATAAAAAATGCCCAAATTATAAGCTTAATGACTAGATTACGTTATATAATTTGTTAACAAAATTAGGTTAGAAGTTTGCATGGACTTGCTATGGGCTTTGCAAAGACCTGTTAAGTTTTACAGAGACTTGTAAGTAATGGATTTTCTGGTCCAAGAATAATGTATCTTTGTAGAGAGGTCATAAGAATTTGCAGCTATAATTTACCTTAATGACAATTTGTAAGGGTTTATAGAGACTCATAAAGTCTATTAATTTTCATATTTACTTTTATAAAATTGCTAGAGCCTAATTTTAAAACAATTGATTTAATTAATTGGCAATAGAGACTTATATGATTCTTTGAGAATATTTTAGTTTATATATATATTACTTTATTTTGTGAAGCTCTTACAAATGATTGACACAAAAGATTTTACTGATCTAGTAGTTTTCTCTTCATATGTTTCAGGTATGCTAATGGTGAACTTGTTTCCGATACAATCTCCTCATTTTTGATAAATATCATGAGTTATAAGATATTTGTAGTGCGCTCAAAATATTGCAAGATAATATGTTAAGTACTAACACAAGTTTGAGCACAATCATAAAACCATGTTGTTTCATTTCTAAAAAAATTCATAAGCACAAGCCAAGTTCCTCTCTCTCTCTCTCTCTCTCTCTCTCTCTCTCTCTCTCTTACTCTCTCTCTCTCTCTCTCTCTCTCTCTCTCTCTCTCTCTCTCACTTCCTCTTCCTAACTCTTCTCCTCCTTTGTTTATGACAAAATGGGGCTATAGGAACAACATGAACAAATACTACATCAAGAAACCACAATTTCAATTAACACACAACTAAAAGAAAAACAAATTTGCTCAAGCTAAGATTATTAAGCTAATAGATGAGGGATGTAATTTGACATAGTCAATATCTTTTTGAAGATTAGGGTGGCGTAGGATATATTAGATGTGATATACTTCTATAGATAAACTTTTAAGGCCAAGAATGTGACCGAGAGATGGAATTATATGGAGTTTATGATTCATAAAGAGTCAATTCAAAGGTTCATGAAATCTCTCAATAGCCTAAATCATCTTCCCACTCCTAAGTCAAAAAATAAGTGTTAAAATAGTCACATTTTTTATTTAAATTTTAATAAGGAAAAGACGCCAGAGAGTTGTTGGGAAATATGCGAAAAAAATAGTCGGTTATATTTCATCGTAAACTATAAAAAATTCACTGGAAAATAGTCTGCCAGAAAGTCACCAAAAAAATTTGCTTGTATTGTTTGATTTTCCTTTAGTGATAAATTTGGAAATCTCATAAGGTTAGATTACTAAACCATGTTTTCATTAAAGCTTCTTTTCTTGAACATACTTCTATATTTTTGACTTAGCTTAAGAAATTTTAGATAGAGTGCATACTATAGAAGTTGATACTGGGAAATGAGGGAGTATTTATATGTAGATAATGAAGTATATTGAATTTTATAAAATATGAAAATATGGGGTATCGTAAAAAGGGCAATTACTTTTTAATATGCTTTAATGATTAGCGGTTGGTTAAAATCTCCCATTCAAACCAAATATCCTTGAATTTTATGTGGTCAAATTTTATGTGGCAAGCGTCATTTCACATGACATTAAAAATAAAATAAATATATAATATGTTAGAAAGTAGCTAATAAGGCTTATGATTAGCCGTTAAGTTAGCAAAGGCTTACTAATTATAGCTATCATTTGTTAGCAAATTTACAATGTAAGGCTCATAAAAATGTCTATATTGAGGGTCTATCATACATATTCATTATTTTAGACAATAAAAATGATCCTTAACCAAAGGCTTTATGAAGAAATCCTCAAGTTGGTGCATTGTGCTGACAAAATATACAACCACATAACCATAGGCTACATGATCCAAAATGAAGTGGTGATGGATTCTATATGCTTTATTCTTGAGTGTTAACTTGAGTTTTTATTAAATTGATTACTAGGGTTTTCACATTTGATTCAAATTTAGTCTAAACTAAGTATGTAGTCCTATGGTTATTATATAATCTAATGTAGATGTACAATACAACTACCTATAATGATTTACACAACCTGTTATGGATAAGATAATGAACTTTTGATTTACACTAATGAGACCTATAAACTTATAAATATATCAAGTACTATTTTGATTGACTTTATAACTAACA
Source organism: Dendrobium huoshanense (assembly GCA_016618105.1). Lineage (NCBI taxonomy): Eukaryota > Viridiplantae > Streptophyta > Magnoliopsida > Asparagales > Orchidaceae > Dendrobium > Dendrobium huoshanense. The sequence continues at coordinate 9,909,304 of CM028351.1, forward strand.
TTAACATCATCAAAATATTTAATAAGTCTAAATGATAAATTATTTTTAGGCTACTATAATCTTAGTGTTAGTGTTCACATGTGGTACCTCAAAATCCCCTTCATAGTTGAAAAAAGGGACTTCTTAGGATCTTATTGAAATATATATATATATATATATATGTACATATATGTATATTAGATGTAAGGTAACACAATGACTCTATCATCCCTCTATGTAATCTATAATCCATTGACTTTCACTTGCATTTCAAAATATGACTTAGAAATAACATTAATTTGATTTCCCACAATTTTCCCAACAATGACCATTAAAAAATGCTCAAATTTTAAAATTAATTAGCACCCCTAATATTTACAATTCATGGCATAATTTGTTAATAAGATCAGCTTAGTGGAGTCTCCGTATAATTTGTGGAGACTTATTAATGATTTTATAGAGGCCCATTAAGTTTATTGCAGACCCATAAGTCAATAATTTGCTGAAACAAAACTTTGAATCTTATAGAGTGGATACCCATTAACTTTACAGAGGCTAGCAATGGCTTATGATAACCTTTAAAATCTATAGATTTTTATACTTTGATTTTTTCAAAATTATTTAAGGTGTACGTTTTAGTTGACCTCTGCATAAAGATGTCCCTACTATTTTCTCATTAAATGTTCTGTTGTAAAAATTTTGCAGAGTTAATGCAAATTAATAATTTATTAACTCAATTTGGATTGGATTTAAAGATAATTGTTATCATTTAAGAATAGTGATTAAGGCTTCGTTTGGGACTTCTTTCTTAGTTCTTCTTAAAATAGCTTTGTAGATTTTTTGTACTAGAAAGTTGTTTTAAGAAGCAGTAAGAAAGCTGTCCCAAATGAAACATAAAAATATCCTCAAATTCTATAAGCATTCTCATCTACATGGACATGAGGATTCCATTTGTAAGTGTTCAAGCCCTTTAAATAGTAATGTTCACGATTCAACAAATCCATCAATTGCACATTTTTTATTTTTCCTAAAGCGGTCCTAAAAAATAGACACCCCTATGTTTCTTCTTATTTAATCTCAAATTAGGCGCCTAATCGAGGATGTCAAATATCAAGTCATCAAAACAAGCCACCTATTTCTTTCAACCAAGTAGCCTTGCAAAATACAAGGCTAATTATTTATTAAATGTTGCTCCTCTTCCAATAAGTGGACACAAACGATTTGCTCACTCAAAGGTTTTCCTCGCTCTCTGCTGATTTTTTCCCTTTGTCCACCCAGGTGTTGATGGAGGTGGATTCCTCCCTCTCTAACGCTATTTTTCCACCTCTTCCATCTACAAATCCCTCCACCCTCCCAATGCACGTACTCCGTCTCTGGTAGCTTTGTAAAACCTACTACCTTGGAATCGTATCCTCGCTGATAACCCTAATCCTAGCAAGTTTGCTCTCTTTGCTCTATCGAATCATGATGAAATCATTTCCTTCCCTCATGAGGAAGTAGTAGATGCTTACCTGGAATGGAACCAAGCACTTGTGAGATATTCGCTCGGTAAGAGACCATATTACGGTTCTTTGCTTGTTGCGGTGAACAATGTATGAAAATTAAAAGGTATCTTAAAATGATATCCCTAAGCAATGGTTTATTCTTGTTTAATTTCTCTTCTACCGAAGATCTAAAATATGTTTGGATTAAAGGGGCTTCGTTTATTATGGGTAAATTGTTCATAATGCAACAATGGTCACCTTTGATTTGCCCTAAGCAGAAAGAGTTTACCTCTGTTCCAATTTGGATCAAAATCCATGATCTACCCCTCTATTGCTGGATCCCAACTGGTATTTCTAAAATTTCAACTAAGATAGGAATACCGCTAGCTGTGGATGATCTTACGACCTCCAAATCTTGCCTCACTTATGCTAGAGTATGTGTGTAGGTTGATTCAGCCAAAACATAGATTTTTCTAGAGCACTTCTCGTGTCCTATATTGATTTTGAGAAATAATACAATGTGTAATGCTTTCCATACACGAATCCAAAATTGATATTGAGAAATAATACTATACAATAGAATGCAAATTGAATATCATTTGTCCTATATTCTTATTGATATGAATCCTTATGGCACAATATAATAGAATGCAATAGAATAAATTACAAACTCTTGCAAATGTATAGTGAGAACACATAATCACAAAAAACATTAAAGAATACCTTCAAATCTTGATTTTTCTTCAACTCACATAAAAAATAGGGTAGCCGGTGTGAGATCGACGGCGGCAAGATAGCAGACCTTGATCGCGCGATAGGTGGCTGGTGTGGGGTCGGCGGTCAGACTGAGTTTGTCGGCGGTCGGAGAGCGGTCGTAGGCGGCAAGACAGTGCGCACGATCGAGCGAGACGGGCGAAGGCGACGACAGAGCTTGTCCGAACAGAGAGAAGGAAAGATTAGAAATGAAATGCAAGGCTCGGGCTCGTTCATTTTATGGCATTTACCGGCGGTGTTCCGGCAGTCATGACCGCCGGTAATTTCATCACTTATCAACGACGGTATATGCCGCCGGTACAGCACCGGTAAGATTGAAGACCTGCGGTCTAACCGGCGGTTACAAGACCGTCGCTAATACCGACGGTCCAACGTTACGAAACGCCCGCGTAAGCCGCCGGATGAACCGCCGGTAATACCGGCGATCCTTTAACCGCCGGTCATAACCGCCGGTAAGAGGCATTTTTCCTGTAATGATATCCGGATACCGTTTCAATTCTAGTGGAAGGTAAAATTTTCAGTCTCATAATTCATATGAATGGAAACCTTCTCCATGTCAATGTTGTTCTTCTCTTATCCACTTGGCTTCTGAATGCCCTAAAAATCCCAACCCTCTACCCCAAACCCAACATCCTCATACCACTACTAGTGGACACAACGTGAGCCACATACCTAGGAAGGAACTCGTGGTTCAAAGGTGGATCCTTCCCACCTCAGTACATGCACAAAACAAACATCAAAACTCTTTTTAACCCACTCAAAATCCCACTTTAATACCCAATAACCCTACTAATCCTAATCTTAACTCTCCAAATGAGGAACTCTCTTCTACGGAATCCTCTATTCCTCACTCACCACCATCAAAAACAAAATCCCCTAAATTCTAGTCACCTAATAAATTCTTGGCATTGCAAGATGTTCTCAATACTAAAGCATTAATCCCATTTATTGGAAAGGTACCTATTATTCATCCAGAGACAACCCATCAGTCTACTTCTTTCTTCATTCCTCCTACTACTCACAAGGCCTTTTCCAAAGTCATAGCTCAAACAAAATCTCAAGTTCCCTTAGACAAGGGACCTAAAAATAAAGTCAGCACGAGAGGGAAAAGCTCCAAAAGGAGCAATCATTCTAAATCTTAATGTTAATTCCACCCATCGCAGTGTGGAATATCAGGGGTTTTAATAACCCTGATAAAGTTAGTGGTCTTAAAAACTTGGTTAAAGATCATATGCTGGATATGGTTTGTCTCTTGAAGAATAGAATTCTCCTTCAAAACATAAATGACCCTTAGTTTTGCTCTTGCCATGAGATTTTTTTCAATGGTCATAGTTGCAATAATTTTCATCTTGCTAGCCCGAGACGGATTTGGGTCAAGTGGATCCCATACAAAATTAGTTTTGACCCTCATTTATTTTCTAATCAGATGATTTCTTGTAAGCTCTTAGCGGCCACTCAACAACCTATCATCCTTACTATTATATATGCCTCTAACTCTCATGACGAGATAACTATCTTATGGGAAGATATTAGAATTCTTAATCCTCATAATGATTTAATGTGGATAGTCATTGGGGAATTTAATTGTTGTCATTTCAGCTTAGAAAACGCTCGGGGGAACTGTATTCCTGAAGATAGGTTGAGTCAATTTAATTCTTTGATTTTCAATACTGAGTTGATAGATCATACTTCCATGGGTATGTTTTACACCTGGCACAATCATAGAATTGATAATCCTATTAGTATCAAGCTTGATAGAGCCCTTATAAATGAGAGATGGATTACTGTCTTCCCCAACTCTTCTTACAAAGTTCTTAGTGCTTCTATTTCTGATCATTCTCCCCTCATTATTTCTGCTAGAGATCAAGGACAAAAATGCCATAATTTTTTGTTTAAAAACTATTGGACTCGCTATTTTATGTTTTGGGATATTCTTATAGATGTATTTGCCACTACATCGGTTGGGAACCCAATTACTTATTTTTATAACAAGCTCAGAAGATTCAAATTTATTATTAAGAAGTATAAATGGAAATCTTCCAATAGTATTATGCCCTTGATCAATTTGCTTACAAAGAAATAGTTGGAGTACCAGTTGATTTTAGATATTGATCCTCTCAACACTGACCTTTGCACCAAGGTTAAAAGCTTTAACTCCAAGCTGGTTCATTATAATTCTATATGATCATCTTGGACTATCCAATGAGCTAAAGCCAAATGGTTCTCACATGGGAAAGAAGATTTAAAATTTTTATACTCCAAGATACATAGGAGAAAAGTTGTAAACAATAGTGCCTTGGTGCCTGCCCTCCTTGGATCTCCTAAAGTCCGTCCAACTAAAATGCAAGATATCATCAAACACTTTAAGGAATTACTCAACTAATCAATGTCTTCTACTAATGGCACTAGGTAAATTCCCAAAGGTACTATCCTGCCAACTCATTTGGCTGACCTTCTTATTAAGCCCATCACCTTTGAAGAGGTGAAGGCCGCAGTTTTTTTTTTTTTACATTCAGATTCCTCTCTTGGACTTGATAGATTCAACTTTGAATTATATAAAAGTGCTGGCATATTATTGGCAATGAGGTGTTTAAGGCTATTCAATCATATTTTTTAAAGAGCCATCTTCCTAATGGTGCTAAGGCTATTGCCCTTGTCCTCATTCTTAAAAAAGCACTTGCTTATCATATAGCTGACTTCAGACCTATTGCTTTATGTAATGTTTTCTATAAGATCATATCTAAGATCCTAACTGAGCTTATGAAGTTAATTATGCCATTAATTATTCATAAAAGCCAAGCAACCATCATATTTTAATTTGGCTATGGATAACCAACTTTTGGTTAGTGAAATCAGGAGTCTTTTGAAAAAACTGAGTATAAAAGATCTATTATGTGTTGAATCTAGTAATTAGGTTGTTAAGCCTAAGTTAATGTCCCAAGGCTACCAAGAGGGGGGGGGGGGGGGTTAATTGGTAGATTAAAAATTTAATCCCTCTTTGAAGAATAAGTTGAACCGAAATGAAAATTTTTCTTTTAAAGTTTTTCTAGAAAATATTTTTCAACCACAGAGTTGATAAAAATTAAAATAAAATGTGGAAACAAAAAAAACTGTAAATGACACCAGATTTATAGTGGTTCGATCTATAACCAGACCTACATCCACTTCTCAGAGGCACCCTCTGAGTATTGCACTAAAACTAATAGTGACTCTCTTTTTGCACCCACAACAAGGCGGAGAAGCCTTTACAACACACTCTTTTCACCACTACCCGGTGCGGCAGAGAACCGTCGTCCTTTTACACAATCCCCAGTGTTGGCAGAGAACCGTCCGTCCTTTCACACTCTCCTAGGGTGGGCAGAGAACCCTTTCATCCTTTCACACTCTCCTAGTGTGGGCAGAGAACCCTTCCGGCTGTTCACACTCTCCAAGTGTAGGAAGCGATCCTTTCGACTATTCACACTCTCCAAGTGTCGGCAGCGAACTGGATCTCCTTGACTGATATTCTCACAAGAAATCTAGAAGGAAGAAAGAAAAGAGTGAAGTAATCCCAATTCACAAGTAGAGATTCTTACCTTTGAACTCCAAGTGAAGCCTTCATGCTCCAATGGAAGGAATTCTCCTTTGAATGCACTCTTCCACTCTCTTCTTAGCTATTCTCTCAAGAGGCACAAAGATCAAATGACAAAAAGATTTGGTGGCAGTCTAATTTGGACTATATATACAAAAGAAAAAAAAAACCGCCCAAAAACTGTAAGTTTTCAATTCTGTATGCAGAGGATTGTCCCGTACGATTGTGGATCGTCCTAGACGATTTTACTTAAATGCTTTGAAACGACCCTATTTATATATGTGTACGAAATGTCTTCGTACAACTGATCGTTCCGTACGAACTAAGTTCGTCCGGTACGAACAGTTATTACATGGTCGGTCTAGAAAACTGCTAAAAACCGTTCTAAGTCGGTTTATCGTCTGGACGAAATTTGGTTCGTCTGGACAAAATTTTTACAAAGAGCAGATCATTTTCTGACGATAATTAATTTCGCTTGGACGAAAATTTTACAGAGACCAGATCGTCCTGGAAGATAATTAATTTCGTCTGGACGAAATTTTTACAGAGAGCAGATCGTTTTTTGACGATAATTAATTTCGTCTGGACGAAAATTTTACAGAGACAAGATCGTTCTGGACGATAATTAATTTCGTCCTGGACGAATAGGACTTAGAAAAATTTTTCAAGACAGTTTCTATTCGTTCTATGTGCTCAATAGGAGATAACTGACTGATCGTCCCGTACGAACGGATATCGTCCAATACGATCAGTATAAAATTTTTATGATCTCTTTATATGTGTGTGTGTATGTTTTTATTCACTCAATTACAATCACTCCCTTTCAAATTTAATTCAAAGAAAAATACAAGCTTCAAAATCACAAAGTATCTCATGTTGAATTTGATTTGAAGTTTTCGTAGTCTGGAGTTTGATTTTCCTGAAATGTTAGTACACACAAGAGCAAATATAAATCTTCTAAAATTGTTAAGAGATAACTACACATTTGAACAATAATGTTTGGAATCATCAAAACTAAACAAGTTGCAAAAATGTAAAGCATGCAAATAGCAACTATTTTAACAATCTCCCCCTTTTTGATGATGGAAAAACAATTATTGTTTGTATGATTTTAATTTAAACAAATCTCCTAAACTCCCCCTGAATTGATGAATACATGAAAATAAGGAGGCATTTTGAACCAAAGAACAAAATTTTTGTTTTTCAAATTTTTTTTTTAACTAAATTACAAAGTTAAACACAAAACCAAAAATACAAACACAATAATGAAAACAAAACAAAACATACAAACACAATAAACACAATAATTTCTCCCCATTTTTGACAATAACAAAAAGTGAAGAAGAAATAGACAAGAAATGTAAATAATTATATGAAATTCATTTGAAAATTTAATATAAATGGTGATTGTCATAAGGTATGCAATTTAAAAATAATAACATTAGGTCAATCATAGAAATTCATAAAATTTAAGAAGTGATATAACATTGTAAGTAAGAAGAATTTATCAAAGACATGATTCAATTTAGACATTCGAATATAGAAAATCATTATAAGAGAGATGTATAAAAATTCTATATTTCAAAGTTCAATAGAATATAAATGAACATAAGATCAATTTGAATTAAGAGATTGAAAGAATTTGGAAAGAAGAGAATTACCACATGTGGCGCTTTGCGCATCTTTTTCAAATTTTTTGGGCACATTTTTGTGCATCTTTTGACATTGGGCTAATTTTGTGCCTCTTTTTCATATTTGTGATCCTTTGCGCATTCCTTTTGATTTTTGTACTTTTTGTACAATTTTCAAGAGTAATTGAGACCAAATCTTTCCAAAATTAATAATCTAAAATTTAAAATATTTATAAGTGCATAAATATCAGTTGAGCATAGAAATACAAAATAAGAAAACGTCTATTTTGCAATAATAATATTAACTTTTATGTAGTCTAAATGAATAGACATGAATTTAAAAGTTCTAATTATAATAAATTATAAACAACTTTTAAATTTAGAAAGACTAGATTTTCTAATGTAATTAATCTCAAATTACAATCTAATTTAAGCACAATTAAGATTAAATAAGACTAATGAAATTCATAAAAAATTAATCACATTCCAAAAACAAACCAAATTTGAATCAAGTACAACATGCATTGATATTAATGAAAATGATTACATATTCATTTCATAATATTAAAAACAACTAAGAAAATACATTGAACTTTATAAAGACAAACTAAAAATAATCACTAAAAATAAACACTAACACAACAAAACATTTAAAACAAAACACTAGTACAATAAACACAAAGAAATTTATCTCTCATTTTCTATTCTTCTGGAGGAAGAGGAGGAATGCCACTAAACAGATTGAAGTAGGAGGCCATCATCATAACATTGATATTGATTTCATGAACTTCATTTCTGATAATACCAATGTCCTGTTGCTGCTGCAGGAGTTGAGCATCAATTTGATCAAATCTTTGATCAACATGAGTCTCAAGTCTGTCAAATTTCTCAATCAAATTCTGATAATCTGATTGAGGTGCAGAAGTTTGCTCTCCTTCTTCTTCTTCTTCAGAAGCACTGGCATGTGCTTTCCCTTTTTCTTCCTTGAAAATTGCTCTGAAAGAAGTATCATTATAGTATACTGGCTATTCGTATTCATCATCAGGATGCACTAAGTTGTATTTCTTTTCTAAAATATATGTAACTAAGTGTCCTAATGAGATGTTCCTTTTTCTCTTCTGCTCTGCATGTCCTATTTCTGAAAGCCCATAAAGATGATCTATGATAAGTTGGGCTTCGTCGATAGGCTTACAATCCATAATCAAAAAGGTTAGAACAGAAAGAAGAGGGGTAATATTGATTCTATCACCAGCTTTGGGAATGATTGAAGATCGAAGAATATGCTGGATGATTCGAGCATTTCTGATCATTCCTGAAACTCTAGCAACATGATATATTAGGCCAATTTCTCTAATCACGCTATTGACTTGATACCATTCGAATTTGTTTTCACTCATTAGGGTATGGGCTCTATATCTTTCAGTTCTTAAGTTCAGAAAAGTACCTAAGTCGTGCTTGGTGATTTCAACTTTTTGTTTAAAAACAAAAGAACTTATGCAGGAGTGGTCGGAATTAAAACTCATGTTGGCTAAAAAGTAGAGAAAGGTTTGTTTGTTGTAAAGGTGGATGAGAGATAGAATGAATTGAAACTGGGTGGAGGCAAAAAGGTTCATTACCTTAAAGTTTATCTCGTCTTGAATCAGAATGCGAGAAGGTGTGATTTTGGCAGATGCAAAACGAGGAAAGGATTCCTCATTTGCCTTTGAAAGGAAGTTTTCAGAGTTATTTCTGTGAGGTTTCTTTGCCAACACCTTTTGTCTTTTGCTTGAGGAGGTCATTGTCGATTTGAAGTCGAAAGAGATTGAAAGTGAAGTTTGGAGATGTGATTGTTGAGTTAAAATTCATTCATATTTAAAGAAAAACGATACGTTCGTCCTGGACAAAAAACAGTTCGTCCTGGACGAAAATTATCGTTCGTCTGGATGAAAAAATTTTGTACAGACGATCCATTTCGTCCAAAATGAAACGACTTTTCGTAATCAACACAATTTACGATGTGTCCTTTCGTACAGACTTTTTGACTTGACCGATCGTACAGACGAAAAAATTTCGTACAGATGATCAAAAGTTAATTCGTTTTAATGTTAGTTGAAAATCGTCCCTTATTATGAAACGACGTCTGTTCATCTGGACGAACAAAAAGTTCGTACGGACGAACTTCACATTTAAAACTCCCTTATCCAGTCAACCGCTACATTCAAACGTCCCGACGTTTGAGAAAATAAATATTTCGTCCTGGACGATCATTAGATCGTACAGACGAACTACATTAAAAACTGCTCTCAAAACGATTCATATCACGCAAACTGAATTTAACACACATCATCCAGTACGAAAAATTTTGTCCCGGACGATTTCCACACAATTTTTTGGATTTCAATTTTTTATTGAAGAAAAATAAACAAAACATTCAAAACACAGAAAACAAATGCAAAACCACAGACTCTAAAATAAACTCAATCAAAACACAAAAAAAAAAAACACAAAATTCAAAACAAAAATCAAAGACAAATAAACTAAGAAAACATAAATATCAATGTTGCAAAAACATTTTTATTTAAACATTCAAATCAATAACACCAAGCCTTGTTCTTAATGTACTGAAGGTATCAAAGGCTAAAGGTTTTGTAAAAATGTCTGCAAGTTGATTTTCAGTTGAAACATGTGTGAGTTCAATTTCTCCCTTGGATACATGATCCCTTATGAAATGATGCCTTATATCAACATGTTTGGTTCTAGAATATTGAATAGGATTTTTGGAAATGCAAATAGCACTAGTATTGTCACAATAAATTGGAATAGTGCCTATAGTTAATCCTAAATCAATCAACTGTTGTTTTAACCAAAGTACTTGTGCCACACAACTTCATAATGCAATGTATTCTACTTCTACAGTAGATAGTGCCACTGAATTTTGTTTTCTACTAGATCATGAAACTAATGAATTTCCAATGAATTGATATGTTCCAGAAGTGCTTTTCTTATCCACTCTACAGCCTGCAAAGTCAGAATCTGAGTAACCAATAATTTCAAATGAAGAGCTAAACTTAGGATACCAAATCCCTAAGTTTTGAGTTCATAGTAAATATCTTAAAATCCTTTTCAGTGCTGTCAAATGTGATTCTTTTGGATCTGATTGAAATCTAGCACATAAGCAAACACTGAACATAATATCTGGTCGGCTAGCAGTTAAGTAAAGTAAAGATCCAATTATCCCTCTAAATTTCTTTTGATCAACAGATTTTTCCTTAAGGTCCTTATCCAAATGAACTGAGGAACTCATTGGTGTACTAACAGGTTTAGCATTGTCCTTAATATATTTAGTTTGACTAATAAATGTACCTTCCTCAAGTTGCTTAATGCTAAATCCTAGAAACTAATTTAAATCTCCCATTAGACTCATTTCAAATTCATTACTCATTGTTTTAGAAAAATCATCACAAAGATTTTTATTTGAAGATCTAAAGATGATGTCATCCACATAAATTTGAACAATAAGTATATCCTTTCCAATTTTCCTTAAAAAGAGAGTTGTATCCACACTTCCTTTTTCAAAAGATCTTTCAAGTAGGAAGGTGCTCAACCTCTCATACCAAGCCCTAGGTGCCTGTTTCAATCCATATAATGCCTTTTTTAACTTGAAAATATGATTTGGAAAATTAGAATTTTCAAAACCTAGAGGTTGTTCTACAAAAATATCTTCCTCAATTACCTCATTTAAAAAGGCACTCTTGACATCCATTTGAAACAATTTAAAACCTTTAAAACAGGCAAAGGCTAGTAAAACCCTAATTTCTTCAAGTCTAGCTACAGGGGCAAAAATTTCCTCTAAATCAATTCCTTCAATTTGATTATACCCCTTAGCAACTAATCTAGCCTTATTTCTAATGACTACTCCTGAGTCATTCATTTTATTTTTGAACACCCACTTGGTTCCAATAACACTTTGATCTTTTGGCCTTGTAGTTAATTCCCAAACTTTATTTCTTACAAATTGATTTAACTCTTCTTGCATGGCCAATATCCAAAATTCATCAGAAAGTGCTTGATCAATGTTAGTGGGTTCAACAGTTGAAATAAAGGCTGAATGATTGACTTCCTTGTTTAATCCACGCCTAGTTCTAACACCCTCACTTGGTTCACCTATAATCAATTCCTTTGGGTGGTTTTTAGAAAATCTCAAATCTCTAGGCAAAGGGTTTTCTCTTTCCAAATTTTCTTCCACATTTTCTTCCAAATTTAATCTATCAATCTTTTGGGAGTTTTCTTCAATTTCTTCTTCAACAACATTTGGCTCTTCTAAATTTCCACTTTCATCAAATACAACATGTGTGGTTTCTTCAATGACTAAAGTTCTTTTGTTGAATACCCTATAAGATTTTTCAACACTTGAATATCCAACAAAAATTCCTTCATCTGATTTTGGATCAAATTTTCCTAAGGCAGATTTTCCATTATTATGTATGAACACATTGCAGGCAAATACATGCAAATGAGACAAATTAGGTGTTCTATCTTTTAGCAACTCATAGAGTGTTTTATTCAAATTTGATCTCACATTCACCCTACTCAGAACATAGCATGCAGTACTAACCGCCTAAGCCCAAAAATATCTAGGAAGTGAGTATTCTGCTAACATTGCTCGGGCGACTTCTATTAATATTCTGTTTTTCCTTTCAACTACCCCATTTTGTTGAGGGGTTCTAGATGCAGAAAAATTATGACCAATCCCTTTTTCTTTACAGAAATTTTCAAATTTTTTATTTTCAAATTCTCCTCCATGATCACTTTGTATAGAAATTATTTCACTCCCTAGTTTCCTTTGAATCCAAGTAGAAAAATTTCTGAATTTCTCAAACGATTCACTCTTATAAAAAAGAAATCTAACCCAAGTGAATCTTGAGAAATCATCCACTATAACAAATCCGTATACCTTCCCTCCTAGACTTACAGTGCCTATAGGTCCAAAAAGATCCATGTATAGAATTTCTAAAGGTTTATTGGTCCTAAGATCTTTATTGGACTTAAAAGAGGACTTCACTTGTTTTCCTAATTGACATGCATCACAAAGGTGATCCTTAGTAAAGTCTAGTTTTGGTATACCTCTCACTAAGTTCTTTTGGGTAATTCTACTAAGGTTTTTCATACTAGAATGACAAAGTCTCCTATGCCAAAGCCATGATTCATTAGAAACAATTTTCAAACAAAAAGCAGTAGGAGATTGAATACAATTTAAATCTAGCTTGTAGACATTGTTTACCCTTTTTCCATTTAGGCTTATTATGCAGCTAGTAGGTAAAAATTTTACATTATAGCCCTTATCACATAGCTGACTTATGCTTAGAAAATTATGTTTTAAGCCTTCAACTAATAACACATTGTCTATGAAAAAGTTTTTCAAATTTCCAATCATATATGATCCAACCACTTTCTTTGTGGTATTATCTCCAAGTGTAACCTTGCCTCCATTCCTGACTTCCAGCGTTATGAATTGAGCAGTATCTCCAATCATATGCTTTGAACATCCGCTGTCCAGGTACCAAATGCTCTCACGAGATCTTGTGTGAGAGCACTCCTGTAAAATTCTCAAATGTTAGACCTGGGAACCCAAACAAGTTTGGGTTCACCTTTATGAATTTATAATCAGATGCATGTGTGATATGTCTAGGTTTATACATCTTAGTTCTCCACACCAAATTAGTTTTCATCTTTAAAGTGCAGGTGTGAGATATATGTCCCAAAAATCTACAATTATTACATTTAACATTAGGAAAAATATTCCTATGTTTTCTTTCATATGATTATCTTCTAAGGGATTTCAAGAATTTAGGATAATATTTAAGATTTGTAAAATCTTCAAGTTTAGGGGGGTTCCTATTATCCTCGAGAGCTTTTATTGTGAGTTTGTAAAATGAATTCATATCTTCCAAGATTCGATTGATATAATTGATTCTATATGTCTTGCTCTCAGATTCATCCTTAAAATTCTTAAATTCTTTTTCAAGTTCAGCATATGATGATTTTAAATTCTCAAAATTTTTATTCAATTCATCATATTCATCAAGTAGTTTCATGTTGTTGTTATCTATTAAAGCATGATCTTTCCTAAGGATTTTGTGTTCCTTATTAAGCTCTTCCAATTCTAAACCTAAACTAGCATGCATCTTTTTTATTTTCCTATATGCATCATGCATGTGTTCAGAAACTTCAAACAATTCATCATAGATTAAATCACATACCTCTTCTTGATCTGATTGTTCAACATTATCTGCCATCAAGCAAAGGTTGGTGACTTCTTCTTCTTTTTCAGTCTCAGATGAGTCTGAAGCTGAGTCCGCCCAGAAAGCTCTTTGAAACTTCTTCTTGCCCTTCTTTATCATTGGTTTCTCCTCTACCTTCTCCTTGCTAGGAGTGACTTTGAGTTTTGGACAATCAGTCTTTATATGACCTGGTTTCCTGCATTCATAACAAATCACTTCATTAGAAACCTTGCCATTTCTGTTATACTTACCTCTATTCCATTGCTGGCGTCTCTTCTGTTTCCTCTTTAAAAAACTTCTGAATTGTCTAGTCATCAATGCAATATCATCTTCATCCTCAGGTTGTGAGTGTTCACTCTCTGACTCTTCCACATTTAGTGCAATATTCTTGTCCTTTCGTGGTTCACCTGCATCAATCTTTCTTTGACTTACTCCTTGCTCATAAGCAATGAGTGAACCAAGAAGATTGTCAATATAATAAATGTTCATATCTTTAGACTCTGTAATTGCAGTAATTTTAGCATCATAAGCAGTAGGTAAACAACGAAGAATCTTATTGACAATTTCAGCATTAGTTAATTCCCTACCAAGTGCATGCAAAGAAGTGACAATTTGAGTGAATCTTGTGTATATGTCTGAAATAGATTCATTAGGTTTCATGCGAAACAATTCATAATCATATAACAAGATATTGAGTCTTGATTGCTTAACCTCATTTGTCCCTTCATAAGTTATACAAAGTCTATCCCATATGTTCTTTCCGCTTTGTAAGTGGAAACTCGCATGCAGTCTTCAGATTTTAAAGCACAAAAGAAACTATTTAAATATTTAGCATTTAATTGTGCTAAGTCACATTCTTCTATAGTCCAATCTGCATAAGGTGTTTCTACCCTAACTCCATCAACTAATCTAGTTGGTTTTGTGTAACCTTCCTGGATTAGCATCCATATGCGATAATCAAGTGACTGTAAGAAAGTAGACATGCATGTTTTCCAAAAATCAAAAGGAATATTGTCAAATAGTGGAGGTCTAGTGATAGAGTAACCCTCAGGTGTGTTTTGATTTCCAAATGTAGCCATCTACGTTAATCAAAAAGTAGTTCAAACTTATGATTTTGAAATGATGCTCTGATATCACTTGTTGAATCTAGTAATTAGGTTGTTAAGCCTAAGTTAATGTCCCAAGGCTACCAAGAGGGGGGTGAATTGGTAGATTAAAAATTTAATCCCTCTTTGAAGATTAAGTTGAACCGAAATGAAAATTTTTCTTTTAAAGTTTTTCTAGAAAATATTTTTCAACCACAGAGTTGTTAAAAATTAAAATAAAATATGGAAACAAAAAAAACTGTAAATGACACCAGATTTATAGTGGTTCGATCTATAACCAGACCTACATCCACTCCTCAGAGGCACCCTCTGAGTATTGCACTAAAACCAATAGTGACTCTCCTTTTGCACCCACAGCAAGGCGGAGAAGCCTTTACAACACACTCTTTTTACCACTACCCGGTGCGGCAGAGAACTTTCGTCCTTTTACACAATCCCCTGTGTTGGCAGAGAACCATCCGTCCTTTCACACTCTCCTAGTGTGGGCAGAGAACCCTTTCGTCCTTTCACACTCTCCTAGTGTGGGCAGAGAAACCTTTCGGCTGTTCACACTCTCCAAGTGTAGGAAGCGATTCTTTCGACTATTCACACTCTCCAAGTGTCGGCAGCGAACCAGATCTCCTTGACTGATCTTCTCACAAGAAATCTAGAAGGAAGAAAGAAAAGAGTGAAGTAATCCCAATTCACAAGTAGAGATTCTTACCTTTGAACTCCAAGTGAAGCCTTCACGCTCTAATGGTAGGAATTCTCCTTTGAATGCACTCTTTCACTCTCTCCTTAGCTATTCTCTCAAGAGGCACAAAGATTAAATGACAAAAAGATTTGGTGGCGGTCTAATTTGGACTATATATACAAAAGACAAGAAAAACCGCCCAAAAATTGCAAGTTTTAAATTCTGTACGCAGAGGATCGTCCCGTACGATTGTGGATCATCCTGGACGATTTTACTTAAATGCTTTGAAACGACCCTATTTGTATATGTGTACGAAATGTCTTCGTACAGCTGATCGTCCCGTACGAACTAAGTTCGTCCGGTACGAACGGTTATTACAAGGTCGGTCTAGAAAACTGTTGAAAACCGTTTTAAGTCGGTTAATCGTCTGGATGAAAATTGATTCATCTGGACGAAATTTTTACAGAGAGCAGATCGTTTTCTGACGATAATTAATTTCGTCTGGACGAAAATTTTACAGAGACCATATCGTCCTGGACGATAATTAATTTTGTCTGGACGAAATTTTTACAGAGAGCAGATCATTTTTTGACGATAATTAATTTCGTCTGGACAAAAATTTTACAGAGACCAGATAGTCCTGGACGATAATTAATTTCGTCCTGGACGAATAGGACTTAGAAAAAATTTTCAAGACAGTTCCTATTCGTTCTATGTGCTCAATAGGTGATAACTAACTGATCGTCCAGTACGAACGGATATTGCTAGTACGATCAGTATAAAATTTTTATGATCTCATTATGTGGGTGTGTATGTTTTTATTCACTCAATTACAATCACTCCCTTTCAAATTTAATTCAAAGAAAAATACAAGCTTCAAAATCACAAAGTATCTCATGTTGAATTTGATTTGAAGTTTTCGTAGTCTGGAGTTTGATTTTCCTGAAATATTAGTACACACAAGAGCAAATACAAATCTTCTAAAATTGTTAGGAGATAACTACACATTTGAACAATAATGTTTGGAATCATCAAAACTATACAAGTTGCAAAAATATAAAGCATGCAAATAGCAACTATTTTAACATTATGCTCTAAGTTTAATATTAGAAAGGCTTTTGATATGGTATCCAGTGATTTTCTCATTGCTAGAATGATTCAAAAGGGTTTCCTTCTTGTATTCATCAACTGGGTTAAGGCATGCATTTACAACATTAATTTCTCTATTTGCTTGGATGGATCTTTAGTGGGTTATTTCTCATCTTCATTGGGCTTAAGAAAAGTACTTATTTATTTTGTATTATTATGGATAGCTTTTCTTATTTACTAGAAAACCATACCATACAGGAAAGGTTTGATGGAATTTCTGTCGATGGGTTTCATCTTTCTCACTTATTATATGCAGATGATCTTATTGTCTTTGGAAATGCTAATGAGAACAATTATAACTATCATAGAAACTTCTTGAAGATTTTCTCCATCAATATTGGTCTTCAGCTTAACAATCAAAAGAGCATTATTACCTTCTCTCAACATACCCCCAACCCTCATAGATTTGCTCAAACTTTGAATGTTACTAATATTGCTAACAAGTTCACTTATATGGGCATTCCCATATCGACTGAGAAAGTTAGAATTTTTTATTTTAACCCTCTTTTGAAAAATATTATTATCCTTCTATCGGGTTGGAAAGCAAAATCTCTCTCGCTAGCTAGCAGGATGCAATATATTAAGCACACCATTTCTAATACAATGGATTATTGGGTGAAAGCCGCTTTCCTTCCCAAAAGCACTATTAAAAACATAAGAAAATTGTGTGATAAATTATTGTAGTTTGGGGAAATCAAAGAAAAGCATTTGCATCTCATATCTTAGTGAATACATATAAACCTCATTGTAATGGTGGGCTGGGTATCCCGTCCATTTTTTGCTATGAAGTTTGCTTATAACTGGTGCATTATTAGTAGAATGTTTAGCACCAAATCTCCTCTTGTTGATTTTCTGTTAGCCCACTATATATCACCCTGGAATAGTAACTCAGTTCAATCAACCAAAATCTAGAAAATTGTTTGTAACACTGCTCTTCAAGTGAGAAATAAATTTCATTTCATTATTCAGAACAATAGCCTAGTCTCTATTAACTGGGATTATTGGTGACTGGAAGACCAAATCTCAAATAAATTCCCTAATTTCCCTATGCTCAATCATTGTAAGGTGAATGATACCATTGAGTGTTGGATTCATAATAGTAACTGGTGCATCCTAGAAACTATTAGTGCCGAAATTCAGGAATTCAATAGTAAAATTCCTATTCTGACTAATAAGACTAATCTTCTTGTTTGGGATAATAATGTGAAGGCTGCTTATAAAGATTATATAAAGAATTTTTTTAGAATGAAGGTACTGTTGAATGGTCTCATCTTATTTGGCATAAGAAACATTCTCCTAGGTACTCTATATACATGGATGGCTATTTTGGATAGGTTAAAAACAACTGAGCTGTTAACTTGGAGAGGCATCACTATTTCTAACTCTCAATATTATTTCTGTTGCAATAATCTAAAGACAGTTTCTCACTTATACTTTGAATGTGACTATTCATACGAAATTTTGATTCGTATGATCCCCAAGATGCAAAATTTTCTCTTAAGACCTAATGTCTCACAGGCATTAGAGTTTATTGGGGGTTTATCTCGAGAAAATAAAGCAAAATATTGAAATCTTTTATAGCTTAATGCCATTTTTTATCATATATGGTGCGAATGAATAATCGAAGATACAATTCTTTGGAAATTAAAGTGCTTCTTCACGCTGGTTTCAAACATTGCCAAAGTTGTGAGACTTAAGATTGTTAAATGGAAAAAGGAAATATGTTGATTGAGAAACTCAATCTATGTCGTCTTCTATGGTTCCAATTGATTTTCTGATTAACACAAGAGCTGCTGGTTTTTTTGCTCGTCTTCTTCTTTCAGAAGGGCTGGACAGAGACTTCTTTCTGACGATTTTGATTTGTTGTATACTAGTCAGGCTTTGGATGCTTATATTGCTTAATGATGATGATATCCTAACTATGAATCTTCTTGAAAGGTCTTCGCGCAAGCAGAGCACATAGTGATGTATTCTCGGTTCTCTATCTTCGAGTACCTGAGTTCATTGCAGACTCTTTTTAATTATGCTTCTTTTTGTTTGTTGAATTTAGTGTTTGCTCTTTTAATAATTTGTTCTTGTTGTTATGTTTTTATTACTGTCTTTACCAGTATTTCTCTGTTTGTAATCTATTTTTTATTAATAAAATGGCATAGTCCAAAATTTTCCAAAAAAAAAAAAACCCACTGGACACCAAAGTCTAATTACTAATCATTTGTGTTTGATTAGAAATCTTATTTTGCATGATATATCGTAGGCTCTTCAAGTTCATAATTTCAACTCTAACAATTTCAAATAAAAAGTTTATTTATTTTTTGTGTGGAAGTTTTGATCATTTCAAAGAAATTTCTTTTAACTAATGAGATAGAAGAAAGTATAAATATTATGAGAAGCCCCCTCTTTTTATAAGAGGGTAAGTTAGTTTTTTTAAAGAACAATATGTGATCTAAATAGAAAACAAACCACGATCAACTTCACCTATGATGTGTATAATCCTTATACATATCGTGTATAAATTTGTACATAGTGTGCATAAACTTGTTCATAATTTGTATAATCCTTATACATAGCATGTATAAACTTTTACATAGTCTGTATAATGCTTGTACATAGCATGTGTATAATGTTTAAATAAACTTGTACATAGTGTATATAATGCTTATATATAATATGTATAATGCTTGTACATATAATGTATAAACTTGTACATATTATGTATAATGCTTGTATAAACTTGTACATAGTGTATATAATGCTTGTACATAACATCTAAAATACTTGTATAAACTTGTACATAGTGTGTATAATGCTTGTACATAACATGTACAAACTTATACATAGTTTTTATTATACTTAAATATAGTATTTATAAATAAATACATATTGTGTATAATGCTTGTACAAAGCATGTAAAAACTTATATATAGTGTGTATAAACTTGTACATTGTATATATAAACTTGTACATAGTGTGTATAATACTTGTACATAGTATGTACAAACTTATACATAGTGTGTAAAATGCTTGTACATAGCATGTATAAACTTGTATAATTTATGTATAATGCTTGTATATAGTATGTATAAACTTTTACATAATGTGTATAATGCTTATATATAGCGTGTATACTCTTATACATAGTATGTATAATTCTTATTTATAGTGTGTAAAATGCTTGTACATATCGTGTATAAACTTGTACATAGTGTATATAATACTTGTATATTATATGTAAAACTTGTATATAGTATGTATAAAACTTGTATATAATGTTTATAATACTTATAAATAGTGTGTACAAATTTATATATAATATGTATAATGCTTGTACATAGCATGTATAAACTTGTACATAATATGTATATTATTTATAGATAGCGTGTATAAACTTCTACATAGTATGCATAATGCTTGTATAAACATATACGTTGTTTGTATAATACTTTTATATAGTATGTATAATGCTTGTATATAGCATGTACAATGCATATGTATAGCTTGTGTAAATTTGTATATAGTGTATATAAACTTATTCAGAGCATCACTACTCACACATGGCTCTGATACCAATTTGCTGCAGAAATGGATGTTAAAAATGCTGAATTAAAAATGCATCTATCTTAGCTTGCCTAAGAGATGGTCGATGCCTTAATTGGGCTCAATCACTCATGGGAGAGATGGAAACCGGTCTTTATCATGGACCAGTTTATTTTAATACTTTTCCAAATCTCAGTTTATCATTAACTGATATACATTTATTTGAAGCAATCAAATTACATCTTCAATTGCATGGATATAATTTTCTTCATGGATCTGAAACAATAGCATTAATTTATAGAATCCATTTTAAGGTAATGAATACCTTAAGTCCAAAAGTTAAAAAAATAGTTCAGCCACAAAGTAGAACTACTCTCATAGAAATAAATCTATTAGCCTCAAATATAGCTACTAATAGAGTAATTAAATGGAATGAAGTAACATTCCCAGAACAATGGATTTTACCTCAGGTAATTACACCTAAACCTATTATAAATCAAGATATATATCAAATAATCCAAACTTCTGATGGAGATGTAGAAGTACAATTTAATCCAAGAAGATCTATAAATCATCCTCGAATTTCTATTCCTTCAACATCAGGAGATGAAAATAAAACATCAAATTCAGATGATACTGATATAGCATCTAATGCAGAATTAACTCTTAATAGAAATAGAATATTTCATCCAGTCAGGGACAATCATGATTTTAGATCCCCGACTCCTTTTGAAATGCAATTTCAACGATTTACGGACTAAATACAGCTCTTAGAGAGACGGTTATCCGTCACTATATGTTAGAAAAATTTAAGCCATTTAGAACTTGGTTTAGAAACATGTTCTCTGAAAAAGAACGAATAAAATTTTTCGATCAATATTTTCATGAACTTGAAAATCTAAATCAAAATGGAAAAGCTACTATTCCATTTGTATATTTGTTTATAACACATATAACTTCTAATATCCGAATGCTTCAAGGACAATCTTCTAAACCAGATATTTTAATGAGTGAATTTGGAAATATTCCATCAGATCAAAATGCTATAAGAGAACTAGCCATCATAATCAAGCAACTTAATTACACTAATCAAACAATACAAACTATAACCTCATATTTAGACAGTCTTGATAAAAAAATAGATCTATTACAAAATACAATAGAACAATCTAAATCTTTAAACATTAATAAAACCCCAAATCTATTCAAAGCAATCGAACCAACACAAATAGCAACTTCAAGCTCTAGTATGATTATTACAAAACCAGTTATAAAACTTCCACCACCAATTAAAGTCAAATTTGATGAAGACCTAAATATGTCTGAAGTAATAAAACAAATTAAATCTCAAAAAATAACTACATTAGACGAGATATCCTCGGATAATGAAGCTTTAGATAGCTCCCCCAGCGATTATGACATAGATCAATTAGAGGATCAATTTAAATCAATAGCACTAAATCCTCATTCCGAAATTCCATTATCATTAAATCGAATCAAATACCCTAAAACATCTTTAGGAAAATATTACTATCAACGATCATCCCCTAATGATCTTTTATATGAAGAAGAATTAAATGAACGAATTTCATAAGACCCTAGACAGTTATATGAATGGAATTTTGATGGTCTATCAGACGATCAAATTCATAAAACCGTTCATCGAATGTTAATCTATGCTACTGTAGCACAGAGTAAAAATAATAAACCATGGGAAGTAGTCCAAATTATTGTTAATGGTTTCACCGGAATCCTTAAAGGATGGTGGGATAATTATTTAAATCAAGCAGAAAGGAATGATTTGCAAAGTGACAAAAGTGTCGATACTTCAAAACCAAATGATGAGGCAGTCTATACACTTATTCACAATATCTTGGAACATTTCCTCGGATATATGTCAGATAATAGAGAACAAATACGTTCTCTATTACAAAAACTTAAATGTCCATCTTTATCGCATTTTAGATGGTATAAAGATGTATTAATAACTAGAGTAATGAATCTTTCTGATGCTAGTTCCAGTTATTGGAAAGAAAAATTCTTAGAAGGACTACTCACCACCTTCACTACTAAAGTTAAAGAAAAATTAAGAACTGCCAACAGATAGTTAAGCTTTGAATATTATACATATGGACGTATAATATGTGAATGTATCAAAGTAGGGATCACACTATGTAATGATATTAGAATGACTCAACAACTTAAATGAGAACGTATCTCAGATCGTAAACAATTAGGAGCTTTTTGCGAAAAATTTGTATGCCCCGGACCATTAACAAAAAGAGAAAGACATTTGGCAAAACAAAAGTCAAATAAAAAAGAGAAGCTAAGAGCTCATTCAAAAAAATTTCATAAAAAATCATTTATACTTAAAGAAAAACCTATTCAGTCTAAATCTAAAAGAAAAGCTATTAAATGGTTTAAATGTGAAAAAATAGGGTATTATTCTAATAAATGCCCCATGAAAGCAAAAATAACTCAATTAAATCTAGACAATGATACAAAAGAATTATTAATGAAAATTCTTTTAAACTCTGATGAATATGAGTCTGATTTAGAATCTAATAACTCTGACCATGAAATTTAACAATCTGACTCTGATTCTTCATCATGTTGTAACAATTGTTCTAGTAATGATTACTACAAAGCTATTGTAGAAAAATCAGGATTATTTGTTCTTACTAATGAACTAAAGGATCAACTTATTTAAATGTTAGCAAACATTCAAAATTATAAAACTAAAGAACAAATTATTAAATTACTTGGTAATTCTGAAGATTCTCCTCTATCTAAAACGCAGAAATTTCCAAACTATTCTATGAAAGAAGTCCTAGATCGCTTTAAATTAAAAGAGCAAGAGACGAATCCCTCACCAACAACATTATCAGATTTAAAACTTGAATTAAAAAATTTAAAAGGAGAAGTTCAAACCCTAAAATCCGAACAAGAGAAACTATCTGTTCGAATAACAAACCTTGAATTAGAACAAATTCTTGATCAACCCGATCCAGAAGAACTTCATCAAAATTATGAAAATAATACTCTTATCAATTCTCTACAAAAGGCAATTATCCATAAGTGGTTTATTTCAATCACTTTAGTAATAAATCAAGCACTTGTACTTAAAAATTTAACCACTTTAGTCGACAGCGGAGCCGATATGAATTGTATCCAAGAAGAACTAGTTCATTCAATCTACTTTGAAAAAACAACACAAAAACTAACTTCAGCTAGTGGCGACAATATGAAAATTGAATATAAACAATCTCAAGTAGCAGTATGTCAAAATGACTACTGTATTAAAACGCCATTGTTATTAGTTAAAAATTTATCTCAACATATTATACTAGGAACTCCATTCCTTTATAATATATTGCCTATCACCACTAATACTGAAGGTATTATTTCTCATATCTGTGATCCGCCTCTACAATTCAAATTTATTACTGGTCCAAAAGAAATTATATTTAATGAAATGAATAAATTTAAAGGAAAACAATTACATATTAATTCTTTAAAAAATGAAATTAACACTTACGAAATAGCTACCAAATTACAACAGCCATTAATTAAACAAAAAATCTCCAACATATAGCACGAAATTAAAACTCAAATCTGTGGAGACAATCCTATAAGTTTTTGGAATCGAAAAACACATTGTGTTACTCTTCCTTATATAGACAATTTTAATGAAACTAATATTCCTACTAAAGAAAGACCTTCTAAAATGAATAAACACTATCTTCAATTATGTCAAAATGAAATCTCTGACCTATTAACTAAACAATTAATTCATAAATCAAGCACTCCTTGGAGTTGCACGGCATTTTATGTAATGAATGCTGCGGAAAAGGAATGAGGTAAACCTCGCCTAGTTATTAATTATAAACCTCTCAATAAAGTTTTACAATGGATACGTTATCCTATTCCAAATAAATGAGATTTATTAAATCGCTTAATTGAAGCCCATATTTTCTCAAAATTTGATCTTAAATCTGGCTATTGGCAAATCCAGATAGATGAACCAGATCGATATAAGACAGCATTTACAGTCCCATTCGGACAACATGAATGGAATGTTATGCCCTTTGGTCTTAAAAATGCTCCTTCTGAATTCCAAAAAATTATGAATGAAATTTTTAATCAATATAGTCAATATATTATCTTTTACATAGATGATGTTCTTATATTTTCTAAATCTATCGACGAGCATATTAAACACTTGAAAACCTTTAAATGGTTGGCCCAAACAAACGGATTAGTAATTTCTGAACCTAAAATAAAAATCTTTCAAACTAAAATTAGGTTCCTTGGGCATTTTATTAGTAATCATACCATTACTCCCATAAATAGGAGTATTGAATTTGCTGATAAATTCCCTGACCAGCTTTTAGATAAGCAACAACTTCAACGCTTTCTTGGAGCTCTTAATTATGTGTCTGACTTCTATCAAAATCTAGCTATTGAAGCAGCAACTTTATATAAACGTCTTCGAAAAAATCCTTCACCTTGGACTACCAAATGTACTAAGGCAGTCCAAATTATAAAACAAAAGGTAAAAAATTTACCTTGTATTAATTTTGCTAATCCAGAATACTTTAAAATTATAGAAACAGACGCCTCCAATCTAGGTTATGGTGGTATTCTTAAACAAAGACAACCACTTACCAATAAATAACAGCTAGTTCGATTTGCCTCTAGTTTATGGAATCCTACCCAGCAAAAATATTCCACTATAAAAAAAAGAAATGTTAGCAATTGTTAAGACTATTCTTAAATTTCAGGTTGATCTTCTCAATCAATCATTTTTATTACGCATTGATTACAGTTCAGCAAAATTTATTTTAGAAAAGGATGTTAAAAACCTAGCATCTAAACAAATTTTTGCCACTTGGCAAGCACAATTATCTGTATTTGATTTTACTATCGAATATATCAAAGGCTCCACTAATAGTCTTCATGATTTTTTAACTCGTGAATATTTGTAGGGATTACCGCATGACCGATTAGGGGTGGCGCACCACTCATAATGAGTCTCCTACTCCTAGAGGCAGGGGTTGGCCTCGAGGCAATGCTCGAGGTCGAATCAATTCAAAATGAGGCAGAGGCTCTATTCCTCAAACAGCCATGATACCATTACGCACCTTTCTTTATGGTGCTCCGGAAGAAATTCCGCTTCCTCAAACTGAATCTCAATCTAATCAATCATCAGATATCTTTGAACCTATCTTAAAACTTGCAGTATAATCAATAATTGAACTCAATATAAAAGATTACGAAATCATAAATCCTTGGACTCTATTTCACAAATATTTAGCAGATAATCCTTTTGTTCAAGACTCGTTCTATAATCGCAAACTCTATGAAGCAATTCTCTTTCATTTAAAATGTATATCCATAAAACATAATTATGATGAAAATCATCAAATCGCTTATAGTCGTGCCAATATCCTCCAAATTATTCATCCTAAAGATTGGGGTATTACCCCATTTCAAACTCAATCTATGGATTATGCTAAAAATCCTGGTGATCCTCCCAAACGATATTTATTTAATTATTGGACCTACATTCAATCCATGTTTAAAGCTTTCTATGTCCTCAATCAAAGTAAAAGTCATTCCTGGATGTTTATTCTTAGCCCTGATCTTTTAGAAAATCCCATTCCTAATTGGTTTTTCAAATGGTGGGAGCAGAAAGGTGCTACCATTCATATTCTTCCTCCCGAACATAAACATAAATACTCTGAATGGGTTGAAACGTCCCATCATCTTCACAACCTTAATCCTGATTATCTAGCCGAAGGCATGAGCAAATTCTTTTTCTTTGCTCAAGGACAATTGCCATGGATTTGGACATGGAATATTGAAATTAACAATGATACTTTTATCCAAATCAAATACCTTGTTCGAAATTTTTCTATTAAATGGTGGTCTGCCATTTTAATCCCTGACAAAGTCAAACATCTTGATAAAGTCATTTATAATAACAAAACTAATGCTCGCAGCCTACCCCTTTGAGAGGAATTTTCACTAAAAAAGATGCATAGAAATTTGCAGAAAAAATATCCGCATGAATCTCCTGATCAAATAAAAATTCATCTGAAAAAGGTCTATGAAAATCAATTAGCTGAAATATTTTTAGACTCGGATAAAGCCTCTCAAAAATCTGACGACGTTCCAGAACATTGGGAACACCGCAGTACTCCATCTCGTGAAACTGGACCCTCTTCCAGTAAAGGAAAAGCCATCCTGGAAGACGAAGATGATTTTACCATCTGAAAAGAATCTCCAGCCCACTCTATTAAAAGCAAAAAACTCTGAGGTGCCAGCAAAAAGAAGCCAAAATGCTCTCCACGTAGGATCCACTTACCTCTATTATTATGCCCACTTACTAATGTTCTCTATTATTGTACTTTTTCTCTATTGTTGTACTTTTCGTCTGAATGCTCCACTAAAGTTCTATTATTGAACTCTTTTGTATGAGCACTGTTCCACTTATGTAAGTTAAGTTTGCTTATAAAAGGAAAGCCTCTCATAGAGAAGAGGCAAGCCTAAGAAGTTTGTATTGAAGTTTGAATAAATAAAATTTGTAAGTTTTGCTTAAGTTCTTTCATAGTTTTTTAGATTTCTTTCTTGCAAGTTATTTTCCATTTCCGCGGCAAATTGGTATCAGGGCCATGTGTGAGTAGTGATACTCCGATTGATAAGGTTATATTTCACCACTTTTAATCGGGGTGGTAGGACATGATGAGTTTATGTATTGAACATTATTGACAATACAATTCTTCTTTGAATAATGGTATTGAACTTTGGCAGTAAATCCCTTGGTACGGGTTGTTAGCCATGGATAGTTCATGTTTTTATTCAAACTGATGAATAGTGACCGTTTCTTTCTTTACTTAACCATTCTTAATCTACCTCCTCCATTAATATGATGAAATATAAGCTTACCAATTGAGTTCTATACATATGGCCTCTTCATCTTCATCATCTATCCTTAATAAGGATAAAATACCCTCTTTTTGTGATGTTAAAAATGCTGAATTAATAGAATATCCTCTCAATGACGAAGACCTTAATAAATGGTCTCTACCTAAGGTTGATAAAACCTTAATTTATCAAATTGGAACCTTTGATGTCAAAGAAAAAACTACCATTAAAATGGTAGAACAATCAATAACAATCGACTCAACAGAAAAAATTGTCTCTCTGTTATCTTATGACGATCTTAGATCTTACATGCAAGATTAAAAATACTTGCATATTGGTTTAATCCAAATTGCTTTTAAACCTCTAACTTTAAGAGGACTTAATGCATCTATCTTAGCTTGCCTAAGAGATGGTCGATGCCTTAATTGGGCTCAATCACTCATGGGAGTGATGGAAACCAGTCTTTGTCATGGGCCAATTTATTTTAATACTTTTCCAAATCTCAGTTTATCATTAACTGATATACATTTATTTGAAGCAATCAAATTACATCTTCAATTGCATGGAGTGCTCATACAAAAGAGTTCAATAATAGAACTTTAGTGGAGCACTCAGACTAAAAGTACAATAATATGGAGCACTCAGATAAAAAGTATAGTAATAGAGAAAAAGTACAATAATAGAGAACATTAGTAAGTGGGCATAATAATAGAGGTAAGTGGATCCTGCGTGGAGAGCATTTTGGCTTCTTTTTGCTGGCACCTCAGAGTTGTTTGCTTTTGATAGAGTGGGTTGGAGATTCTTTTCAGATGGTAAAATCATCTTCGTCTTCTAGGATGGATTTTCCTTTACTGTAAGAGGCTCCAGTTTCACGAGATGGTGTATTGCGGTGTTCCCAATGTTCTAGAACATCGTCAGATTTTTGAGAGGCTTTATCCGAGTTTGAAAATATTTTAGCTAATTGATTTTCATAGACCTTTTTCAGACGAATTTTTATTTGATCAGGAGATTCATGCGGATATTTTTTCTGCAAATTTTAATGCATCTTTTTTAGTGAAAATTTCTCTCGGAGGGGCAGGCTGCGAGCTTTAGTTTTGTTATTATGAATGACTTTATCAAGATGTTTGACTTTGTCAGGGATTAAAATGGCAGACCACCATTTAACAGAAAAATTTTGAACAAGGCATTTGATTTGGATAAAAGTATCATTGTTAATTTAAATATTCCATGTCTAAATACATGGCAATTGTCCTTGAGCAAAGAAAAAGAATTCGCTCATGCCTTCGGCTAGATAATCAGGATTAAGGTTGTGAAGACGAGGGGACGTTTCAACCCATTCAGAGTATTTAAGTTTAAGTTCGGGAGAAGAATATGAATGGTAGCACCTTTCTGCTTCCACCATTTGAAAAACCAATTAGGAATGGGATTTTCTAAAAGATCAGTGCTGAGAATAAACATCCAGGAATGACTTTTACTTTCATTGAGGACATAGAAAGCTTTAAACAAGGCTTGAATGTAGGTCCAATAATTAAATAAATATCGTTTGGGAGGATCACTAGGATTTTTAGCATAATCCATAGATTGAGTTTGAAATGGGGTAATAAGCCAATCTTTAGGATGAATAATTTGGAGGATATTGGCACGACTATAAACGATTTGATGATTTTCATCATAATTATGTTTTATGGAGATACATTTTAAATGAAGGAGAATTGCTTCATAGAGTTCGCGATCATAGAAGGAGTCTTGAACAAAAGGATTATCTGCTAAATATTTGTGAAATAGAGTCCAAGGATTTATGATTTCATAATCTTCGATATTGAGTTCAATTATTGATTCTACTGCAGGTTTTAAGATAGGTTCAAAGATATATGATGATGGATTAGATTGAGATTCATTTTGAGGAAGAGGAATTTCTTCCGAAGCACCATAAAGAAAGGTGCGTAATGGTATCATGGGTGTTTGAGGAATAGAGCCTCTGCCTCGATTTGAATTGATTCGACCTCGGGCATTGCCTCGAGGCCAACCCCTGCCTCTAGGAGTAGGAGACTCTTTATGAGGGGTGCGCCACCCTTGATCGGTCATGCGGTAATCCCTGCAAATATTCATGAGTTAAAAATCAGGAAGACTATTAGAGGAGCCTTTGATATATTCGATAGTAAAATCAAATACAGATAATTGTGCTTGCCAAGTGGAAAAAATTTGTTTAGATGCTAGGTTTTTAACATCCTTTTCTAAAATAAATTTTGCTGAATTGCAATCAATGCGTAATAAAAATGATTGATTGAGAAGATCATCCTGAAATTTAAGAATAGTCTTAACAATTGCTAACATTTCATTTTTTATAGTGGAATATTTTTGCTGGGTAGGATTCCATAAACCAGTGGCAAATCGAACTAGCTGTTCTTTATTGGTAAGTGGTTGTCTTTGTTTAAGAATACCACCATAACCGAGATTGAAGGCGTCTGTTTCTATAATTTTAAAGTATTCTGGATTAGCAAGATTAATACAAGGTAAATTTTTTACCTTTTGTTTAATAATTTGGAATGCCTTAGTACATTCGGTAGTCCAAGGTGAAGGATTTTTTCGAAGTCGTTTATATAAAGGTGCTGCATCAATAGCTAGATTCTGATAGATGTCAGACACATAATTAAGAGCTCCAAGAAAGTGTTTGAAGTTGTTGCTTATCTAAAAGCTGGTCAGGGAATTTATCAGCAAATTCAATACTCCTATTTATGGGAGTAATGGTATGATTACTAATAAAATGCCCAAGGAACCTAATTTTAGTTTGAAAGATTTTTATTTTAGGTTCAGAAATTACTAATCCGTTTGTTTGGGCCAACCATTTAAAGGTTTTCAAGTGTTTAATATGCTCGTCGATAGATTTGGAAAATATAAGAACATCATCTATGTAAATGATGATATATTGACTATATTGATTAAAAATTTCATTCATAATATTTTGGAATTCATAAGGAGCATTTTTAAGACCAAAGGACATAACATTCCATTCATATTGTCCGAATGGGACTGTAAATGCTGTCTTATATCAATCTGGTTCAGCTATCTAGATTTGCCAATAGCCAGATTTAAGATCAAATTTTGAGAAAATATGGGCTTCAATTAAGCGATTTAATAAATCTCGTTTATTTGGAATAGGATAACGTATCCATTGTAAAATTTTATTGAGAGGTTTATAATTAATAACTAGGTGAGGTTTACCTCGTTCCTTTTACGCAGCATTCATTACATAAAATATCGTGCAACTCCAAGGAGAGCTTGATTTACGAATTAATTGTTTAGTTAATAGGTCAGAGATTTAGTTTTGACATAACTGAAGATAGTGTTTATTCATTTGAGAAGATATTGTATTAGTAGGAATATTAGTATCATTAACATTGTCTAAATAAGGAAGAGTAAGACAATGTGTTTTTCGATTCCAAAAACTTATAGGATTGTCTCCACAGATTTGAGTTTTAATTTCGTGCTCTATGTTGGAGATTTTTTGTTTAATTAATGGCTGTTGTAATTTGGTAGCTATTTCGTAAGTGTTAATTTCATTTTTTAAAGAATTAATATGAAATTGTTTTCCTTTAAATTTATTCATTTCTTTTAATATAATTTCTTTTGGATCAGTAATAAATTTGAATTGTAGAGGCGGATCACAGATATGAGAAATAATACCTTCAGTATTAGTGGTGATAGGCATTATATTATAAAAGAATGGAGTTCCTAGTATAATATGTTGAGATAAATTTTTAACTAATAAGAATGGCGTTTTAATACAGTAGTCATTTTGACATACTGCTACTTGAGATAGGTTTATATTCAATTTTCATATTGTCGCCACTAGCTAAAGTTAGTTTTTGTCTTGTTTTTTCAAAGTAGATTGAAGGAACTAGTCCTTCTTGGATACAATTCATATCAGCTCCGCTGTCGACTAAAGCGGTTAAATTTTTAAGTACAAGTGCTTGATTTATTACTAAAGTGATTAAAATAAACTACTTATGGATAATTGCCTTTTGTAGGGAATTGATAAGAGTATTATTTTCATAATTTTGATGATGTTCTTCTGGATCGGGTTGATCAAGAATTTGTTATAATTCAAGGTTTGTTATTCGAACAGATAGTTTATCTTGTTAGGATTTTAGGGTTTGAACTTCTCCTTTTAAATTTTTTAATTCAAGTTTTAAATCTGATAATGTTGTTGGTGAGGGATTCATCTCTTGCTCTTTTAATTTAAAGCGATCTAGGACTTCTTTCATAGAATAGTTTGGAAATTTCTGCGTTTGAGATAGAGGAGAATCTTCAAAATTACCAAGTAATTTAATAATTTGTTCTTTAGTTTTATAATTTTGAATGTTTGCTAACATTTCAATAAGTTGATCCTTTAGTTCATTAGTAAGAACAAATAATCCTAATTTTTCTACAATAGCTTTGTAGCAATCATTACTAGAACAATTGTTACAACATGATGAAGAATCAGAGTCAGATTGTTCAATTTCATGGTCAGAGTTATTAGATTCTGAATCAGACTCAGATTCATCAGAGTTTAAAAGAATTTTCATTAATAATTCTTTTGTATCATTGTCTAGATTTAATTGAGTTATTTTTGCTTTCATGGGGCATTTATTATAATAATGCCCTATTTTTCCACATTCAATAGCTTTTCTTTTAGATTTAGACTGAATAGGTTTTTCTTTAGGTATAAATGAGTTTTTATGAAATTTTTTTGAATGAGCTCTTAGCTTCTCTTTTTTATTTGACTTTTGTTTTGCCAAATGTCTTTCTCTTTTTGTTAATGGTCCGGGGCATGCGAATTGTTCGCAAGAAGCTCCTAATTGTTTATGATCTGAGATACGTTCTCGTTTAAGTTGTTGAGTTATTCTAATATCATTACATAGTGTGATCCCTTCTTTGATACATTCACTTATTATACGTCAATACGTATAATATTCAAAGCTTAACTGTCAGTTGGCAGTTCTTAATTTTTCTTTAACTTTAGTAGCGAAGGTGGCGGGTAGTCCTTCTAAGAATTTTTCTTTCCGCATCAGAAAGATTCATTTCTCTAGTTATAAATACATCTTTATACCATCTAAAATGCGATAAAGATGGACATTTAAGTTTTTGAAATAAAGAACGCATTTGTTCTCTATTATCTGACATATATCTGAGGAAATGTTCCAAGATATTGTGAATAAGTGTATAGACTGCCTCATCATTTGGTTTTGAAGTATCGACAAGACTTTTGTCACTTTGCAAATCATTCCTTTCTGCTTGATTTAAATAATTATCCCAACATCTTTTCAGGATTCCGATGAAAACATTAACAATAATTTGGACTACTTCCCATGGTTTATTATTTTTACTCTGTGCTACAGTAGCATAGATTAACATTCGATGAACGGTTTTATGAATTTGATCGTCTGATAGACCATCAAAATTCCATTCATATAACTGTCTAGGGTCATATGAAATTTGTTCATTTAATTCTTCTTCATATAAAAGATCATTAGGGGATGGTTGTTGATAGTAATATTTTCCTAAAGATTTTTTAGGGTATTTGATTCGATTTAATGATAATGGAATTTCGGAATGAGGATTTAGTGTTATTGATTTAAATTGATCTTCTAATTTATCTATGTCATAATCGCTGGGGGAGCTATCTAAAGCTTCATTATCCGAGGATATCTCGTCTAATGTAGTTATTTTTTGAGATTTAATTTGTTTTATCACTTCGGACATATTTAGGTCTTCATCAAATTTGACTTTAATTGGTGGTGGAAGTTTTATAACTGGTTTTGTAATAATCATACTAGAGCTTGAAATTGCTATTTGTGTTGGTTCAATTGCTTTGAATAGATTTGGGGTTTTATTAATGTTTAAAGATTTTGATTATTCTATTGTATTTTGTAATAGATCTAATTTTTTATCAAGACTGTCTAAATACGAGGTTATAGTTTGTATTGTTTGATTAGTGTAATTAAGTTGCTTGATTATGATGGCTAGTTCTCTTATAGCATTTTGATCTGATGGAATTTTTCCAAATTGACTCATTAAAATAACCGATTTAGAAGATTGTACTTGAAGCATTCGGATATTAGAAGTTATATGTGTAATAACCAATATACAAATGGAATAGTAGCTTTTCCATTTTGATTTAGATTTTCAAGTTCATGAAAATATTGATCGAAAAATTTTATTCGTTCTTCTTCAGAGAACATGTTTCGATACCAAGTTCTAAATGGCTTAAATTTTTCTAACATATAGTCCGTAAATCATTGAAATTGCATTTCGGAAGGAGTCGGGGATCTAAAATCTTGATTGTCCCTGACTGGATGAAATATTCTATTTCTATTAAGAGTTAATCCTGCATTAGATGCTATATCAGTATCATCTGAATTTGATGTTTTATTTTCATCTCCTTATGTTGAAGGAATAGAAAGTCGAGGAAGATTTATAGATCTTATTGGATTAAATCGTACTTCTACATCTCCATCAAAAGTTTGGATTATTTGATCTATATCTTGATTAATAATATGTTTAGGTGTAATTACCTGAGGTAAAATCCATTGTTCTGGGAATGTTACTTCATTCCATTTAATTACTCTATTAGTAGCTATATTTGAGGCTAATAGATTTGTTTCTATGAGAGTAGTTCTACTTTGTGGCTGAACTATTTTTTAAAATTTTGGACTTAAGGTATTCATTACCTTAAAATGGATTCTATAGATTAATGCTATTGTTTCAGATCCAGGAAGAAAATTATATCCATGCAATTGAAGATGTAATTTGATTGCTTCAAACAAATGTATATCAGTTAATGATAAACTAAGATTTGGAAAAGTATTAAAATAAACTGGTCCATGACAAAGACTTGTTTCCATCACTCCCATGAGTGATTAAGCCCAATTAAGGCATCGACCATCTCTTAGGCAAGTTAAGATAGATGAATTAAGTCCTCTTAAAGTTAGAGGTATAAAAGCGATTTGGATTAAACCAATATGCAAGTATTTATAATCTTGCATGTAAGATCTACAATCGTCATAAGATAACAGAGAGATAATTTTCTCTGTTGAGTCGATTGTAATTGATTGTTTTACCATTTTAATGGTAGTTTTTCTTTTGAAATCAAAGGTTCCAATTTGATAAATTAAGGTTTTATCAACCTTAGGTAGAGACCATTTATTAAGGTCTTCTTCATTGAGAGGATATTCTATTAATTCAGCATTTTTAACATCACGAAAAGAGGGTATTTTATCCTTATTAAGGATAGATGATGAAGATGAAGAGGCCATCTGTATAGAACTCTATTGGTAAGCTAATATTTCATCATATTAATAGAGGAGGTGAACAAGAATGGTTAAGTAAAGAAAGAAACGGACACTATTCATCAGTTTGAATAAAAACATGAACTATCCAGGACTAACAACCCGTACCAAGGGATTTACTGCCAAAGTTCAATACCATTATTCAAAGAAGAATTGTAGTGTCAATAACGTTTAATACATAAACTCATCATGTCCTACTGCCCCGATTAAAAGTGGTGAAATATAACCTTACCAATCGGAGTATTACTACTCACATATGGCTCTGATATCAATTTGCTGCGGAAATGGAAAATAACTTGCAAGAAAGAAATCTAAAAGAACTATGAAAGAACTTAAGCAAAACTTACAAATTTTATTTCTTCAAACTTCAATACAAACTTCTTAGGCTTGCCTCTTCTCTATGAGAGGCTTTCCTTTTATAAGCAAACTTAACTTACATAAGTGGAACAGTGCTCATACAAAAGCGTTCAATAATAGAACTTTAGTGGAGCACTCAGACTAAAAGTACAATAATATGGAGCACTCAGACGAAAAGTACAATAATAGAGAAAAAGTACAATAATAGAGAACATTAGTAAGTGGGCATAATAATAGAGGTAAGTGGATCCTGCATGGAGAGCATTTTGGCTTCTTTTTGCTGGCACCTTAGAGTTGTTTGCTTTTGATAGAGTGGGCTGGAGATTCTTTTCAGATGGTAAAATCATCTTCGTCTTCCAGGATGGCTTTTCCTTTACTGGAAGAGGGTCCAGTTTCACGAGATGAAGTACTGCGGTGTTCCCAATGTTCTGGAACGTCGTCAGATTTTTGAGAGGCTTTATCCAAGTCTGAAAATATTTTAGCTAATTGATTTTCATAGACCTTTTTTAGACGAATTTTTATTTTATCAGGAGATTCATGCGGATATTTTTTCTGCAAATTTCTATGCATCTTTTTAAGTGAAAATTCCTCTCGGAGGGGCAGGCTGCGAGCATTAGTTTTGTTATTATGAATGACTTTATCAAGATGTTTGACTTTGTCAGGGATTAAAATGGCAGACCACCATTTAATAGAAAAATTTCGAACAAGGCATTTGATTTGTATAAAAGTATCATTGTTAATTTCAATATTCCATGTCCAAATCCATGGCAATTGTCCTTGAGCAAAGAAAAAGAATTCGCTAATGCCTTCGGCTAGATAATCAGGATTAAGGTTGTGAAGATGAGGGGACGTTTCAACCCATTCAAAGTATTTATGCTTAAGTTCGGGAGGAAGAATAAGAATTGTAGCACCTTTCTGCTCCCACCATTTGAAAAACCAATTAGGAATGGGATTTTCTAAAAGATCAGGGCTGAGAATAAACATCCAGGAATGACTTTTACTTTGATTGAGGACATAGAAAGCTTTAAACATGGCTTGAATGTAGGTCCAATAATTAAATAAATATCGTTTGGGAAGATCACCGGGATTTTTAGCATAATCCATAGATTGAGTTTGAAATGGAGTAATACCCCAATATTTAGGATGAATAATTTAGAGGATATTGGCACGACTATAAGAGATTTGATGATTTTCATCATAATTATGTTTTATGGAGATACATTTTAAATGAAGGAGAATTTCTTCATAGAGTTCGCGATCATAGAACGAGTATTGAACAAAAGGATTATCTGCTAAATATTTGCGAAATAGAGTCCAAGGATTTATGATTTCATAATCTTCGATATTGAGTTCAATTATTGATTCTACTGCAGGTTTTAAGATAGGTTCAAAGATATCTGATGATGGATTAGATTGAGATTCAGTTTGAGGAAGAGGAATTTCTTCCGGAGCACCATAAAGAAAGGTGCGTAATGGTATCATGTGTGTTTGAGGAATAGAGCTTCTATCTCAATTTGAATTGATTCGACCTCGGGTATTGCCTCGAGGCCAACCCCTGCCTCTAGGAGTAGGAGACTCCTTATGAGGGGTGCGCCACCCCTGATCGATCATGCGGTAATCCCTACAAATATTCAAGAATTAAAAAATCATGAAGACTATTAGAGGAGCCTTTGATATATTAGATAGTAAAATCAAATACAGATAATTGTGCATGCCAAGTGGCAAAAAATTGTTTAGATGCTAGGTTTTTAACATCCTTTTCTAAAATAAATTTTGCTGAACTGCAATCAATGTGTAATAAAAATGATTGATTGAGAAGATCATCCTAAAATTTAAGAATAGTCTTAACAATTGCTTACATTTCTTTTTTTTTATAGTGGAATATTTTGCTGGGTAGGATTCCATAAACCAGAGGCAAATCGAACTAGTTG
This sequence comes from Dendrobium huoshanense, assembly GCA_016618105.1. NCBI lineage: Eukaryota > Viridiplantae > Streptophyta > Magnoliopsida > Asparagales > Orchidaceae > Dendrobium > Dendrobium huoshanense. The sequence goes on from CM028351.1 coordinate 9,946,014, forward strand.
TTCTTTATTGGTAAGTGGTTGTCTTTGTTTAAGAATACCACCATAACCGAGATTGGAGGCATTTGTTTCTATAATTTTAAAGTATTCTGGATTAGCAAGATTAATACAAGGTAAATTTTTTACCTTTTGTTTAATAATTTGGAATGCCTTAGTACATTCGGTAGTCCAAGGTGAAGGATTTTTTCGAAGACGTTTATATAAAGGTGCTGCTTCAATAGCTAGATTCTGATAGAAGTCAGACACATAATTAAGAGCTCCAAGAAAGCGTTGAAGTTGTTGCTTATCTAAAAGCTGGTCAGGGAATTTATCAGCAAATTCAATACTCCTATTTATGGGAGTAATGGTTTGATTACTAATAAAATGCCCAAGGAACCTAATTTCAGTTTGAAAGATTTTTATTTTAGGTTCAGAAATTACTAATCTGTTTGTTTGGACCAACTATTTAAAGTTTTTCAAGTGTTTAATATGCTCGTCGATAGATTTAGAAATTATAAGAACATCATCTATGTAAACGATGATATATTGACTATATTGATTAAAAATTTCATTCAAAATTTTTTGGAATTTAGAAGGAGCATTTTTAAGACCAAAGGGCATAACATTCCATTCAAATTGTCCGAATGGGACTGTAAATGCTGTCTTATATCGATCTGGTTCAGCTATCTGGATTTGCCAATAGCCAGATTTACGATCAAATTTTGAGAAAATATGGGCTTCAATTAAGCGATTTAATAAATCTCGTTTATTTGGAATAGGATAACGTATCCATTGTAAAACTTTATTGAGAGGTTTATAATTAATAACTAGGCGAGGTTTACCTCGTTCCTTTTCTGCAGCATTCATTAGATAAAATGTCGTGCAACTCCAAGGAGAGCTTGATTTACGAATTAATTGTTTAGTTAATAGGTCAGAGATTTCGTTTTGACATAATTGAAGATAGTGCTTATTCATTTGAGAAGGTTTTGGTTTAGTAGGAATATTAGTTTCATTAAAATTGTCTATATAAGGAAGAGTAACACAATGTGTTTTTCGATTCCAAAAACTTATAGGATTGTCTCCACAGATTTGAGTTTTAATTTCGTGCTCTATGTTGGAGATTTTTTGTTTAATTAATGGCTGTTGTAATTTGGTAGCTATTTTGTAAGTGTTAATTTCATTTTTTAAAGAATTAATATGTAATTGTTTTCCTTTAAATTTAATCATTTCATTTAATATAATTTCTTTTGGATCAGTAATAAATTTGAATTGTAGAGGCGGATCACAGATATGAGAAATAATACCTTCAGTATTAGTGGTGATAGGCAATATATTATAAAGGAATGGAGTTCCTAGTATAATATCCTAGTATAATATGTTGAGATAAATTTTTAGCTAATAAGAATGGCGTTTTAATATAGTAGTCATTTTGACATACTGCTACTTGAGATAGTTTATATTCAATTTTCATATTGTCGCCACTAGCTGAAGTTAGTTTTTGTGTTATTTTTTCAAAGTAGATTGAAGGAACTAGTCCTTCTTGGATACAATTCATATCGGCTCCGCTGTCGACTAAAGCGGTTAAATTGTTAAGTACAAGTGCTTGATTTATTACTAAAGTGATTGAAATAAACCACTTATGGATAATTGCCTTTTGTAGAGAATTGATAAGAGTATTATTTTCATAATTTTGATGAAGTTCTTCTGGATCAGGTTGATCAAGAATTTGTTCTAATTCAAGGTTTGTTATTCGAACAGATAGTTTCTCTTGTTCGGATTTTAGGGTTTGAACTTCTCCTTTTAAATTTTTTAATTATAATTCTAAATCTGATAATGTTGTTGGTGAGGGATTCGTCTCTTTCTCTTTTAATTTAAAGCGATCTAGGACTTCTTTCATAGAATAGTTTGGAAATTTCTGCGTTTGAGATAGAGGAGAATCTTCCGAATTACCAAGTAATTTAATAATTTGTTCTTTAGTTTTATAATTTTGAATATTTGCTAACATTTTAATAAGTTGATCCTTTTATTCATTAGTAAGAACAAATAATCCTGATTTTTCTACAATAGCTTTGTAGTAATCATTACTAGAACAATTGTTACAACATGATGAAGAATCAGAGTCAGATTGTTCAATTTCATGGTCAGAGTTATTAGATTCTGAATCAGACTCAGATTCATCAGAGTTTAAAAGAATTTTCATTAATAATTCTTTTGTATCATTGTCTAAAATTAATTGAGTTATTTTTGCTTTCATGGGGCATTTATTATAATAATGCCCTATTTTTCCACATTTAAAGCATTTAATAGCTTTTCTTTTAGATTTAGACTGAATAGGTTTTTCTTTAGGTATAAATGATTTTTTATGAAATTTTTTTGAATGAGCTCTTAGCTTCTCTTTTTTATTTGACTTTTGTTTTGCCAAATGTCTTTCTCTTTTTGTTAATGGTCCGGGGCATGCGAATTGTTCGCAAGAAGCTCCTAATTGTTTACGATCTGAGATACATTCTCGTTTAAGTTGTTGAGTTATTCTAATATCATTACACAGTGTGATCCCTACTTTGATGCATTCACTTATTATACGTCCATACGTATAATATTCAAAGCTTAACTGTCCGTTGGCAGTTCTTAATTTTTCTTTAACTTTAGTAGTGAAGGTGGCGGGTAGTCCTTCTAAGAATTTTTCTTTCCAATAATAGGAACTAGCATCAGAAAGATTCATTTTTCTAGTTATAAATACATCTTTATACCATCTAAAATGCGATAAAGATGGACATTTAAATTTTTGTAATAAAGAACGCATTTGTTCTCTATTATCTAACATATATCCGAGGAAATATTCCAAGATATTGTGAATAAGTGTATAGACTGCCTCATCATTTGGTTTTGAAGTATCGACTAGACTTTTGTCACTTTGCAAATCATTCCTTTCTGCTTGATTTAAATAATTATCCCACCATCTTTTGAGGATTCCGATGAAACCATTAACAATAATTTGGACTACTTCCCATGGTTTATTATTTTTACTCTGTGCTACAGTAGGATAGATTAACATTCGATGAACGGTTTTATGAATTTGATGGTCTGATAGACCATCAAAATTCCATTCATATAACTGTCTAGGGTCATATAAAATTTGTTCATTTAATTCTTCTTCATATAAAAGATCATTAGGGGATGGTCGTTGATAGTAATATTTTCCTAAAGATTTTTTAGGGTATTTGACTCGATTTAATGATAATGGAATTTCGGAATGAGGATTTAGTGTTATTGATTTAAATTGATCTTCTAATTGATCTATGTCATAATCGCTGGGGGAGCTATCTAAAGCTTCATTATCCGAGGATATCTCGTCTAATGTAGTTATTTTTTGAGATTTAATTTGTTTTATTACTTCGGACATACTTAGGTCTTCATCAAATTTGACTTTAATTGGTGGTGGAAGTTTTATAACTGGTTATGTAATAATCATACTAGAGCTTGAAGTTGTTATTTGTGTTGGTTCCATTGCTTTGAATAGATTTGGGGTTTTATTAATGTTTAAAGATTTTGATTGTTCTATTGTATTTTGTAATAGATCTAATTTTTTATCAAGACTGTCTAAATACGAGGTTATAATTTGTATTGTTTGATTAGTGTAATTAAGTTGCTTGATTATGATGGCTAGTTCTCTTATAGCATTTTGATCTGATGGAATATTTCCAAATTGACTCATTAAAATAGCTGATTTAGAAGATTGTCCTTGAAGCATTCGGATATTAGAAGTTATATGTGTTATAACCAATATACAAATGGAATAGTAGCTTTTCCATTTTGATTTAGATTTTCAAGTTCATGAAAATATTGATCGGAAAATTTTATTCGTTCTTCTTCAGAGAACATGTTTCGATACCAAGTTCTAAATGGCTTAAATTTTTCTAACATATAGTGACGGATAATCGTCTCTCTAAGAGCTGTATTTAGTCCGTAAATCATTGAAATTGCATTTCGGAAGGAGTCGGGGATCTAAAATCTTGATTGTCCATGACTGGATGAAATATTCTATTTCTATTAAGAGTTAATCCTGCATTAAATGCTATATCAGTATCATCTGAATTTGATGTTTTATTTTCATCTCCTTATGTTGAAGGAATAGAAAGTCGAGGAAGATTTATAGATCTTATTGGATTAAATCGTACTTCTACATCTCCATCAAAAGTTTGGATTATTTGATCTATATCTTGATTAATAATAGGTTTAGGTGTAATTACCTGAGGTAAAATCCATTGTTCTGGGAATGTTACTTCATTCCATTTAATTACTCTATTAGTAGCTATATTTGAGGCTAATAGATTTGTTTATATGAGAGTAGTTCTACTTTGTGGCTGAACTATTTTTTTAAATTTTGGACTTAAGGTATTCATTACCTTAAAATGGATTCTATAGATTAGTACTATTGTTTCAGATCCAGGAAGAAAATTATATCCATGCAATTGAAGATGTAATTTGATTGCTTCAAACAAATGTTTATCAGTTAATGATAAACTGAGATTTGGAAAAGTATTAAAATAAACTGGTCCATGACAAAGACTTGTTTCCATCACTCCCATGAGTGATTAAGCCCAATTAAGGCATCGACCATCTCTTAGGCAAGCTAAGATAAATGCATTAAGTCCTCTTAAAGTTAGAGGTTTAAAAGCAATTTGGATTAAACCAATATGCAAGTATTTATAATCTTGCATGTAAGATCTAAGATCGTCATAAGATAACAGAGAGATAGTTTTCTTTGTTGAGTCGATTGTAATTGATTGTTCTACCATTTTAATGGTAGTTTTTCCTTTGAAATCAAAGGTTCCAATTTGATAAATTAAGGTTTTATCAACCTTAGGTAGAGACTATTTATTAAGGTCTTCTTCATTGAGAGGATATTCTATTAATTCAACATTTTTAACATCACGAAAATAGGGTATTTTATCCTTATTAAGGATAGATGATGAAGATGAAGAGGCCATCTGTATAGAACTCAATTGGTAAGCTTATATTTCATCATATTAATAGAGGAGGTAGATTAAGAATGGTTAAGTAAAGAAAGAAATGGACACTATTCATCAGTTTGAATAAAAACATGAACTATCCAAGACTAACATCCCGTACCAAGGGATTTACTGCCAAAGTTCAATATCATTATTCAAAGAAGAATTGTAGTGTCAATAACGTTCAATACATAAACTCATCATGTCCTACCGCCCCGATTAAAAGTGGTGAAATATAACCTTACCAATCGGAGTATCACTACTCACACATGGCTCTTATACCAATTTCCTGCGGAAATGGAAAATAACTTACAAGAAAGAAATCTAAAAGAACTATGAAAGAACTTAAGCAAAACTTACAAATTTTATTTCTTCAAACTTCAATAAAAACTTCTTAGGCTTGCCTCTTCTCTATGAGAGGCTTTCCTTTTATAAGCAAACTTAACTTACATAAGTGGAACAGTGCTCATACAAAAGAGTTCAATATTAGAACTTTAGTGGAGCACTCAGACTAAAAGTACAATAATATGGAGCACTCAGATGAAAAGTACATTAATAGAGAAAAAGTACAATAATAGAGAACATTAGTAAGTGGGCATAATAATAGAGGTAAGTGGATCCTGTGTGGAGAGCATTTTGGCTTCTTTTTGCTAGCACCTCAGAGTTTTTTGCTTTTGATAGAGTGGGCTGGAGATTCTTTTTAGATGGTAAAATCGTCTTCGTCTGCCAGGATGGCTTTTCCTTTACTTGAAGAGGGTCCAGTTTCACGAGATGGAGTACTGTGGTGTTCCCAATGTTCTGGAACGTCGTCAGATTTTTGAGAGGCTTTGTCCGAGTCTGAAAATATTTCAGCTAATTGATTTTCATAGACCTTTTTCAGACGAATTTTTATTTGTTCAGGAGATTCATGCGGATATTTTTTCTGCAAATTTCTATGCATCTTTTTTAGTGAAAATTCGTCTCGGAGGAGCAGGCTGCGAGCTTTAGTTTTGTTATTATGAATGACTTTGTCAGGGATTAAAACGGCAGACCACCATTTAATAGAAAAATTTCGAACAAGGCATTTGATTTGGATAAAAGTATCATTGTTAATTTCAATATTCCATGTCCAAATCCATGGCAATTGTCCTTGAGCAAAGAAAAAGAATTCACTCATGCCTTCGGCTAGATAATCAGGATTAAGGTTGTGAAGTTGAGGGGACGTTTCAACCCATTCAGAGTATTTATGTTTAAGTTCGGGAGGAAGAATATGAATGGTTTAATCCAAATCGCTTTAAAACTTCTAACTTTAAGAGGACTTAATGCATCTATCTTAGCTTGTTTAAGAGATGGCAGATGCCTTAATTGGGCACAATCACTTATGGGAGTGATGGAAACCAGTCTTTGTCATTGACCGATTTATTTTAATACTTTTCCAAATCTCAGTTTATCATTAACTGATGTACACTTATTTGAAGCAATTAAATTACATCTTCAACTCCATGGATATAATTTTCTTCCTGGATCTGAAACAATAGCATTAATTTATAGAATTCATTTTAAGGTAATGAATACCTTAAGTCCAAGAGTTAAAAAAATAGTTCAACCCAATAGTAGAACTACTCTAATAGAAACAAATCTATTAGCCTCAAACATAACTACTAACAGAGTAATTAAATGGAATGAAGTAACATTCCCAGATCAATGGATTTTGCCTCAAGTAAATTTACCTAAACCTATTATCAATCAAGATATAGATCAAATAATCCAAACCTCTGATGGAGATGTGGAAGTAAGATTTAATCCAAGAAGATCTATCAATCTTCCTAGAATCTCTATTCCTTCAACGTCAGAAGATGAAATTAAAACATCTAATTCAGACGAAACTGATATAGCTTCTAGTCTAGGATTAGCCTCAATCGAAATAGAATATTTCATCCAGTTAGTGACAATCAAGATTTTAGATCCTCGACTCCTTCCGAAATGCAATTTCAATGATATACGGACTTAATACAGCCCTTAGAGAGACGGTTATCCGTCACTATATGTTAGAAAAATTTAAACCATTTAGAATCTGGTATCACAACATGTTCTCAAAAGAAGAACGAATAAAATTTTTTGATCAATATTTTAATGAACTTGAGCATCTAAATCAAAATGGAAAAGCTACTACTCCATTTGTATATTGGTTCATAACAAATATAACTTCTAATATTCGAATGCTTCAAGGACAATCTTCAAAACCAGATATTTTAATGAGTCAATTTGGAAATATTCCATCAGATCAACATGCTATAAGAGAACTAGCTATCATAATTAAGCAACTTAATTTCACAAATCAAACAATATAAACTATAACTTCGTATTTAGAAAGTCTTGGCAAAAAATTAGATCTATTAAAAGATACAATAGAACAATCAAAATCTTTAAACATTGATAAAAAACAAATATATTCAAAGCAATAGAACCAGCACAAATTGAAACTTCAAACTCAAAAATGATTATTACAAAACCAGTTATAAAGCTTCCACCACCAATTAAAATCAAATTTGATGAAGATCTAAATATTTCAGAAGTAATAAAACAAATTAAATCCCAAAAAATCACCACCTTAAACGAGATCTCATCGGATAATGAAGCATTAGATAGCTCCTCCAGCGAGTATGACATTGATCAATTAGAAGATCAATTTAAATCAACAACTTTAAATCATCATTCAGAAATACCATTATCATTAAATAGAATCAAATACCCTAAAAAATCTTTAAGAAAATATTACTATCAAAGACCATCTCCTAATGATCTTTTATATGAAGAAGAGTTAAATGAACAAATTTCATATGACCCTAGACAGTTATATGAATGGAATTTTGATGGTTTGTCAGACAAGCAAATTCATAAAACCGTTCATCAAATTTTAATATATGCTACTGTAGCACAGAGTAAAAATAATAAACCATGGGAAGTAGTCCAAATCATTGTTAATGGTTTCACCGGAATCCTTAAAGGATGGTGGGATTATTATTTAAATCAAGCTGAAAGAAATGATCTGCAAAGTGATAAAAGTTTAGTAGACACCTCAAAACCGAATGATGAGGCAGTATATACACTTATTCATAATATTTTAGAACATTTTCTAGGATATATGTCAGACAATCGAGAAAAAATGTGTTCTCTATTACAAAAATTAAAATGTCCATCTTTATCTCATTTTAGATGGTATAAAGATGTATTTATAACTAGAGTAATGAATCTTTCCGATGCTAGTTCAAGTTATTGGAAAGAAAAATTCTTCTAAGGACTACCTGCTACCTTTGCTACTAAAGTTAAAGAAAAATTGAGAACTACCAATGGTCAGTTAAGCTTTGAATATTATATGTATGGACGTATAATAAGCGAATGTATAAGAGTAGGAATTACACACTGTAATGATATTATAATGGCACAACAACTTAAACGCGAATGCATATCAGATCGTAAATAATTAGGAGCTTTTTGCGAACAATTCGCATGCCCCGGACCATTAACCAAAAGAGAAAGAAATTTGACAAAACAAAAATAAAGTAAAAAAGAAAAGCTAAGAGCTCACTAAAAAAAATTTCATAAAAAATCATATATACCGAAAGAAAAACCTATTCAGTCTAAATCTAAAGCCACAAGAAAAGCTATCAAATGCTTTAAATGTGGAAAAATGGGACATTATTCAAATAAATGCCTTATGAAAGCAAAAATAACTCAATTAAATCTAGACAATGATACAAAAGAGTTATTGATGAAAATTCTTTTAAACTCAGATGAATATGAGTCTGCTTCTGAATCTAATAACTCTGAATATGAAATTGAACAATCTGACTCTAATTCTTCGTCATGTTGCAATAATTGCTCTAGTAATGATTACTACAAAGCTATTGTTTAAAAATCAAGATTATTTATTCTTACTAATGATCAAAAGGAACAACTTATTGAAATGTTAGCAAACATTCAAGATTATAAAACTAAAGAACAAATTATTAAATTACTCGGTAATTCTGAAGATCCTCTTCTATCCCAAACACAGAAATTTCCAAACTATTATATGAAAGAAGTCCTAGATCGCTTTAGGCTAAAAGAGCAAGACACGAATCCTTCACCAACCACATTATCTGATTTAAAACTTAAATTAAAAAAATTTAAAACAAGAAGTTCAAACCCTAAAATCCGAACAGGATAAACTATCTGTTCGAATAACAAACCTTGAATTAGAACAAATTCTTGATCAACCCGATCAGAAAGAACATAATCAAAATTATGAAAATAATACCCTCATAAATTCCCTACAAAAGGCAATTATCCATAAGTGGTTTATTTCCATCACTTTAGTAATTAATCAATCACTAGTACTTAACAATTTAACCGCCTTAGTCGATAGCGGAGTAGATATGAATTGTATTCAAGAAGGGCTAGTTCCTTCAATATACTTTGAAAAAACAACACAAAAATTGACCTTCGCCTGTGGAGACAATATGAAAATTGAATATAAACTTTCTCAAGTAGCAGTATGTCAACAAGACTACTGTATAAAAACTCCATTATTATTAGTTAAAAATTTATCTCAACATATTATACTAGGAACTCCATTTCTTTATAATATAATGCCTATAACTACTAATACTGAAGGTATTACTTCTCATATATGCAATCCTCCTATACAATTCAAATTCATCACGGATCCTAAAGAAATCATATTAAATAAAATCAATAAATTTAAAGGAAAACAATTGCATATAAATTTCTTATCTAAAGAAATTCAAACTGTCGAATTAAAACATCAATTAGACAAATCAATAATTAAAAATAAAATCCTAGAAATTGAACAGCATATTAAACTTACTATTTGTGGAGATAATCCTATTAGTTTTTGGAACAGAAAAACACATTATGTAAGTCTTAAATATGTTGATGACTTTAATGAAAGTCAAATACCGACTAAATCTTGACCTTCTCAAATGAATCGAGAATATCTAGATCTTTGTCATAAAGAAATAATCGATTTATTAGAAAAGCAAATTATTCAAAAATCTAGCTCTCCTTAGAGCTGTACGGCATTCTATGTTATGAATGCAGCTGAAAAAGAAAGAGGTAAACCAAGACTAGTAATAAATTACAAACCACTTAATAAAGTATTAAAATGGATAAGATATCATATTCCTAATAAAAGAGATCTTCCTAATAGACTAGCACAACCTAGTTTATTTTCCAAATTCGATCTAAAATCTGGATATTGGCAAATTCAAATCAAAGAGGAAGATCATTATAAGACTGCCTTCACAGTCCCATTTGGTCAATACGAATGGAATGTTATGCCCTTCAGTTTAAAAAATGCTCCGTCAGAATTTCAAAAAATCATGAATGAAATTTTTAATTCATATAATAAATACATCTTAGTCTACATTGATGATGTATTAATATTCTCTAAAACTATTGATGAACATTTTAAACATCTTAAAACTTTTATTTGGCTAGCAAGGACAAATGACCTTGTAATTTCGGAACCAAAAATAAAATTATTTCAAACAACAATAACATTCTTAGGACATAATATTACAAATGACACTATTACTCCTATTCAACGCAGTATTGAATTTGCTGATAAATTTCCTGACAAAATACTCGAATTTAATCCTACAAAAATCATACCATTAAAAACTTATCTTTATGTAGCTGAAGAACTCAATGAGCCCAATATCAATGAGCCTAATCCATCAAAAAAACCTTTCGAAAAAGGCAATCCAGACAAGACCCAACAAACATCTGAGATGTTTGAGCCCATGCTCAAAATGAATGTCGAACATTTATTACATTTAAATCCTAAAGATAAAGATATCAACTCTCCATGGATTATCTTCAAAAAATATTTAAACACTAATTCATTTCCTCAAGACTCCTCATAGGATCGAGAAACTTATGAAGCTATTCTTATTTATCTTCAATGTATTGAAGTTAAACATCATTATGATGACAAACGTAATATAACTTATAGCTGTGCAAACATTCTCAGCATTATTCATCATAAAGATTGGGGAATCACCCCTTTTCAAATCCAAAAATTTGATATTCCGTTGCCTGATGGTAACATTAAATCTTGTTCATTTAATTACTGGACTTACATCCAAGCCATGCACAAAGCATTTTATGTAATTAATCCAACTCATTCTCATTCTTGGATGTTTATTCTAAATCCTGAAATCTTAAATAATCATATTCCTTCTTCGTTTTACCAATGGTGGGAACATAAAGGGGCAATCATTCCCATTTTACCAACCAAACTACAAGCTAGTTATAATGTATGGGTAGATTCATCTCCCCATCTTCAAATTATCAAAACTGAAGATTTTATAGATGACATGAGTGAATTTTTCTTTTTTACTAAAGCTCAAATCCCTTGGATATGATCCTGGAATTTAGAATTTAATCAAGATGCCTCCTTAAATATTAAATGTCTTATGAGGAACTTTTCTATTAAATGGTGGTCTGCCATTATCATTGAAGATAAAAAGAAGCAAATTGATAAGGTCATTCAAAATAACCTTATCAAAATTCAAAGGCAACCGCCTACAGCAGAATTTTCTTTAAAAAATCTTCAAAAATCATTCACCCAACGTTATCCTCATGAAACTCCTGAGCGGATTAAAATTCACCTCCAAAAGGCTTATTGGGAACAAATGACCCAGTTATTCCCTAACGATGATGAAATGGCCTCTTAACGATCTGATGACACCATTCCTGACGCCTGGGACCACTCCTCGCTTAAAGTTGAAGATACAGGACCAAGTCATCGTCCTGGCAAAGCTCCACTCTCCGAAGAACCAGAGGACATTTAGTAAAAGAGCTTTATATGCAGAATCGTACTGCCTTTTAACATGTTATATTCTCCATTATCTCAGTAGGACAATAGTTTCCTACCAGTTGTTATTAACCAGCGTAGTGGAGAATATTATATGTACCTTTTTCCTTTATGCTTTAGTAAGTGTACTGGCTTTATGCTTTAATAAGTGTACTATCTTTACTTTAATAATTGTAAGTTTTCTTCCCCTCTAAGTTTCCAGTTCTATAAGTAAGGTTGTGTGACAAGTTAGAGGGGCATCGTTTGTATTGAAGTCTTTTGTTTGAAGAAATAAAATTTGTAAGTTTGCTTAGTAACCTGTCTTTCTTTATTTTGCTTAGTAATCTGCTTTCTTTATTTTGTTTCCCCAATTTGTCTGCTTTCTTTATTTTGTTTCCGCAATTTGGTATCCGAGCCATGTGTGAGTAGTGCTACTCAGATTGGTAAGGTTATAGTTCAACTCTTTAATCAGTGCGGCAGAATGTGATGAGTTTACGTATTAAAAAGTTTATGTACTATTACTCTATACATTATATACTACTACTACTACTCTATATACTATTACTATTATATATTATATAACTGCACTATACTATATATAACTATACTATACTCAATATACTGCTACTCCATATTATATAACTACACTATACCATACATACTACTACTACTCTATAACTACTATATTATATTATATTATATTATAAAATATATAGTACTACTAGTACTATTCAATACTATATAACTACTATAGTACTCTATAGTATAAAAAAATATTAGTAGTACTATATAATATAATGTATCTATACTTATATAGTATATAATAGTAGTAGTGGTACTCTATATTTTATAAATATAGTGTAGTTATAGTAGTTATATAGTATATGATAGTAGTAGTAGTAGTACTATAGTAGTTATATAGTATTGAATAGTACCAAAAGGACTAAATGCATCTATCTTAGCCTGCCTAAGAGATGACAGATGCCTTAATTGGGCACAATCACTTATGGGGGTAATGGAAACCAGTCTTTATCATGGACCGGTTTACTTTAATACTTTTCCAAATCTTAGTTTATCATTAGCCTTAAACATAGCAACTAACCGAGTAATTAAATGGAATGAAGTAACATTCCCCGATCAATAGATCTTGCCTCAAGTAATTACACCCAAACCTATTATAAATCAAGATATATATCAAATAATCCAAACATCTGATGGAGATGTAGAAGTACGATTTAATCCGAGAAGATCTATCAATCTTCTTAGAATCTCTATTCCTTCAACGACAGGAGACGAAATTAAAACAGCTAATTCAGATGAAACTGATATAGCCTCTAGTCCAGGATTAACACTTAATAGAAATAGAATACTTCATCTAGTCAGGGACAATCAAGAATTTAGATCCCCGACTCCCTCAGAAATGCAATTTCAATGAATTACGGACTTAATACAGCCCTTAGAGAGACGGTTATCTGTCACTATATGTTACCCAATTTCAAATCATTTCGAATCTGGTACAGAAACATGTTCTCAGAAGAAGAACGAATAAAATTCTCTGATCAATATTTTGTTGAACTTGAAAATCTAAATCAAAATGGAAAAGCTACCGTTCCATTTGTATATTGGTTTATAACAAAAATAACTTCTAATATTAGAATGCTTCAAGGACAATCTTCAAAATCCGATATTTTAATGAGTCAATTTGGAAATATTCCTTCAGATCAACATGCCATAAGAGAATTAGCTATAGTAATTAAACAGCTTAATTTCACTAATCATACAATACAAATTATAACTTCATATTTAGAAAGCCTTGATAAAAAAATAGATCTATTAAAGGATACAATAAAACAATCTAAAAATAGTGATAAAAGAATTGATCTGTTCAAAGATACAATAGAACAGGCAAAAATCGAAAACTCAAACTCAAAAATGATCATTACTAGACCAGCTATAAAGCTTCCACCACCAATTAAAATAAAATTAGATGAAGACCTCAATATGTTCGAAGTAATAAAATAAATTAAATCACAAAAAATAACTACATTAGATTAAATAGTATCAGATAGTGAAATAGAAGAATAGTCCTCCATCGAATATGACATTGATCAATTAGAGGATCAATTTAAATTAACAACTCTTAATTATCCTTCAGAAATACCATTATCATTAAATAGAATCAAATACCCTAAAAAATCTTTAGGAAAATATTATTATCAAAGATCATCCCCTACTAATCTTTTATATGAAGAAGAATTAAATGAACAAATTTCATATGACCCAAGACAGTTATATGAATGGAATTTTGACGGTTTATCTGATTATCAAATTCATAAAACTGTTCATCGAATGTTAATATATGCAACTGTAGCACAAAGTAAAAATAATAAACCATGGGAAGTCGTCCAGATTATAGTCAATGGTTTCACCAAAATCCTTAAAGGATGGTGGGATAACTATTTAAATCAAGCATAAAGAAATGATATGCAAAGTGATAAGAGTTTATTAGACCCTTCGAAACCAAATGATGAAGCAGTTTATACCCTTATTCATAATATCTTAGAACATTTTCTAGGATACAAGACTAACAATCGAGAACAAATATGTTCTCTATTACAAAAATTAAGATGTATTTATAACTAGAGTAATGAATCTTTCCGATGCTAGTTCAAGTTACGGGAAGGAAAAATTTTTAGAAGGACTACCTGCTACCTTTGCTACTAAACTCAAAGATAAATTGAGAAATAACAATGGGCAATTAAGCTTTGAAGAGTATACGTATGGACGTATAAGAAGCGAATGTATCAAAGTAGGAATCACACTATGCAATGACATTAGAATGACGCAACAACTCAAAAGAGAATGAATATCAGATCGTAAACAATTAGGGGCATTTTGCGAACAATTTGCATGCCAAGGACCCTTAACAAAAAGAGAAAGAAATTTGGCAAAACGAAAGCCAAATAAAAAGGAAAAGCTAAGCTCTCACTCAAAGAAATTTAATAAAAAAATCATTTATATCTAATGAAAAACCTATTAAACATAATAAAGTTAAAGCCACAAGAAAATCTATTAAATGCTTTAAATGTGGAAAAATAGGACATTATTCAAATAAATGTCCTATGAAAACCAAAATAAGTTAATTAAATCTTAATAATGATACAAAAGAATTGTTAATGAAAATTCTTTTACATTCAGACGAATATGCGTCTGCTTCTGATTCTAATAATTCTACCTATGAAATTGAAAAATCTGATTCTGATTCTTCATCATGTTGTAATAATTGCTCCAGTAATGACTACTACAAAGCTATAGTAGAAAAATCAGGACTTTTTACTCTTACTAATGAACAGAAAGATCAACTTATTGAAATGTTAGCAACAATTCAAGATTATAAAACTAAAGAACAAATTATTAAATTACTAGGTAACTCAGAAGACACTCTTCTTTCCCAACCATAGAAATTTCCAAACTATTCAACGAAAGAAGTCCTAGATCGTTTTAAGCTAAAAGAACAAGAGGTGAATCCCTCACCAACGACATTATCTGATTTAAAACTTGAATTAAAAAATTTAATACGAGAAGTTCAAACACTAAAATCTGAACAAGATAAACTATCTATTCGAATAACGAACCTTGAATTAGAACAAATCTTAGATAAACCCGATACCGAAGAACTTAATCAAAATTATGAAAATAATACCCTTATAAATTCATTACAAAGGGCCATTATCCATGAATGATTTATTTCAATTACTTTAGTAATCAATCATTCGTTAGTACTTTAAAATTTAACAGCTCTAGTAGCTAGCGGGGCAGATATGAATTGTATCCAAGAAGGACTAATTCCATCAATATACTTTGAAAAAACAACACAAAAATTAACCTCCGCCAGTGGAGATAATATGAAAATTGAATATAAACTTTCTCAAGTAGCAGTATGTCAACAAGACTACTGTATAAAAACTCCATTTTTATTAGTTAAAAACTTATCTCAACATATTATACTAGGAACCTCATTTCTCTATAATATAATGCCTATAACTACTAATACCGAAGGTATTACATCTCATTGTCGTGGTCCTCCAATACAATTTAAATTTATCACTGATCCTAAAGAAATCATATTAAATTTAAAGGAAAACAATTACATATAAATTTCTTATTCAAAGAAATTCAAAATGTTGAAATACAAAATCAGTTAGATAAACCGGCAATCAAAGACAAAATCTTAGAAATTGAAAAACATATTAAACTTGTTATTTGTGGTGATAATCCTATTAGTTTTTGGAAGCGCAAAACCCATTATGTAAGTCTTCCTTATATTGATGATTTTAACGAAAGTCAAATACCTACTAAATCACGACCCTCTCAGATGAATCGCGAATATCTTGCTCTTTCTCAAAAGGAAATCACTGATTTATTAGAAAAACAAATTATTAGAAAATACAGCTCTCCTTGGAGTTGTACAGCATTTTATGTCATGAATGCAGCAGAAAAAGAAAGAGGAAAGCCACACCTCGTGATTAATTATAAACCACTTAATAAAGTATTAAAATGGATAAGATATTCTATCCCTAATAAAAGAGATCTTCTTAATCGACTAGCATAAGCTAATTTATTTTCAAAATTTGATTTAAAATCTGGATATTGGCAAATTCAAATCAAAGAAGAAGATTGTTATAAAACTGCTTTTACAGTTCCATTCGGTCAATACGAACGGAATGTTATGCCATTTGGACTCAAGAATGCTCCGTCTGAATTTCAAAAAATTATGAATGAAATTTTTAATTCATATAATAAATACATATTAGTCTACATAGATGATGTGTTAATCTTCTCTAAAAATATTAATGAGCATTTTAAACATCTTAAAACTTTTATCTGGTTAGCAAGGACTAATTGCCTTGTAATTTCATAACCAAAAATAAGATTATTTCAAACCAAAATCAGATTTTTAGGACATCATATAAAAAATGATACTATAATTCCTATTCAAAGAAGTATTGAATTTGCTGATAAATTTCCTGATAAAATATTAGACAAAAAATAGCTCCAACGATTTCTTGGAGCCCTAAACTACATCTCTGACTTTTATAAAAATCTTTCTAAAGACGCTTTACCTTTGTCTAAAAGGCTTCGTAAAAATTCTCCCCCTTGGGATGACGAATGTACAAAAGCCGTACAAATTATTAAACGACATGTTAAAAATTTACTTTGTATTAATTTAGCTAATCCTAACTACTTAAAAGTTGTAGAAACATATGCTTCGGATATAGGATATAGAGGTATTCTTAAACAAAAGAATTAATCAACTAATAAAGAAGAATTGGTTCGTTTCACTTGAGGACTTTGGAATTCTACTCAAAAGAATTACTCTACTATTAAAAAGAAATATTAGCCATTGTAAAATCTATTACTAAATTCAAGATGATCTACTTAATACTACTTTTGTGTTACGAATAGAATGTTCCTCCGCTAAATTCATTTTACAAAAGGATGTTCAAAATCTTGCTTCAAAATAAATATTTGCCACCTAGCAAGCTCAACTTGCTATTTTTTTATTTTACTATTGAATACATTAAAGGTAAAGATAATTCTTTACCTGATTTTCTAACTCGAGAATATCTTACAGGAACACCCACTCAACATGGACAGTGAAGGGTGGTGCACCCCTAAAGGGCGCTCCATACCACCCATCCCTAATCGAGGACGAGGTTGGCCCACTCTACGTGGTAATCCCCGCGGAAGAGGACGTGGCCAAAACGGCCGCGGTAGAGGAGAATTTCTTCCTCCAAAAATGATTCCTCTTAAAACTTACCTATATGGGGCAACTGAGCCCACGCAGTCAGAGAAACAGTAAGAGAAAATTCCAGCAAAAACTAATCAACTACTCAGCAAAGTTCAGATATGTTCGAACCAATACTCAAACTAAGTGTTGAACATTTATTATACCTAAATAGTGAAGATAACGATATAACTTCACCTTGGATTATCTTTAAAAAATATCTAAACACCAATCCCCTTCTCCAAGACTCTAATTATGATAGAGAAACATATTAATCTATCCTTATTTATCTTCAATGCATCAAAGTTAAACATCACTATGATGATAAACGCAATATTAGCTACAGTCGAGCAAATATCCTCACTCTAATTCACCCAAAAGATTGGGGAATCACTCCATTTCAAATTCAAAATTTTGATATTTCACTCCCTGATGGAAATTTAAAAACATGCTCTTTCAATTGTTGGACCTATGTGCAAGCTATACACAAAGCTTTTTATGTTCTAAATCCCACTCATTCTCATTCATGGATGTTCATCCTCAATCCTGAGATCCTTGAAAATTCAATTCCTTTATGATTTTATAAATGGTGGGAAACGAAAGGAGCCATTATCTCTATTCTTCCACCCAAATTACAACAAAGTTATAACAATTGGGTAGATTCTTCTCCTCATCTTCAAATTATTAAAACCGAAGATTTTATTGATGGAATGAGTGAATTCCTCTTTTTTGCCCAAGCTCAAATTCATTGGATTTGGTCCTAGAATGTTGAAATAAATACCGATTCGTTAAATCTAAAAAATCTTATGCGTAATTTTTCAGTGAAATGGTGGTCTGCCATTATCGTTGATGATAAAAAGAAACAAATTGATAAGGTTATTCAAAATAACCTTATTAAAAATCAACGGCAACCTATAAATGCAGAATTCTCTTTAAAAAATCTGCAAAAAAAACCCTTAACCAAAGATACCCTCATGAGTCTCCAGACCAAATTAAGGTGTGGTTACAAAAAGCTTATTGGGATCAGATGAATCAACTATTCCATAATGATGAAGATATGACATCCCAACATTCGAACGACACTATTCCTGACACATGGGATAAGCTTGAAGAAGCAAGGACCCAGTCACCGTCCTGGAAAAGCTCCTTTAACTGAAGACCCAGGTGACTTTTTAGAATAAAGACTCTTAATGGAATCAATAATAGAGTCTTTATTACGTGGCATATTCTCCAACATGGGACATCAGTCTTCCACTACCCCCTAATGGAGAAAGAATATAGTTTTTACTTCAATAATTGTACTAGTTTTAACTTTGCTTTAATTATTGTACTAGTTTGTCTATGTACGAGTTTGCTTCTCTTCTAAGAAATTCTTTTATATAAATATGTGTTAACTAAAGAGAAGGGTAACAGTTTGTATTACTAGTTTTGAAGTTGAATAATATTTGATTTGCTAAAGCATTGTAAGTTCTTTTCTCTTCTAGCTATGCTTCTATACTTTACTTCGCTTTTGTATATTCTATTTCTACTGTTTTAATAAATTATAAATAATCATAAATTCCGCAAATTGGTACTAGAGCCAGGTTTATAGTAGTAGTATAGTGTAGTATAGTAGCAGTATAATATAATATAGTTATAGTATATTATAATATAGTAGTAGTATAGTATAGTATAATATAATATAGTATAATATAGTAAAGTGTAGTATAATATAGTATTGTGTAATATAATATTATATAATATAGTATAGTATAGTATAATATAATACAATATAATATATTATTGTGATACTATAATATAGTGTACTATAATACTACTATACTATATAACATAAAATTATAGTTTAGTAATAGTATATTATAATATAGTATAGTAGAATTACAATATAGCATAGTAGTAGTTTAGTCTAATTGTGTAGTACTAGTATAATATAGTATAATATAGTAGTATAGTAGTATAGTAGTATAGTATAATAGTAATATTATATAGTATAGTATAGTAATATAGTAGTATAATATAGTAGTATAGTAGTAATATAGTATTATATAGCAGTATAGTGTAGTAGTAGTGTGGTGTAGTAGAATATTATAATATAATAGTAGTATGATAGTAGTATTCTATAGTATAGTAGTAGTATAGTGTAGTATAATATAGTTGTATAATAATATAATAGTAGTATAGTAGAATATTATAATATAATAGTAGTATAGTAATGTATTAGTAGTATAATATAGTAGTATAGTAATAAGTAGTTGTATAATATAATAGTATATTTGTATAATATAATATAGTATAATATAATATATTATAATATATTATAGTATAATATTATAGTGTAGTATAATATAATATAGAATACTATACTATACTATATATACTACCACTACTCTAAATTATAACTACTAATATTATGATATAACACTTCTAATAATTATATACACTTACTATAATGCAATAGTATGGTATATTATACTATGTTATAGAATATATTATACTGTACTATACTATTGTATTGTATAGTATAGTATAATATTGAGCTACTTTTATAGTATAGTATATTATAGTATAGTAGTATAATATAATAGTATATAGTATACTAGTATATATAATGTGGTGTAGTTCTATACTCTAAAAGTAGTAAAGTATATACAATGTTATAGTATACACTATATAAAGTAGTATACTAGTATAGTAGCATTATAATATAGTAGTGGTATATTATTTATTATGAATATAATATTATAGAACCACAACTATAATATTATATAGTACTACTACTAGTAGTATAGTAACATACTATACTATACGTTATTATAATATACTATACCACTATATTATACTATTACTATAATATATTATACTATATTATACTAATAATATTGTAGTATAGTAATGTTATATAATACAGTTTAGTGTAGTATAATATAGTATAGTATATTATAATATAATATAGTATACTATAATATAAAGTAGTATAGTAGTAGTATAGTATAGTATAATATTTTATACTATATTATAGTATAATATTGTATGATACTCTACTACTATTAGTGGTATTACATAACAGCATAATGTAATAAAGTATAGTGTAGTTGTATAGTATACTAATACACTATACTATACTATATTATATTATACTACTATATAATATAAAATAATATTGTAGTAGTCACACTATAGTATACAAAACTACTACTATTACATTATATGACTATAGTAAAGTGGTAGTATATTTTAGTAGCATAGTATAGTATAGTAACATAGTTAGAGTAGTAAATTATTATATTGTATCATAGTAGTATAATATAGTAAAGAAGTATAGAAGTATATAATATAATATAATACTAATATAGTATAGCATAGTATAGTATACTACTATACTATTCTACTACTACTACTAACCTAAACAACTATACTATTATATTATATTATACTATAATATACAATATCATACTATACTACACTACACTATACTATATCATACTATATTATATTTCTATGATAATATACTAAATTATATTATACTTCTACTACACTATACTATACTATAATATATTGTAATATACTATATTATAATATACTATATTATACTATACAATATTCTATTATAATATACTACTACTATACTATATTATATGATACTATATTACCACTATACTATATTATACCTCTACTATACTATATAATACTGCTATACAATATTATACTATAATATATCATACCTTATTGTACTATACAATATTATAGATACTACTAATATACTATATTATACTATACTATACTATATTATACTATACTATACTATACTATACAACACTATAATAGCCTATACTATAATGTACTATACTATACTAAACAATTGCAGTAAGTAAAATTGCAGTAAGTAAAAGATCTAGAGAACAGAACTTACAATGCTTAAGACGAAATATTATATTAAACTTCAAACTTTTGTATTACAAACTGATATCTCTCTTCTCATATTACATAAGTTTATATAAGAGGAGTATCTTCGAAGAGAAGAGAATTTAGTACAAATTCTCTTACACAATTATTAAAGAAAAAGAGAAAAAGTACAAGCCCACTAACACAATTATTATGAAAAAGAGAAAAAGTACAAACCCACTAACACAATTATTATAGTAAAGTTATATTCTCCATAAACGTTGTGGAAGACCGTTGTTCCACGTGTGAGAGGCTGATGTCCCATTTGGAGAGTATGACACGTACAGAATAAAGACTCTCTTATGAAGTCCACTAAGAGTCTTTAGTTTCAAAAGTCTTCATGTTCGTCATTAATGGGAGCTTTACCAGGACGTCGGCTGGGTCCCTCTTCTTCATGTTTGTCCCATGTGTCGGGAATAGTATCGTTTGAGTGTTGAGAAGCCATATCTTCATCTTCGGGAAATAACTGATTCATTTGATCCCAGTAGGCCTTCTGGAGTCTGGTCTTTATTTGGTCTGGGGTTTCATGAGGATATCTCTGTTTAAGAGTCTTTTGTAGATTTTTTAAAGAGAATTCAGCAGTCAAAGGTTGCCGTTGATTTCTAATAAGGTTATTTTGAATAACCTTATCAATTTGTTTTTTCTTGTCTTCAACAATAATGGCTGACCACCATTTGACGGAGAAATTTCTCATAAGATTTTTTAAATTTAATGAATCAGTATTAATTTCAATATTCCATGACCAAATCCATGGGATTTGGGCTTGAGCAAAGAAAATAAATTCACCTATTCCATCAATAAAATCTTCAGGCTTGATGGTTTGAAGATGAGGGGAGGAATCTACCCAATTGTTATAACTTTGTTGTAGTTCAGATGGAAGAATGGAGATAATGGCTCCTTTGGTTTCCCACCATTTGTAAAACCATAAAGGAATTGGATTTTCAAGAATTTCTGGATTAATGATAAACATCCATGAATGTGAATGAGTAGGATTTAGAATATAAAAAGCTTTGTGCATGGCTTGCACATAAGTCCAATAATTAAAGGAACAAGTTTTGAAGGTTCCATCTGGATTTGGGAGATTAAATTTTTGGATTTGAAAGGGAGTAATGCCCCAATCTTTTGGATGAATTATAGTGAGAAGATTGGCTCTACTATAGATGATATTTCGTTTATCATCGTAGTGATGTTTGACTTCAATACACTGAAGGTGAATGAGGATAGATTCATATGATTCTCGATCATAATTAGAATCTTGAAGGAGGGGATTATCATTGAGATATTTTTTAAATATAACCCATGGTGAGGTTATATCTTTGTCTTCACTATTTAGATATAGTAAATGTTCAACACTCATTTTGAGTATTGGTTCAAACATGTCAGAGGTTTGATTAGAACCTTTTTCCTGAAGGTTTTCTGGCTGTTGCTCAGCCGGTGGAGGATCATTTGTCCCGTAGAGATAAGTTTTTAAGGGAATCATTTTTGGAGGAGGGATTTCTCCTCGTCCGCGACCATTTTGGCCACGTCCGCGCCCGCGGGGATAACCGCGTAGAGCTGGCCACCCTCGTCCACGATTTGGGACTGGTGGGATTGAGCGCCCTTTAGGGGTGCGCCACCCTTCACTATCCATTGGAAATAGGTGTACCTGTAAGATATTCGCGGGTTAGAAAATCAGGTAAAGAATTATCTTTGCCTTTAATATATTCAATTGAGAAATCAAAAATAGCAAGTTGAGCTTGCCAAGTGGCAAATATTTGCTTGGAAGCAAGATTTTGAACATCCTTTTGTAAAATAAATTTAGCAGAAGAACAATCTATTCTAAGTAAAAAGGTAGTATTGAGTAAATCATCTTGAAATTTATTAATAGATTTTACGATAGCTAACATTTCCTTTTTAATAGTAGAGTAATTTTTTTGAGTGGGATTCCATAATCCCGAAGTAAAACGGACTAATTCTTCTTTATTGGTGGATGAATTCTTTTGTTTAAGGATACCTCCATACCCTATGTCAGATGCATCAGTCTCGACTATTTTTAAATAATCTGGATTAGCTAAATTGATGCAAGGTAAATTTTTAACATGATGTTTAATGATTTGGACTGCTTTAGTACATGTATCATCCCAAGGAGGAGAATTTTTTCGAAGTCTTTTAAATAGTGGGGCTGCATCTTGTGCAAGATTCTTGTAAAAGTCAGAGACATAATTTAAAGCACCAAGAAATCGTTGGAGCTGCTTTTTATCTAGTATTTTATCTGGAAATTTATCAGCAAATTCAATGCTCCTATGGATAGGAATAATAGTATCATTTGTAATTGTATGTCCTAGGAATCTAATGGTTGTCTGGAATAATTTTATTTTAGGTTCTGAAATTACCAGGCCATTAGTCTTTGCTAGCCAAATAAAAGTTTTAAGATGTTTAAAATGTTCATTGATATTTTTAGAGAAGATTAATACATCGTCTATGTAAACTAAAATGTATTTATTGTATGAATTAAATATTTCATTCATAATTTTTTGAAATTCTGATGGAGCGTTTTTTAAGCCGAATGGCATAACATTCCATTCGTATTGTCCAAATGGAACTGTGAATGCAGTTTTATAACGGTCTTCTTCTTTAATCTGAATTTGCCAATATCCAGATTTTAGATCAAATTTGGAAAATAAACTAGCTTGTGCTAATCTATTTAGAAGATCTCTTTTATTAGGAATAGGATATCTTATCCATTTTAATACTTGATTTAGTGGTTTGTAATTTATTACCAATCTTGGTTTTCCTCTTTCTTTTTCAGCGGCATTCATTACATAAAATGCTGTACAACTCCAAGGAGAGCTAGATTTTCTAATAATTTGCTTTTTTAATAAATCGGTTATTTCCTTTTGACAAAGATCTAGATATTCTCTATTCATTTGCGAAGGTCTAGATTTAGTCGGTATTTCTTTTTCATTAAAATCGTCAATATATGGAAGGCTTACACAATGTGTTTTTCTATTCCAAAAACTGATAGGGTTATCACCACAGATAGTGAGTTTGATATGTTGTTCAATGTCTAAAATTTTAGTTTTAATTGTCGACTTTTCTAATTGATTTTTTATTTCAACATTTTGAATTTCTTTAAATAAGAAATTTATATGTAATTGTTTTCCTTTGAATTTATTAATTTCATTTAATATGATTTCTTTAGGATCGGTGATGAATTTAAATAGTATAGGGGGATTACATATATGGGAAGTAATGCCTTCAGTATTAGTAGTTATAGGCATTATATTATATAGGAACGGAGTTCCTAAGATAATATGTTGAGATAAATTTTTAACTAATAAAAATGGAGTTTTTATACAATAGTCTTGTTGACATACTGCCACTTGAGAAAGTTTATATTCAATTTTCATACTATCGCCACTGGCTGATGTTAGTTTTTGTGTTGTTTTTTCAAAATAGATTGAGGGGACTAATCCTTCTTGGATGCAATTCATATCTGCTCCGCTATCTACTAAAGCAGTTAAATTTTTAAGCACAAGTGCTTGATTGATCACTAAAGTGATTGAAATAAACCATTTATGGATAATTGCCTTTTGTAGGGAATTGATAAGAGTATTATTTTCATAATTTTGATTAAGTTCTTCTGGATCGGGTTGATCCAGGATTTGTTCTAATTCAAGATTTGTTATGCGAACAGACAGTTTATCTTGTTCGAATTTAAGAGTTTGAACTTCTCGTTTTAAATTTTTTAATTCTATTTTCAATTCAGATAACGTTGTTGGAGAGGGATTTAGCTCCTGTTCTTTTAATTTAAAGCGATCTAGGACTTCTTTCATAGAATAATTGGGAAACTTTTGTGTTTGGGTTAGAAGAGGATCTTCAGAAGTACCGAGTAATTTGATAACCTGTTCTTTGGTTTTATGATCTTGAATATTTGCTAACATTTCTATAAGTTGATCTTTTTGTTCATTTGTAAGAACAAATAATCCTGATTTTTCTACAATAGCTTTGTAGTAATTATTATTAGAACATGTATCACAACATGAAGAGGATTCTGACTCTGATTCTTCAATTTCATGTTCAGAGTTAGGTGAATCATTTGAATCAGATTCATCAGAGTTTAAAAGAATTTTCATTAATAATTCTTTTGTTTCATTGTCTAGGTTTAATTGATTTATTTTTGTTTTCATAGGACATTTATTAGAATAATGACCTATTTTTCCACATTTAAAGCATTTAATAGCTTTTCTTATCTGTTTAGATTTAGACTGTCTTGGTCTTTCTTTAGGTATAAATGATTTTTTATGAAATTTCTTTGAATGAGTTTTGAGGTTTTCTCTTTTATTTGATTTTTGTTTTGCCATATTTCGTTCTCGTTTTGTTAATGGGCCAGGACAAGCGAATTGTTCGCAAAAGGCTCCTAATTGTTTGCGATCTGATATTCGTTCACGTTTAAGTTGTTGTTGCATTCTGATATCATTACAAAGTGTAATACCGACTTTGATACATTCGCTAATTATGCGTCCATATGTGTAATATTCGAAAGTTAATTGTCCATTGGTAGTTCTTAATTTTTCTTTAACTTTTGTAGCGAAGGTAGCTGGAAGTCCTTCTAAGAATTTTTCTTTCCAATAGCTGGAACTAGCATCGGAAAGATTCATTACTCTTGCTATGAAAACATCTTTATACCATCTAAAATGTGATAACGATGGACATTTTAATTTTTGCAATAGAGAACGCATTTGTTCTCTATTATCAGACATATATCCTAAGAAATGTTCTAGAATATTGTGTATGAGGGTATAGACTGCCTCATCGTTGGGTTTTGAAGGATCTAATAAATTTTTATCACTTTGTAGGTCATTTTTCTCTGCTTGAGTTAAATAATTATCCCACCATCCTTTAAGGATTCCGGTGAAACCATTGACAATGATTTGAACTACTTCCCATGGTTTATTGTTTTTACTTTGTGCTACAGTAGCATAGATTAACATTCGATGAACAGTTTTATGGACTTGATAGTCTGATAGTCCATCAAAATTCCATTCATATAATTGTCTTGGGTCATATGAAATTTGTTCATTTAGCTCTTCTTCATATAGAAGATCATTAGGAGATGGTCTTTGATAATAATATTTACTTAAAGATTTTTTAGGGTATTTTATTCTATTTAAAGATAATGGAGGATTAATATTTATTGATTTAAATTGATCTTCTAATTGATCAATATCATATTCGCTAGAGGAGCATTCCAAATCTTCATTTTCTGAGGATATTTCATCTAATGTGGTTATTTTTTGAGATTTAATCTGTTTTATTACCTCGGACATATTGAGGTCTTCATCAAATTTAATTTTAATTTGTGGTGGAAGTTTTATAATTGGTTTGGTAATAATCATTCCAGAGCTTGAAGTTTCTATTGGTGATGGTTCTATTACTTTAAATAGATTTGATTTATCGTTAATAGTTAAGGCTTTAGATTGTTCTATTTTATTCTGTAATAGATCTAATTTTTTATCAATACTATCTAAATATGAAGTAATAGTCTGTATTGTTTGATTAGTAAAATTCAGTTGTTTAATTATGATAGCTAGTTCTCTTATAGCATTTTGATCGGATGGAATATTTCCAAATTGACTCATTAAAATATCTGTTTTGGACGATTGTCCTTGAATCATACGAATATTAGAGGTTATATTTGTTACGAACCAATATACAAATGGGATGGTAGCTTTTCCATTTTGATTTAAATGTTCTAGTTCATTAAAATATTGATCAGAGAATCTTATTCGCTCTTCTTCTGAGAAGATGGATCTATACCACAGTCTAAATGGTTTAAATTTTTCTAGCATATAATGACGGATAACCGTCTCTCTAAGAGCTGTATGAAGTCCGTAAATCATGGAAATTTCATTTCAGAAGGAGTCGGGGATCTGAAATCTTGATTATCCCTGACTGGATGAAATATTCTATTTCGATTAAGAGTTAATCCTGCACTAGAGGTTATATCAGTTTCATCTGAATTGGATGTTTTAATTTCATCTCCTGACGTTGAAGGAATAGAAATTCGAGGAAGATTTATAGATCTTCGTGGATTAAATCTTACTTCTACATCACCATCAGATGTTTGGATTATTTGATCTATGTCTTGATTAACAATAGGTTTAGGTGTAATTACTTGAGGTAATAACCATTGTTCTGGGAATGTTATTTCATTCCATTTAATTACTCTATTAGTGGCTATGTTTGAAGCTAATAGATTTGTTTCTATTAAAGTAGTTCTGCTGTTTGGCTGAACTATCTTTTTAACCTTTGGGCTTAAGGTATTCATTACCTTAAAATGAATTCTATAAATTAATGCGATTGTTTCTGATCCTGGAAGAAAATTATATCCATGGAGTTGAAGATGTAATTTAAGTGTTTCAAATAAATGTATATCAGTTAATGATAAACTAAGATTTGGAAAGGTATTAAAATAAACCGGTCCATGACAAAGACTAGTTTCCATTACTCCCATAAGTGATTGTGCCCAATTAAGGCAACGACCATCTCTTAGACAAGCTAAGATTGATGCATTAAGTCCTCTTAAGGTTAAAGGCTTAAAGGCGATTTGAATTAAACCAATATGTATGTATTTGTAATCTTGCATATAAGATCGAAGATCTTCATAAGATAATAGAGAAATATTTTTCTCTATAGAATCTATTGTAATAGATTGTTCTACCGTTTTAATGGTAGTTTTTCCTTTGAAATCAAAGGTTCCAATTTGATAGATTAAGGTTTTATCAACCTTAGGTAAAGACCATTGATTAAGGTCTTCTTCATTGAGAGGATATTCAATTAATTCTGCGTTTTAACATCACGAAAAGAGGGTATTTTACCCTTATTAAGAATTGATGATGACGATGAGGATGCCATCTACTAAATACTCAATTGGTAAGTTTATAGTGCAAACTTTTTAATAAAGGAGGAGAGTTAATAATGGTTTGGTAAAGAAAGAAATAGACATTATGCATCCATTTTTGAATAAAAACATGAACCATCCAGGACTAACAACCACATCACGGGAATTACTGCCAAGGTTCAATACAATGATCCAAGAAAGAATTATAACGTCCATGACTTTCAAGACAAAACACATCTAATCCTACCACCCCTATTAAAAAGGATGCAGTATAAGCTTACCAATCAGAGTAACACTACTCACACATGGCTCTGATACCAAAATTGCGGAAAGTAAAAACAATTGCAGTAAGTAAAATTGCAGTAAGTAAAAGATCTAGAGAACAGAACTTACAATGCTTAAGACGAAATATTATATTAAACTTCAAACTTTTGTATTACAAACTGATATCTCTCTTCTCATATTACATAAGTTTATATAAGAGGAGTATCTTCGAAGAGAAGAGAATTTAGTACAAATTCTCTTACACAATTTAAATAGTATAGGGGGATTACATATATGGGAAGTAATGCCTTCAGTATTAGTAGTTATAGGCATTATATTATATAGGAACGGAGTTCCTAAGATAATATGTTGAGATAAATTTTTAACTAATAAAAATGGAGTTTTTATACAATAGTCTTGTTGACATACTGCCACTTGAGAAAGTTTATATTCAATTTTCATACTATCGCCACTGGCTGATGTTAGTTTTTGTGTTGTTTTTTCAAAATAGATTGAGGGGACTAATCCTTCTTGGATGCAATTCATATCTGCTCCGCTATCTACTAAAGCAGTTAAATTTTTAAGCGCAAGTGCTTGATTGATCACTAAAGTGATTGAAATAAACCATTTATGGATAATTGCCTTTTGTAGGGAATTGATAAGAGTATTATTTTCATAATTTTGATTAAGTTCTTCTGGATCGGGTTGATCCAGGATTTGTTCTAATTCAAGATTTGTTATGCGAACAGACAGTTTATCTTGTTCGAATTTAAGAGTTTGAACTTCTCGTTTTAAATTTTTTAATTCTATTTTCAATTCAGATAACGTTGTTGGAGAGGGATTTAGCTCCTGTTCTTTTAATTTAAAGCGATCTAGGACTTCTTTCATAGAATAATTGGGAAACTTTTGTGTTTGGGTTAGAAGAGGATCTTCAGAAGTACCGAGTAATTTGATAACCTGTTCTTTGGTTTTATGATCTTGAATATTTGCTAACATTTCTATAAGTTGATCTTTTGTTCATTTGTAAGAACAAATAATCCTGATTTTTCTACAATAGCTTTGTAGTAATTATTATTAGAACATGTATCACAACATGAAGAGGATTCTGACTCTGATTCTTCAATTTCATGTTCAGAGTTAGGTGAATCATTTGAATCAGATTCATCAGAGTTTAAAAGAATTTTCATTAATAATTCTTTTGTTTCATTGTCTAGGTTTAATTGATTTATTTTTGTTTTCATAGGACATTTATTAGAATAATGACCTATTTTTCCACATTTAAAGCATTTAATAGCTTTTCTTATCTGTTTAGATTTAGACTGTCTTGGTCTTTCTTTAGGTATAAATGATTTTTTATGAAATTTCTTTGAATGAGTTTTGAGGTTTTCTCTTTTATTTGATTTTTGTTTTGCCATATTTCGTTCTCGTTTTGTTAATGGGCCAGGACAAGCGAATTGTTCGCAAAAGGCTCCTAAGCATTGTAAGTTCTGTTCTCTAGATCTTTTACTTACTGCAATTTTACTTACTGCAATTGTTTTTACTTTCCGCAATTTTGGTATCAGAGCCATGTGTGAGTAGTGTTACTCTGATTGGTAAGCTTATACTGCATCCTTTTTAATAGGGGTGGTAGGATTAGATGTGTTTTGTCTTGAAAGTCATGGACGTTATAATTCTTTCTTGGATCATTGTATTGAACCTTGGCAGTAATTCCCGTGATGTGGTTGTTAGTCCTGGATGGTTCATGTTTTTATTCAAAAATGGATGCATAATGTCTATTTCTTTCTTTACCAAACCATTATTAACTCTCCTCCTTTATTAAAAAGTTTGCACTATAAACTTACCAATTGAGTATTTAGTAGATGGCATCCTCATCGTCATCATCAATTCTTAATAAGGGTAAAATACCCTCTTTTCGTGATGTTAAAAACGCAGAATTAATTGAATATCCTCTCAATGAAGAAGACCTTAATCAATGGTCTTTACCTAAGGTTGATAAAACCTTAATCTATCAAATTGGAACCTTTGATTTCAAAGGAAAAACTACCATTAAAACGGTAGAACAATCTATTACAATAGATTCTATAGAGAAAAATATTTCTCTATTATCTTATGAAGATCTTCGATCTTATATGCAAGATTACAAATACATACATATTGGTTTAATTCAAATCGCCTTTAAGCCTTTAACCTTAAGAGGACTTAATGCATCAATCTTAGCTTGTCTAAGAGATGGTCGTTGCCTTAATTGGGCACAATCACTTATGGGAGTAATGGAAACTAGTCTTTGTCATGGACCGGTTTATTTTAATACCTTTCCAAATCTTAGTTTATCATTAACTGATATACATTTATTTGAAACACTTAAATTACATCTTCAACTCCATGGATATAATTTTCTTCCAGGATCAGAAACAATCGCATTAATTTATAGAATTCATTTTAAGGTAATGAATACCTTAAGCCCAAAGGTTAAAAAGATAGTTCAGCCAAACAGCAGAACTACTTTAATAGAAACAAATCTATTAGCTTCAAACATAGCCACTAATAGAGTAATTAAATGGAATGAAATAACATTCCCAGAACAATGGTTATTACCTCAAGTAATTACACCTAAACCTATTGTTAATCAAGACATAGATCAAATAATCCAAACATCTGATGGTGATGTAGAAGTAAGATTTAATCCACGAAGATCTATAAATCTTCCTCGAATTTCTATTCCTTCAACGTCAGGAGATGAAATTAAAACATCCAATTCAGATGAAACTGATATAACCTCTAGTGCAGGATTAACTCTTAATCGAAATAGAATATTTCATCCAGTCAGGGATAATCAAGATTTCAGATCCCCGACTCCTTCTGAAATGAAATTTCCATGATTTACGGACTTCATACAGCTCTTAGAGAGACGGTTATCCGTCATTATATGCTAGAAAAATTTAAACCATTTAGACTGTGGTATAGATCCATCTTCTCAGAAGAAGAGCGAATAAGATTCTCTGATCAATATTTTAATGAACTAGAACATTTAAATCAAAATGGAAAAGCTACCATCCCATTTGTATATTGGTTCGTAACAAATATAACCTCTAATATTCGTATGATTCAAGGACAATCGTCCAAAACAGATATTTTAATGAGTCAATTTGGAAATATTCCATCCGATCAAAATGCTATAAGAGAACTAGCTATCATAATTAAACAACTGAATTTTACTAATCAAACAATACAGACTATTACTTCATATTTAGATAGTATTGATAAAAAATTAGATCTATTACAGAATAAAATAGAACAATCTAAAGCCTTAACTATTAACGATAAATCAAATCTATTTAAAGTAATAGAACCATCACCAATAGAAACTTCAAGCTCTGGAATGATTATTACCAAACCAATTATAAAACTTCCACCACAAATTAAAATTAAATTTGATGAAGACCTCAATATGTCCGAGGTAATAAAACAGATTAAATCTCAAAAAATAACCACATTAGATGAAATATCCTCAGAAAATGAAGATTTGGAATGCTCCTCTAGCGAATATGATATTGATCAATTAGAAGATCAATTTAAATCAATAAATATTAATCCTCCATTATCTTTAAATAGAATAAAATACCCTAAAAAATCTTTAAGTAAATATTATTATCAAAGACCATCTCCTAATGATCTTCTATATGAAGAAGAGCTAAATGAACAAATTTCATATGACCCAAGACAGTTATATGAATGGAATTTTGATGGACTATCAGACTATCAAGTCCATAAAACTGTTCATCGAATGTTAATCTATGCTACTGTAGCACAAAGTAAAAACAATAAACCATGGGAAGTAGTTCAAATCATTGTCAATGGTTTCACCGGAATCCTTAAAGGATGGTGGGATAATTATTTAACTCAAGCAGAGAAAAATGACCTACAAAGTGATAAAAATTTATTAGATCCTTCAAAACCCAACGATGAGGCAGTCTATACCCTCATACACAATATTCTAGAACATTTCTTAGGATATATGTCTGATAATAGAGAACAAATGCGTTCTCTATTGCAAAAATTAAAATGTCCATCGTTATCACATTTTAGATGGTATAAAGATGTTTTCATAGCAAGAGTAATGAATCTTTCCGATGCTAGTTCCAGCTATTGGAAAGAAAAATTCTTAGAAGGACTTCCAGCTACCTTCGCTACAAAAGTTAAAGAAAAATTAAGAACTACCAATGGACAATTAACTTTCGAATATTACACATATGGACGCATAATTAGCGAATGTATCAAAGTCGGTATTACACTTTGTAATGATATCAGAATGCAACAACAACTTAAACGTGAACGAATATCAGATCGCAAACAATTAGGAGCCTTTTGCGAACAATTCGCTTGTCCTGGCCCATTAACAAAACGAGAACGAAATATGGCAAAACAAAAATCAAATAAAAGAGAAAACCTCAAAACTCATTCAAAGAAATTTCATAAAAAATCATTTATACCTAAAGAAAGACCAAGACAGTCTAAATCTAAACAGATAAGAAAAGCTATTAAATGCTTTAAATGTGGAAAAATAGGTCATTATTCTAATAAATGTCCTATGAAAACAAAAATAAATCAATTAAACCTAGACAATGAAACAAAAGAATTATTAATGAAAATTCTTTTAAACTCTGATGAATCTGATTCAAATGATTCACCTAACTCTGAACATGAAATTGAAGAATCAGAGTCAGAATCCTCTTCATGTTGTGATACATGTTCTAATAATAATTACTACAAAGCTATTGTAGAAAAATCAGGATTATTTGTTCTTACAAATGAACAAAAAGATCAACTTATAGAAATGTTAGCAAATATTCAAGATCATAAAACCAAAGAACAGGTTATCAAATTACTCGGTACTTCTGAAGATCCTCTTCTAACCCAAACACAAAAGTTTCCCAATTATTCTATGAAAGAAGTCCTAGATCGCTTTAAATTAAAAGAACAGGAGCTAAATCCCTCTCCAACAACGTTATCTGAATTGAAAATAGAATTAAAAAATTTAAAACGAGAAGTTCAAACTCTTAAATTCGAACAAGATAAACTGTCTGTTCGCATAACAAATCTTGAATTAGAACAAATCCTGGATCAACCCGATCCAGAAGAACTTAATCAAAATTATGAAAATAATACTCTTATCAATTCCCTACAAAAGGCAATTATCCATAAATGGTTTATTTCAATCACTTTAGTGATCAATCAAGCACTTGTGCTTAAAAATTTAACTGCTTTAGTAGATAGCGGAGCAAATATGAATTGCATCCAAGAAGGATTAGTCCCCTCAATCTATTTGAAAAAACAACACAAAAACTAACATCAGCCAGTGGCGATAGTATGAAAATTGAATATAAACTTTCTCAAGTGGCAGTATGTCAACAAGACTATTGTATAAAAACTCCATTTTTATTAGTTAAAAATTTATCTCAACATATTATCTTAGGAACTCCGTTCCTATATAATATAATGCCTATAACTACTAATACTGAAGGCATTACTTCCCATATATGTAATCCCCCTATACTATTTAAATTCATCACCGATCCTAAAGAAATCATATTAAATGAAATTAATAAATTCAAAGGAAAACAATTACATATAAATTTCTTATTTAAAGAAATTCAAAATGTTGAAATAAAAAATCAATTAGAAAAGTCGACAATTAAAACTAAAATTTTAGACATTGAACAACATATCAAACTCACTATCTGTGGTGATAACCCTATCAGTTTTTGGAATAGAAAAACACATTGTGTAAGCCTTCCATATATTGACGATTTTAATGAAAAAGAAATACCGACTAAATCTAGACCTTCGCAAATGAATAGAGAATATCTAGATCTTTGTCAAAAGGAAATAACCGATTTATTAAAAAAGCAAATTATTAGAAAATCTAGCTCTCCTTGGAGTTGTACAGCATTTTATGTAATGAATGCCGCTGAAAAAGAAAGAGGAAAACCAAGATTGGTAATAAATTACAAACCACTAAATCAAGTATTAAAATGGATAAGATATCCTATTCCTAATAAAAGAGATCTTCTAAATAGATTAGCACAAGCTAGTTTATTTTCCAAATTTGATCTAAAATCTGGATATTGGCAAATTCAGATTAAAGAAGAAGACCGTTATAAAACTGCATTCACAGTTCCATTTGGACAATACGAATGGAATGTTATGCCATTCGGCTTAAAAAACGCTCCATCAGAATTTCAAAAAATTATGAATGAAATATTTAATTCATACAATAAATACATTTTAGTTTACATAGACGATGTATTAATCTTCTCTAAAAATATCAATGAACATTTTAAACATCTTAAAACTTTTATTTGGCTAGCAAAGACTAATGGCCTGGTAATTTCAGAACCTAAAATAAAATTATTCCAGACAACCATTAGATTCCTAGGACATACAATTACAAATGATACTATTATTCCTATCCATAGGAGCATTGAATTTGCTGATAAATTTCCAGATAAAATACTAGATAAAAAGCAGCTCCAACGATTTCTTGGTGCTTTAAATTATGTCTCTGACTTTTACAAGAATCTTGCACAAGATGCAGCCCCACTATTTAAAAGACTTCGAAAAAATTCTCCTCCTTGGGATGATACATGTACTAAAGCAGTCCAAATCATTAAACATCATGTTAAAAATTTACCTTGCATCAATTTAGCTAATCCAGATTATTTAAAAATAGTCGAGACTGATGCATCTGACATAGGGTATGGAGGTATCCTTAAACAAAAGAATTCATCCACCAATAAAGAAGAATTAGTCCGTTTTACTTCGGGATTATGGAATCCCACTCAAAAAAATTACTCTACTATTAAAAAGGAAATGTTAGCTATCGTAAAATCTATTAATAAATTTCAAGATGATTTACTCAATACTACCTTTTTACTTAGAATAGATTGTTCTTCTGCTAAATTTATTTTACAAAAGGATGTTCAAAATCTTGCTTCCAAGCAAATATTTGCCACTTGGCAAGCTCAACTTGCTATTTTTGATTTCTCAATTGAATATATTAAAGGCAAAGATAATTCTTTACCTGATTTTCTAACCCGCGAATATCTTACAGGTACACCTATTTCCAATGGATAGTGAAGGGTGGCGCACCCCTAAAGGGCGCTCAATCCCACCAGTCCCAAATCGTGGACGAGGGTGGCCAGCTCTACGCGGTTATCCCCGCGGGCGCGGACGTGGCCAAAATGGTCGCGGACGAGGAGAAATCCCTCCTCCAAAAATGATTCCCTTAAAAACTTATCTCTACGGGACAAATGATCCTCCACCGGCTGAGCAACAGCCAGAAAACCTTCAGGAAAAAGGTTCTAATCAAACCTCTGACATGTTTGAACCAATACTCAAAATGAGTGTTGAACATTTACTATATCTAAATAGTGAAGACAAAGATATAACCTCACCATGGGTTATATTTAAAAAATATCTCAATGATAATCCCCTCCTTCAAGATTCTAATTATGATCGAGAATCATATGAATCTATCCTCATTCACCTTCAGTGTATTGAAGTCAAACATCACTACGATGATAAACGAAATATCATCTATAGTAGAGCCAATCTTCTCACTATAATTCATCCAAAAGATTGGGGCATTACTCCCTTTCAAATCCAAAAATTTAATCTCCCAAATCCAGATGGAACCTTCAAAACTTGTTCCTTTAATTATTGGACTTATGTGCAAGCCATGCACAAAGCTTTTTATATTCTAAATCCTACTCATTCACATTCATGGATGTTTATCATTAATCCAGAAATTCTTGAAAATCCAATTCCTTTATGGTTTTACAAATGGTGGGAAAACCAAAGGAGCCATTATCTCCATTCTTCCATCTGAACTACAACAAAGTTATAACAATTGGGTAGATTCCTCCCCTCATCTTCAAACCATCAAGCCTGAAGATTTTATTGATGGAATAGGTGAATTTATTTTCTTTGCTCAAGCCCAAATCCCATGGATTTGGTCATGGAATATTGAAATTAATACTGATTCATTAAATTTAAAAATCTTATGAGAAATTTCTCCGTCAAATGGTGGTCAGCCATTATTGTTGAAGACAAGAAAAAACAAATTGATAAGGTTATTCAAATAACCTTATTAGAAATCAACGGCAACCTTTGACTGCTGAATTCTCTTTAAAAAATCTACAAAAGACTCTTAAACAGAGATATCCTCATGAAACCCCAGACCAAATAAAGACCAGACTCCAGAAGGCCTACTGGGATCAAATGAATCAGTTATTTCCCGAAGATGAAGATATGGCTTCTCAACACTCAAACGATACTATTCCCGACACATGGGACAAACATGAAGAAGAGGGACCCAGCCGACGTCCTGGTAAAGCTCCCATTAATGACGAACATGAAGACTTTTGAAACTAAAGACTCTTAGTGGACTTCATAAGAGAGTCTTTATTCTGTACGTGTCATACTCTCCAAATGGGACATCAGCCTCTCACACGTGGAACAACGGTCTTCCACAACGTTTATGGAGAATATAACTTTACTATAATAATTGTGTTAGTGGGTTTGTACTTTTTCTCTTTTTCATAATAATTGTGTTAGTGGGCTTGTACTTTTTCTCTTTTTCTTTAATAATTGTGTAAGAGAATTTGTACTAAATTCTCTTCTCTTCGAAGATACTCCTCTTATATAAACTTATGTAATATGAGAAGAGAGATATCAGTTTGTAATACAAAAGTTTGAAGTTTAATATAATATTTCGTCTTAAGCATTGTAAGTTCTGTTCTCTAGATCTTTTACTTACTGCAATTTTACTTACTGCAATTGTTTTTACTTTCCGCAATTTTGGTATCAGCTCCAACGATTTCTTGGTGCTTTAAATTATGTCTCTGACTTTTACAAGAATCTTGCACAAGATGCAGCCCCACTATTTAAAAGACTTCGAAAAAATTCTCCTCCTTGGGATGATACATGTACTAAAGCAGTCCAAATCATTAAACATCATGTTAAAAATTTACCTTGCATCAATTTTATTATAGTATAATATTATAGTGTAGTATAATATAATATAGAATACTATACTATACTATATATACTACCACTACTCTAAATTATAACTACTAATATTATGATATAACACTTCTAATAATTATATACACTTACTATAATGCAATAGTATGGTATATTATACTATGTTATAGAATATATTATACTGTACTATACTATTGTATTGTATAGTATAGTATAATATTGAGCTACTTTTATAGTATAGTATATTATAGTATAGTAGTATAATATAATAGTATATAGTATACTAGTATATATAATGTGGTGTAGTTCTATACTCTAAAAGTAGTAAAGTATATACAATGTTATAGTATACACTATATAAAGTAGTATACTAGTATAGTAGCATTATAATATAGTAGTGGTATATTATTTATTATGAATATAATATTATAGAACCACAACTATAATATTATATAGTACTACTACTAGTAGTATAGTAACATACTATACTATACGTTATTATAATATACTATACCACTATATTATACTATTACTATAATATATTATACTATATTATACTAATAATATTGTAGTATAGTAATGTTATATAATACAGTTTAGTGTAGTATAATATAGTATAGTATATTATAATATAATATAGTATACTATAATATAAAGTAGTATAGTAGTAGTATAGTATAGTATAATATTTTATACTATATTATAGTATAATATTGTATGATACTCTACTACTATTAGTGGTATTACATAACAGCATAATGTAATAAAGTATAGTGTAGTTGTATAGTATACTAATACACTATACTATACTATATTATATTATACTACTATATAATATAAAATAATATTGTAGTAGTCACACTATAGTATACAAAACTACTACTATTACATTATATGACTATAGTAAAGTGGTAGTATATTTTAGTAGCATAGTATAGTATAGTAACATAGTTAGAGTAGTAAATTATTATATTGTATCATAGTAGTATAATATAGTAAAGAAGTATAGAAGTATATAATATAATATAATACTAATATAGTATAGCATAGTATAGTATACTACTATACTATTCTACTACTACTACTAACCTAAACAACTATACTATTATATTATATTATACTATAATATACAATATCATACTATACTACACTACACTATACTATATCATACTATATTATATTTCTATGATAATATACTAAATTATATTATACTTCTACTACACTATACTATACTATAATATATTGTAATATACTATATTATAATATACTATATTATACTATACAATATTCTATTATAATATACTACTACTATACTATATTATATGATACTATATTACCACTATACTATATTATACCTCTACTATACTATATAATACTGCTATACAATATTATACTATAATATATCATACCTTATTGTACTATACAATATTATAGATACTACTAATATACTATATTATACTATACTATACTATATTATACTATACTATACTATACTATACAACACTATAATAGCCTATACTATAATGTACTATACTATACTATACTATATTAAAATATAGTTATAATATAATATAATATAATATAATATAATATAATATAGTTATAGTATAGTTGAAATATATTATAAAATAGTTATAGTATTGTATTGTATAATTGTAGTATAGTGTAGTATAATATTACATAATATAGCTGTAGTATAGTATAGTATTGTAGAGTATAATATAATATAATTATAGTATAATATCACATAGTATAACATAGTATAGTATAGTATAATTATAGTATATTATAGTTATAGTATAACATAGAATA
This sequence comes from Dendrobium huoshanense, assembly GCA_016618105.1. Lineage (NCBI taxonomy): Eukaryota > Viridiplantae > Streptophyta > Magnoliopsida > Asparagales > Orchidaceae > Dendrobium > Dendrobium huoshanense. Next base: position 9,985,574 of record CM028351.1, read on the forward strand.
ATTTACTATAATATAATTGTAGTATAGTATAACATAGTTGTAGTACTATATAGTATACTTATATTATACTATAGTATAATGTAGTATAATATAGTGCATTATTGCATGGTATAGTTATAGTATAGTATAATATAATATAGTATACTACTATATTCTACTACTACTACTATTTCTAGCTACTATTATTATACTGCTATTATACTAAACATCTTCTGTTACACTTTACTATATTATGCTTCAACTTTACTACTATGCTATATTATTATACTAAACTATTATATATTACAATAAAATATAGTATAGTGTTGCAGAGTATGGTTATAGCACAGTATAAAATAGTTATTGTAGTATAGTATAGTAATAGTGTAGTATAATATAGTACTACTATAATATAATATATTATAGTTTAGTAGTATAGCATTGTATCATATAGTAGTTGTATAGTATAGTATATTATAGTAAATTATAATATAGTATAGTATAGTATAGTATTGCATACTGTAATATAGTATAGTGTAGTTATAGTATAGTATAATATAATAGTAGTATTATATAGTGTAGTAGTTGTATATTATATCATTGCATAGTATAATATAGTTGTAGTATAGTAGTAGCAAAGTATAGTGTAACTGTAGCATAGTGTACTATAATATAGTATAAAATGGTAGTAATATAATATAGAATAGTAGTAGTATAGTATATAATAATTCTAATATAATATAATATAATATAATATAATATAATATAATATAAATGTAGTATTATAGTATAGTAGCATTATTGTATAGTAGTAGTTTTATATACTATAATGTAATAGTAGTAGTTTTTACTGTTACTAATAGAGTATAGTGTAGTTGTATAGTATACTAATACACTATACTATATTATATTATAATACTATATAATATAATATAATATTATAGTAGTCACACTATAGTATACAAAACTACTACTATTACATTATATGACTATAGTAAAGTGGTAGTATATTTTAGTAGCATAGTATAGTATAGTAACATAGTTAGAGTAGTATATTATTATATTGTATCATAGTAGTATAATATAGTAAAGAAGTATAGAAGTATATAATATAATATAATACTAATATAGTATAGCATAGTATAGTATACTACTATACTATTCTACTACTACTACTAACCTAAACAACTATACTATTATATTATACTATACTATAATATGCAATATCATATTATACTACACTACACTATACTATATCATACTATATTATATTTCTATGATAAAATACTAAATTATATTATACTTTTACTACACAATACTATACTATAATATACTATAATATACTATATTATAATATATTATATTATACTATACTCTATTATATTATAATATACTACTACTATACTATACTATATGATACTATATTACCACTATACTATATTATACCTCTACTATACTATATAATACTATTATACAATATTATACTATAATATATCATACTTTATTGTACTATACAATATTATAGATACTACTAATATACTATATTATACTATACTATACTATATTATAATATATTATACTATACTATACTATACAACACTATATTAGACTATACTATAATGTATTATACTATACAATACTATATTATAATATAGTTATAATATAATATAATATAATATAATATAGTTATAGTATAGTTGAAATATATTATAAAATAGTTGTAGTATTGTATTGTATAATTGTAGTATAGTGTAGTATAATATAGTATAATATTACATAGTATAGCTGTAGTATAGTATAGTATTGTAGAGTATAATATAATATAATTATAGTATAATATCGCATAGTATAACATAGTATAGTATAGTATATTATAGTTATAGTATAACATAGAATAATTTACTATAATATAATATAGTTATAATATATTTGTAGTATAGTATAACATAGTTGTAGTATTATATAGTAGAAGAAGGCAGAACTTGTAAGCAAAGTTTAAGTTTGCAATAAAATTCCCTAGTTTGAAGATCTTGTTTGTAAGTTTTCTTACTTTCCTCGTCTTATTTTAGTTTCTTATTTTAGTTTTGTCACAATTATTTTAGTTTTATCACAACAACAGTAAATTGGTATCAGAGCCATGTTGGCTTAAACTTCTACTGCTGATAAGTTTTTCATTTTTTTTTCTTTAAATGGTGGAGGCAGGGATTATGTCCTTCTTTTAACATTATCAGCTTTGATTTAAAATAATGTAGTTGATACCATTAGATGAAGACGAAGAGGATGCCATTAGCATAAGATAAGAGAGAAATTGTTTTCTCTATATAATCAATAGTGATCGATTGTTCAACCATTTTGTAAGTTTTCTTACTTTTCCTCGTCTTATTTTAGTTTTGTCACAGTGACACAGTGTTTTTCTATTCCAAAAACTAATGGAATTTTCTCCGCATATTTGAGATTGAAATTCTTTGTATATTTGTGATATCTTTTGTTGAATAAAGGGCTGTGTTAATTTAACAGCTAATTCTTTTATACATGCTCTACAAAGCTTTATGCATAGCCTGAACATATGTCCAATAACTAATGGTCCTCAATAATCTAACTGATCTTTTAAATAAATCACTCTTATTACATATTGATTGCAGCTCTGCAAAATATATTTTAGAAAAGGATGTTAAAAATCTTGCCTCTAAACAAATCTTTGTTACCTGGCAGGCACAATTATCTTTATTAGATTTTTATTGCTTGTATATAGTGTGTATAAACTTGTACGTAGTGTATATAATATTTGTATATAAAATGCATAGACTTGTATATAACATACATAATACTTATACATAGTATGTATAATGCTTGTACATTGTTTGTGTAAACTTGAACATAATGTGTATAATGCTTGTACATAGCATGTATAATGATTGCATAGCATGTAGTTGTGAATTAACATAAATCAGCTTTGATTTAAAATAATGTAGTTGATACGCTTATGTAGAATTGTATTGGACTTTGGCAGTAAAACCCGTTGAGAATCGGGTAGTAAGTTCGGGATAGTCCAGCTGAAATCTTTTCGGAATACGATAAAGCTTCCCAAAAATTAGAAGATGTACCAGAAAACTGGGACCAGATGAGCACACAGTCTCGTGAAGGCGGACCCAGCACCAGCACTAGAAAGGGAAAAGCAATTCTTGAGGAAGAAGATGATTTTACTATTTGATCAGTGGAAATTGGACCCCACTATCCTCTACAATCACTGGGTAAAGTTGTACCAGCATCTTTCCACACATCCACCAAACGTAGCACTAAATTAAAGTTTGTACAAAAAGTATTCTCCACATATCAATTAGTGGAAACTTAGTGGAAAAGTAGTTTGCACTCATCTAAATCATTGTCCTTATAACCTTTCTTTATTCGGATGTAATATTATAATTTTAAGTCCGTTGGTTTAAGAGCCTATAAATGTAAGCCTCTTCAGTAGAAGAAGGCAGAACTTGTAAGCAAAGTTTAAGTTTGCAATAAAATTCCCTGGTTTGAAGATCTTGTTTGTAAGTTTTCTTACTTTTCCTCGTCTTATTTTAGTTTTTTCACAATTATTTTAGTTTTGTCACAACAATTGTAAATTGGTATCAGAGCCATGTTGGCTTAAACTTCTACTGTTGATAAGTTTTTCATTTTGTTTCTTTAAATGGTGGAGGCAGAGATTCTATCCTTCTTTTAACATAATCAGCTTTGATTTAAAATAATGTAGTTGATACGCTTATGTAGAAACTACAAATGTAAGTTTATGTTCATGTGTATTGCTTGTATATAGTGTGTATAAACTTGTACGTAGTGTATATAATATTTGTATATAGAATGCATAGACTTGTATATAACATGCATAATACTTATACATAGTATGTATAATGCTTGTACATTGCTTGTGTAAACTTGAACATAATGTGTATAATGCTTGTACATAGTATATATAATGATTGCATAGCATGTAGTTGTGAACATCATCAAATCAATTAGAGACATTAAGAATGCTGAATTAATTGAATACCCTCTCAATGAAGAGATCTTAATAAATGGTCACTACCAAAAATCAAGCAAATTGACAAAGTTATTCAGAACAACCAATTGAAAGCTAGAAGTCTGCCTACGAAAGAAGAATTTTCGTTAAAAAGAATGCATCGAAATCTGCAAAGAAAATTCCCTCATGAAACCTAGGAACAAATTAAGGTTCGTCTTCAACAAGCTTGTGAACAAGCATTATACTTTTAGTTTCTTATTTTTGTTTTGTCACAACAACTGTAAGTTTTCTTAATTTTCCTCGTCTTATTTTAGTTTTGTCTCCTTCATTTTTAGTCAAAATGAAAACTTATCAACGCTCTTTATGCTAATGGCATCCTCTTCATCTTCATCTATTCTCCAAAAGGGGAAAGTTCCCTCTCAATAGTGATCGATTGTTCAACCATTTTGTATAGTAACATATTATACTATACGTAATAATTCTACTCATGGACAACATTATTTTATAACACATCGGCTCTGATACCAATTGACAGTTGTTGTGACAAAACTAAAATAAGAAACTAAAATAAGACGAGGAAAAGTAAGAAAACTTACAAACAAGATCTTCAAACCAAGGAATTTTATTGCAAACTTAAATTTTGCTTACAAGTTCTGCCTTCTTCTTCTGAAGAGGCTTACATTTATAGGCTCTTAAACCAGCGAACTTAAAACTAAAATATTACATCCGAATAAAGAAAGGTTATAAGGACAATGATTTAGATGAGTGGAAACTACTTTTCCACTAAGTTTCCACTAATTGATAAGTGGAGAATACTTTTCGTACAAACTTTAATTTAGTGTTGCGTTTGGATTATAGTAAATTATTCTATGTTATACTATAACTATAATATACTACAATTATCCTATACCATACTATGTTATACTATGCGATATTATACTATAATTATATTTTATTATACTCTACAATATTATACTATACTCCAGCTATACTATGTAATATTATACTATATTATACTACATTATACTACAATTATACAATACAATACTACAACTATTTTATAATATATTTCAACTATAGTATAGTATAGTATAGTACATTATAGTATAGTTTATTATAGTGTTGTATAGTATAGTATAGTATAGTATAGTATAGTATAATGTAGTATAATATAGTGCATTATTGCATAGTATAGTTATAGTATAGTATAATATAGTATAGTATAGTATAATATAATATAGTATACTACTATATTATACTACTACTACTATTACTAGCTACTACTATTATACTATTATTATACTAAACATCTTCTGCTACACTTTACTATATTATGCTTCAACTTTACTACTATGCTATATTACTATACTAAACTATTATATATTACAATAAAATATAATATAGTGTTGCAGAGTATAGTTATAGTATAGTATAAAATAGTTATTGTAGTATAGTATAGTTATAATATAGTATAGTAATAGTATAGTATAATATAATACTAATATAATATAATATAATATAGTATATTATAGTTTAGTAGTATAGTATTGTATCATATAGTAGTTGTATAGTATAGTATATTATAGTAAATTATAATATAGTATAGTATAGTATAGTATTGCATACTGTAATATAGTATAGTGTAGTTATAGTATAGTATAATATAATAGTAGTATTATATAGTGTAGTAGTTGTATATTATATCATTGCATAGTATAACATAGTATAATATACTTGTAGTATAGTAGTAGCAAAGTATAGTGTAATTGTAGCATAGTGTACTATAAAATAGTATAAAATGGTAGTAGTATAATATAGAATAGTAGTAGTATAGTATATAATAATTGTAATATAATATAATATAATATAATATAAGTGTAGTATTATTGTATAGTATGGTACAATAGTAGCATATTTTAGAATAGTGCAGTATAGTATTACATAGTATAGTATAGTATAGTACATTATAGTATAGTCTAGTATAGTGTTGTATAGTATAGTATAATATAGTATATTAGTAGTATCTATAATATTATATAGTATAATATAGTACAATATAGTATGATATATTATAGTATAGTATAGTACATTATAGTATAGTCTCTTATAGTGTTGTATAGTATAGTATAGTATATTAGTAAAGATATCCTATAGTCCAGGATTAATATTAAATCGAAATAGAATATTACATCAAGTTAGGAATAATCAAGAATTTAAATCCCCAACTCCCTTAGAAATGTAGTTTTAATAATGTACGGTGAAAATACAGCGTTGAGAGAGACGGTCTTCCGTCATTATATGTTACCAAAATTTGAAACATTTTGAACTTGGTATAGAAAAATGTTCTCAGAAGAAGAACGTATAAAATTCTCATATCAATATTTCTTAGATCTAGAAAATCTAAATAAAAATGGAAGAGCTACAATTCCATTTGCCTACTGATTTATTAACAAAATAACTTCTAATATTAAGGACAATTGTTAAAACCTGACGTTGCAATGGTACCCTTTGGAAATATTCCATCAAACCCACATGCCTTTAGAGAATTGGCCATATTAGTTAAACAGCTCAATTTTGCTAATAGCACCTTGCAAACTATAACTTCCTATTTAGAAACTTTTGATAAAGAATTAGATCTAATAAAAGCTAAATTAGAACAATCAATAATAGAACCTTCAAATACTATCAATAAACTGGTTATAATAAAATCAACTATAAAGCTTCCTCCTGCAATTAAAGTTAAATTGGATGAAGATCTTAATATCTCCAAAGTTATAAAACAAATAAAATCACAAAAAATAATCATCTTAGATGAAGAAGTATATTTTTCTGATTCGGAAGAAGAACAAATTGAAGCTTCTTCAAGCGAATAAAACATTGATAAATTGGAAAACCAATTTAAGTCTACAAATTTGAATCTTAATCCAAATATACCATTGACATTAAATATGTTAAAACATCTTAAAAAATCCTTAGGCAAATATTATTATCAAAGACCAACTCCCTCTGATCTATTATATGAAGAAGATCTAAACGAACAAATTTTCTATGATCCACGACAGTTATATGAATGGAATTTTTATGTCTATCAGATTATCAAATCCATAAAACTGCTTATCATATGTTAATCTACGCAACCGTAGCCCAAATTAAAGGTAATAAACCTTGGGAAGTGGTGCAAATCATAGTTAACGGTTTCACCGGAATCCTTAAATGATGGTGGGATAATTATCTTAGCCAAGCAGAAAAAAATGATCTGCAAAGTGATAAAAGCTTGCTAGATCCTAACAAGACTAATGACGAAGCAATCTATACACTTATACATAATATCCTAGAATATTTCTTAGGATATATGACCGATAATAGAGAACAAATGCGATCGCTATTACAAAAATTAAAATGTCCTTCTTTATCACATTTTCGCTGGTATAAAGACGTATTTATAACCAGAGTTATGAACCTTTCAGACGCCAGTTCAAATTACTAAAAAGAGAAATTCTTGGAAGGACTCCCAGCCACCTTTACTATAAAGGTCAAAGAAAAATTAAGAAATGTCAATGGGCAACTAATTTTTGAAAATTATATGTATGGACGTATAATCAGTGAATGTATTAAAGTAGGAATTACTTTATGTAATGACATAAGAATGACTCAATAATTAAAACGTGAACGCATATCAGATATAAAGCAATTAGGTGCCTTCTGTGAGCAATTTGCTTGTCCTGGACCCTTAACAAAAAGGGAAAGAAATTTAGCCAAAAAACGCCATAGTAAAAGAGATAAAATGGTATCTCAATCTAAAAAATTTTCAAAAAGACCATACAAAGAAAAATGTTTTAAGAAATCAAATGAAAAGAAAACTGAAAAACTAATAAAATGTTTTAAATGTGATAAAATATGACATTATTCAAATAAATGTTCTATGAAAAAGAAAATAAGCAAATTAAAATTAAATACAGATACAAAAGAACTATTAATGAAAATTCTTCTAAATTCAGAAGAATCTGAATCTAATTCTGAAATAGACAACAAGAGATACGACTCTGATTCAGATTCCTCACCTTGTTGTAATAATTGTTCAAGTAGTGATTACTACAAAGCTATCGTTGAAAAATCAAGATTATTTGTTCTTACTAATGAACAAAAAAATCAACTTATTCAAATATTAACTACAATTCAAGATCCAAAGACCAAAGATCAAATTATTAAATTATTATGTAACTTAGAAGACTCTCTTCTTCCAAAAAGAATTTCCTAATTATTCTATGAAGGAAGTTTTAGATCGATTCAAAATAAAAGAACAAGAAACAAATCCAGCTTCAGTTACTCTAAATGATTTAAAAATTGAACTAAAAAACTTGAAAAAGGAAGTTCAATTAATTAAATCAGAACAAGATAAATTATATGCATGAATAATGAATCTAGAATTAAAACAAATTTTAGAACAACCTGATCTTGAAGAACTTAATGAATCACAAAATAATGAGAACAACACTCTTATTAATTCCCTACAAAATGCCATTATCCATAAACGGTTTATTTCTATAACATTAGTAATCCAAAAATCATTAGTACTGTCAAATCTTACTGCTTTAGTAGACAGTGGTGCACACATGAATTGTGTCCATGAAGGACTAATTCCATCAAAATATTTTGAAAAAAATTACTCAAAAACTAACTTCAGCTAGCGGAGATAGTATGCAAATCAAATATAAATTATCTGAAGCAATGGTATGCCAACAAGACTACTATATTAAAACCCCATTTTTATTAGTAAAAAATATATCTCAACATATTATACTAGGAACTCCATTCCTCTTTAGTATTATGCCAAAAACTACTAATATCAAAGATATCGTATCTCATTGTTGCGATCCCCCTCTCAAATTTAAATTTATTATCAATCCTAAATAGATCATACTAAATGAAATGAATAAATTCAAAGGAAAACAATTACACATAAACTATTTAACTAAAGAAATTCAAGTAGCTGAACAAACTAGCCAGCTTCAAAATTTTGAAATTAAATAAAAAAATTTTGAACTAGAAAAAAATATTAAAACTACCGTCTGTGGTGATAATCCTATTAGCTTCTGGAAAAGAAAGACTCACTGTGTTAGTCTTTCTTATATTTATGGATTTGACGAAAGTCAAATACCTACAAAATATCGCCCCTAACAAATGAACAAAGAATATTTAGAATTTTGTCATCAAGAAATTACCAATCTTTTAGAAAAATAAATCATTAGAAAATCAAGCTCCCCTTGAAGTTGTACTGCATTTTATGGTATGAATGCAGTAGAAAAGGAACGAGGAAAACCTCGTCTCATAATAAATTATAAACCATTAAATAAATTCTTAAAATGGATAAGATATCCAATTCCTAATAAACGAGATCTTCTTAATCGATTAGCACAAGCTAATCTATTTTTAAATTTTGACTTAAAATCTGGATATTGACAAATTCAGATTAAAGAAGAAGATCATTATAAAACTGCTTTTATAGTACCATTCGGTCAATACGAATGGAATGTAATGCCCTTTGGACTAAAAAACGCTCCATCTAAATTTCAAAAAATCATGAATGAAATTTTTAATCCATATGATAAATACATTCTCGTCTATATCGATGATGTTTTAATCTTTTCAAAACATATAGATGAACACTTTAAACATCCAAAAACCTTTATATGGTTAGCTAGACAAAATGGTTTGGTTATATCGGAACCTAAAATAAAAAATTTTCAAATAGAAATCCAATTTTTAGGTCATAATAAAAAAATGATACTATAACTCCTATCCACAGGAGTTTAGAGTTTGTGAATAAATTTTCTGATAAAATATTAGATAAAAAATAGCTTCAATGATTTCTTGGTGCTTTAAATTATGTATCTGATTTTTATCACAACCTTTACAAGGATGTTGCACCCTTGTTTAAAAGACTTCGGAAAAACTCACCCCCTTGGGATCACGAATGTACAAAAGCAGTACAAATTATTAAACGACATATTAAAAATCTTCCTTGTATTAATTTAGCAAATCCTACATATTTAAAAATTGTTGAAACAGATGCCTCCAACTTAGGATATGGAGGTATACTCAAACAACAAAATCCTTCAATAAAAAAGGAAGAATTAGTTTGTTTTACCTCGGGATTATGGAATCCTACTCAAATTAAATACACTATCATTAAAAAAGAAATGTTAGTTATTATTAAATCTATCAGTAAATTCCAAGACGATTTACTCAATACTATTATTCTTCGTATCGACTATTTTTCTGCAAAATTTATTTTACAGAAAAATGTCAAAAGTCTAGCATCAAAACAAATATTTGCTACCTGGCAAGCCCAATTAGCAATTTTTTATTTTTCTATAGAATTTATTAAAGGTAAAGATAACTCTTTACCAGATTTTCTAACACGAAAATATCTTACAGGAACTACAACCTACAATGGACAATGAGGGGTGGCGCACCCCAAAAGGGCGCTCCTCACCATCCGTCCCAACTCGAGGACGAGGATGGCCAACTCTCCATAGAAATCCCCATGGCAAAGGACGTGGTCCAACAAGCCGTGGCAGAGGAGAATTTACTCCTCCAAAAATAGTACCCTTAAAAACTTATCTATATGGGGCAGAAGAGCCCAATCAGCCGGAAAAAACTTTCGAAAAAAATAATTCATAAATGGGCCAACTAGTGGCCCAACAAACATCCGAAATGTTTGAACCCCTACTCAAAATGAGCGTTGAGCATATTTTACATTTAAATATTGAAGATAAAGATAAAACCTCCCCATGGCTTATCTTCAAAGAATATTTGAATACTAATCCATTTCTTCAAGACTCTACTTACGACCGAGAAACTTATGAAGCTATTCTCGTTTATCTTCAATGTATCAAAGTTAAACATCATTACGATGACAAACGTAATATAACCTATAGCCGAGCTAATATTCTCAGCATAATTCATCCTAAAGATTAGGGGATCACCCGTTTTATAATCCAAAAATTTGATATTTCATTACTTGATGGTAATATTAAAACTTGTTCATTTAATTATTTGACCAACATTTAAGCTATGCACAAAACATTTTATGTGTTAAATCCTACTCATTCACATTCATGGATGTTTATTCTTAATCCCGAACTATTAAACAATCTCATACCTTCTTGGTTTTATCAATGGTGGGCATATAAAGGAGCAATTATTCCTCTTTTACCACCCAAACTGTAGGCCAGTTATAATATTTGGGTTGATTCATCTCCCCATCCTCAAGTTATGAAAATTGAATATTTTATTGATGGAATGGGTGAATTTTTTTTTTTACCCAAGGACAAATTCCTTGGATAAGTTCCTGGAATCTTGAATTTAATCAGGACACTTTAAATATTAAATGCCTCATGCGCAATTTTTCTGTTAAATGGTGGTCCTCCATTATAGTGGATGATAAAAAGAAGCAAATTGATAAGATAATCCAAAATAACCTTATCAAAAATCAATGGCAACCTCCTGTTGCAAAATTTTTTTTGAAAAATCTTCAAAAAATATTTAAACAATGTTGTCCTCATGAATCTCCTGAGCAAATTAAAGTTTGTTTTCAAAAAGCTTATTGGGAGCAGATGACCCAGTTATTTCCTGATGACAAAGAGATGACCTCTCAACGCTTTGATGATACAATCCCCGACACATGGGACCACCAGTCGCTCAAAGCTGAAGATGCAGGACCAAGTCATCGCCCTGGCAAAGCTCCACTATCCGATGAAATCGAAGACTTTAATAAAGGAGCCTGACAGGCAGCATAATGAAATCAATAATGCTGTCTTTCTGACGTGTTATATTCTCCAACCCTAAAGTGGGTCACTAGTCATCCACCAGTTGTTATCAACTAATATAGTGGAGAATAAAAGTATGTAAAGTTTGCTTTAATAATTGTATTATTTCTTCTCCTCTAAGTTTTCTCAAAAAACGTATTTCTATAAATAGTCTGTAAATTGAGCTTGAGAGAGCATCATTTCTACTAAGGGCTTTGTTTGAAGTAATAAAATTTGTAAGTTTTCTTCATCTAGCTTGTTTGTTGTATAGTTAGTTTTATTTCTCTATAGTATAATATAGTATAGTAGAGGTATAATATAGTATAATGATAATATAGTGTCATATAGTATAGTATACTAGTAGTATATTATAATATAATATAGTATAGTATAGTATAGTATAGTATAATATAGTATATTATAGTATAGTATAGTATAGTAGAAGTATAATATAATTTAGTATATTATCATAGAAATATAATATAGTGTAGTGTAGTATAGTATGGTATAGTATATTATAGTATAGTATAGTATAATAGTATAGTTATTTAGGTTAGTAGTAGTAGTAGAATAATATAGTAGTATACTATACTATACTATACTAGTATTATATTATATTATATACTTCTATACTTCTTTACTATATTATACTACTATGATACAATATAATAATATACTACTCTAACTATGTTACTATACTATACTATGCTACTAAAATATACTACCACTTTACTATAGTCATATAATGTAATAGTAATAGTTTTGTATACTATAATGTGACCACTATAAAATTATATTATATTATATAGTAGTATAATATAATATAGTATAATGTACTAGTATACTATATAACTACACTATACTATATTACACTATGTTATTATGTAATACCACTAATAGTAGTAGAGTATCATAAAATATTATACTATAATATAATATAAAATATTATACTATACTATACTACTTTATATTATAGTATATTATATTATATTATATTATACTATACTAAAATATATTATATAACATTACTATACTACTATATTATTAGTATAATATAGTATAGTATATTATAGTAATAGTATAGTATAGTAGTATAGTGTAGTATAGTATATTAAAATAACGTATAGTATAGTATGTTATTATACTACTAGCAGTAGTACTATATAATATTATAGTTGTGGTTCTATAATATTATATTAGTAATAAATAATATACCACTATTATATTATAATACTATTATACTAGTATACTACATTATATAATGTATAGCATAACATAGTATATACTTTACTACTTTAATAGTATAGTACTACACCACATTATTTATACTAGTATAATATATACTATTATATTATACTACTATACTATAATATACTATACAATAAAAGTAGCTCAATATTATATTATACTATACAATACAATAGTATAGTATAATATATTCTATAACATAATATAATATACCATATTATAACATTATAGTAAGTGTATATAATCATTAGAAGTGTTATAACATAATATTAGTAGTTATAATTTAGAGTAGTGGTAGTATATATGGTATAGTATAGTAACCTCCTCAAGACACGAAGTTTGCCAATCAAGGAAGAATTTTCATTAAAAAAGATACACAAAAATCTGCAGAGAAAGTTTCCTCATGAAACACTGGAGCAAATCAAGATTCGGCTTCAACAAGTCTACGAGCAGCAACTTGCAAAAAAAATTTCAGAATCTGACAAAGCTTCGCAAAAATTCGACGAAGTGCCAGAGCATTGGGATCAAATGAGCACCAAATCACGAGAAGCAGGACCAAGTACTCGTCCGGGCAAGACCACACTTCTAGAAGAAGATAACGATTTTATCATTTAAACCCAAGGATAGTGGGCACTAGATCCCACAAACACCAAACAGGACTACTATATTCAAACTCCTTTTCTATTAGTTAAAAATCTTTCTCAACATATTATTTTAGGAACTCCATTTCTATTTAAAATCATGTCAATTAGAATAGATCTTGAGGGTATTACCTCATATTGTTGTAACCCTCCTATCAAATTCTAGTTCATAATTGATCCAAAAAAAATCATTTTGAATGAAATAAACAAATTTAAAGGAAAACAATTACATATTAATTCCTTAGTTGAGGAAATTCAATCAAAGGAATTGACTGTTAAAATACAACAGTCGTTTATTCAGCAAAAAAAATCACAAATAGAACAAGAACTTAAAACCCAGGTTTGTGGAAAAAATCCAATTAGTTTTTAGAATAGGAAAACACATTGTGTTACTCTCCCCTATATCAAAAATTTTGATGAAAAAAATATTCCTACTAAGGCATGACCTTCACATATGAATAAAGAATATCTTCAATTATGTCAAAATGAAATCTTGGAATTACTCAATAAAAAATTAATCCTTAAATCTAACTCTCCATGGAGCTGTACAACATTTTATGTAATGAATGCTACATAAAAGGAATGAGAAAAACCTCGTCTTGCTATTAATTATAAACCTCTTAATAAGGTTTTAAAATGGATACGTTATCCTATTCCTAATAAGAGCGATTTATTAAATCGCCTAATAGAAGATCAAATTTTCTCTAAATTCGATCTTAAATCGGGCTATTAGCAAATTCAAATAGCTGAACATGATCGCTATAAGACAGCTTTCACTGTCCCATTCGGACAATATGAATGGAACGTTATGCCATTTGGCTTTTAAAGAACGCTCCCTCCGAATTTCAAAGAATTGTGAATGAAATATTCAATCAGTATAATCAATATATTATAGTCTATATTGACGATGTTCTTATTTATTCAAAAACTATTGAAGAACATTTCAAATATTTAAAAACCTTTAAATGGTTAGCTCAAACAAATGGGTTAGTAATTTTTGAACCCAAAATGAAAATTTTCCAAACAGAAATCCGATTCCTTAGACATTTCATCAAAAATAACACTATTATTCCAATCAATCGGAGTATTGCATTTGCTGACAAATTTCCTAATCAAATTTTAAATAAATAGCAGCTCCAAAGATTTTTGAGAGCTCTTAATTATGTATCTGAATTTTATCAAAATATGGCAACTGATGCCGCGCCACTCTATAAAAGGCTTCGAAAAAATCCAACACCATGGACTGAAGAATGTACGAAAGCAGTCCAACTTATTAAGCAATGGGTAAAAAATTTACCTTGCATCAATCTTGCTAATCCTACCTATTTCAAAATCATAGAAACAGACGCCTCTAATTTAGGTTATGGTGGTATCCTCAAACAACGCCACCCGGTTACCAATACAGAACAATTAGTTCATTTTACTTCAGGGTTATGGAACCCAACTCAAAGCAAATATTCGACTATAAAGAATGAGATGTTAGCAATAGTAAAAACTATCTTTAAATTTAAAGATGATTTATTAAATCAATCCTTTTTATTACGTATTGATTGTAGTTCAGCAAAATACATCTTAAAAAAAGATGTTAAAAATCTAGAATCTAAACAAATCTTTTGTCATTTGGCAAGCGCAATTATCACTTTTTGATTTTACAATTGAATACATTAAAGGCTCTATTAATAGCCTTCCTGATTTCTTAACCCGTGAATATTTCAAGGATTTTTTGCATGGCAGATCAGGGGTGGCGTACCCCTGACCAAAAGGAGTCAATGACTCCTAGAGGATGAGGATGGCCTCGAGGTGCTACCCGAGTCGTACTAATAATTCTTTCCGCATACGAGGCCAGGTCCCTCCGTAAATGATCTCACAAAGGACATTTCTCTAAGAACCTCAAGAATCAGAGGCTCCTCAAATGGCATCACCAGTTGTGCCTATCTCCAAGCCTAATATATCGGCTGAACCATCCTCCAAAATTTTTGAACCCATTCTCAAAATCGCAGTTGGATCCATCATTGAACTCAACATCGAATATTATGACATCATTAATCCATGGACTATATTTCGAAAATGCCTTGCAGATAATCCTTTTATTCAAGATTCATATTATGATCGCGAATTATACGAAGCTATCATTATACATTTAAAATATATCACAGTTAAGCGTCACTATGATGATCATCATCAAATCACCTATAGCCGGGCCAATCTTTTACAAATTCTCCATCTGAAAGATTGGGGCATCACTCCCTTTCAAACTCAAGCAATGGACTATGCCAAAGTCACCGACGATCCACCCAAACGTTATTTATTTAATTATTGGACTTATATTCAAGCCATGAACAAGGCTTTCTATATTCTTAATTCTAATAAAAGTCACTCCTGAATGTTCATCCTTAATCCCGAACTATTAGAAAATCCAATTCCAAATTAGTTTTTCAAATGGTGGGAGCAGAAGGGGTGTCACTATCACCATTCTTCCTCCTGAGCTTCAGAGCAAATACACAAAATGGGTAGAAACTTCTCCCCATCTTCAAAAAATCAACTCAAATTATATTGTCGACGGCATGAACGAGTTCTTTTTCTTTGCACAAGGACAACTTTCATGGATTTGGACATGGAATGTGGAAATCAACCAAGATAGCCACCTTAATATAAAATGCTTAGTCCACAATTTTTCAATCAAATGGTGGTCATCCATCTTAATTGCCGATAAAATTAAGCAAGTAGATAAGGTTATTCAAAATAACCTCCTCAAGACACGAAGTTTGCCAACCAAGGAATAATTTTCATTAAAAAAGATGCACAAAAATCTGCAGAGAAAGTTTCCTCATGAAACACCGGAGCAAATCAAGATTTGGCTTCAACAAGTCTACGAGCAATAACTTGCAGAAATTTTCTCAGAATCGGACAAAGCTTCGTAAAAATCCGACGAAGTGCCAAAGCACTGAGATCAAATGAGCACCCAGTCACAAGAAGCAGGACCAAGCACTCGTCCAGGAAAGAACACACTTCTGGAAGAAGATGATGATTTTACCATTTAAACCCAAGGACAGTGGGCACTATATCCCACAAACACTAAACTCACCTCCAGAAAAGGGTATCTCTCCTCATAGGACGATAATGGGGAATTGAACCCCACCATTATGCTTTACAAGTGGAAAGGCATTTCCACTTATCAGATAATAGAGCAAGGAATCTCCACCTAACGTTTATTATTATCCTTAAAGTTTATTTTTTGTATTATTATTGCCCATGCGTGTGCTTTACTTTCATATGTAAATTTTTTTTATTTCAAGTCCGATTGTTTGTGTGCATATATATGGAAGCCTCTTCAGTTAAAAGAGCACAAATTTGTAGTAAGAGCTTTGAAGTTTAATAAAATTTCTGGTTTGCTAAATCACTCTGAGTTCTCTCTCTCTCTCTTTTTGTTTCTCTTCTATTAGTAGTTTCTATATTTAATTCTATCCTAGCTTTTGTATTTAAATATCCGCAATTGATATTTCGTACATTCTTCAGTCCATAGTGTAGGATTTTTTCGAAGCTTTTTATAAAATGGAGCGGCATCAGTTGCCATATTTTGATAAAATTCAGATACATAATTAAGAGCTCCTAAAAATCTTTGGAGCTGTTGTTCATCTAAAATTTGATCAGGAAATTTGTCAGCAAATGCAATACTCCAATTGATTGGAATAATAGTGTTATTTTTGATAAAATGTCCAAGGAATCGAATTTCTGTTTGGAAAATTTCCATTTTGGGTTAAGCAATTACTAACTCATTTGTTTGAGCTAACCATTTAAAGGTTTTTAAATGTTTGAAATATTCTTCAATGGTTTTTGAATAAATAAGAACATCATTAATATAGACTATAATATATTGATTATACTGATTGAATATCTCATTCATAACTCTTTGAAATTCGGACGAAACGTTCTTTTAGCCAAATGGCATAACGTTCCATTCATATTGTCCGAATGGGAAGGTGAAAGTTGTCTTATAGTGATCATGTTCAACAATTCGAATTTGCCAATAGCCCGATTTAAGATCGAATTTAGAGAAAATCTGAGCTTCTATTAAGAGATTTAATAAATCACGCTTATTAGGAATAGGATAACGTATCCATTTTAAAACCTTATTAAGATGTTTATAATTAATAACAAGGCGAGGTTTTCCTCATTCCTTTTCTGCAGCATTCATTACATAAAATGTTGTACAGCTCCATGGTGAGCTAGATTTACGGATTAATTTTTTATTGAGTAATTCCAATATTTCATTTTGACATAATTGA
The DNA here is from genome assembly GCA_016618105.1 of Dendrobium huoshanense. Lineage (NCBI taxonomy): Eukaryota > Viridiplantae > Streptophyta > Magnoliopsida > Asparagales > Orchidaceae > Dendrobium > Dendrobium huoshanense. The sequence continues at coordinate 10,003,548 of CM028351.1, forward strand.
AGATATTCTTTATTCATCTGGGAAGGTCGTGCCTTAATAAGAATATTGTTTTCATCAAAATTTTCGATGAAGGGTAGAGTAACACAATATATTTTTCTGTTCCAAAAACTAATTAGATTTTCTCCACAAATCTGGGTTTTAAGTTCTTATTCTATTTGTGAATTTCTTTTTTTTTTACATTATAGTATAGTCTAGTAGAGTGTTGTATAGTATAGTATATTAGTAGTATATATAATATTGTATAGTATAATATAGTACAATATAGTATGGTATATTATAATATAATATTGTATAGTAGTATAATATATTATAATAGAGGTATAATATAGCATAATAGTAATATATTATAGTATAGTATAGTATACTAGTAGTATATTATAGTATAGTATGGTATAGTATAATATATTACAGCATATTATAGTATAATATAGTATAGTAGAAGTATAATATAATTTAATATATTAGAGTAGAAATATAATATAGTATAATATCATAAATTGTAGTGTAGTATAGTATAGTATAGTATAGTATAGTATAGTATAATATAGTATAGTAAAATAGTATAGTTGTATAGGTTAGTAGTAGCAGTATAATAGTATAGTATAGTTGTATATTATACTATACTATACTATACTATAATAGTATTATATTATATTATATACTTTTATACTTCTTTATTATATTATACTACTATGATACAATATAAAACTATACTACTCAATGTTACTATACTATACAATGCTACTAAAATATGCTACCACTTTACTATAGTCGTATACTGTAATAGTAGTAGTTTTTATACTACAGTGTGACTACTATAATATTATATTATATTATATAGTAGTATAATATAATAGAGTATAGTGTACTAGTATACTATACAACTATACTATACTATATTACACTATACTAATATGTAATACCACTAATAGTAGTATAGTATCATAATATATTATACTAATATATAGTATAAAATATTATACTATACTATACTACTACTATAATATTTTATATTATAGTATACTATATTATATTATAGTTTATTATATTATACTATACTATACTACACTATACTATATAACATTATTATACTACTATATTATTAGAATAATATAGTATAATATATTATAGCAGTATAGTGTATTATAGTATATTATAGTAACCTTACCAATCAGAGTAACACTACTCACACATGGCTCTGATACCAAATTGCGAAAAATCGAATTAATAATTAAAACTAAGTAAACTAGCAGTTAAATGAAATAAGAAACTAGCTGAAAGAAGGAAGAACTTACAATGTTCAAACCAAATATTATTTCACTTCAAACTTAGTATTACAAACTGATGCCTTCTCTCTTCATATTACATATGGTTATATAGAATAGTTTCTTAGAAGAAAATGAAACTTAGTACAATCCCACTCAAATAAAAGATAAAAGGTACAAGCCCACTCATACAATTATTAAAGCAAAAGAAAACTTAGTACAATTATTAAAGTAAAGTTTTATTCTCTCTCCATTAATGTTGTGGAAGGCTGTTGTTCCACGTGTGTGGAAGGCTGATGTCCCACTTTGGAGAGTATGCCACGTACCTACTAAAGACTCTTTTATTGATTCCACTAAGAGCCTTTATGTTCAAAAGTCGTCAGGTTCTTCACTAATGGGGGCTTTTCCAGGACGTCGGCTTGGTCCCTCTTCTTCATGTTTATCCCATGTGTCTGGAATGGTATCATTTGAATGTTGTGAAGCCATATCTTCATCATCTGGAAATAACTGAATCATCTGATCCCAATATGCCTTCTGGAGTCGTGTCTTGATTTGATCTGGGGTTTCATGAGGATATCTTTGTTTAAGAATCTTCTGTAGATTCTTTAAAAAGCACTCGGCATTCATTGGTAGCCTTTGATTTCTAATAAGGTTATTTTGAATAACCTTATCTATTTATTTTTTCTTATCTTCAACAATAATGGCCGACCACCATTTAACTGAGAAATTTCTCATAAGATTTTTTAAGTTTAATGAGTCGGTATTAATTTCAATATTCCATGACCAAATCCATGGAATTTGAGCTTGAGCAAAGAAAATAAATTCACTCATTCCATCAATAAAATCTTCAGCTTTGATATTTTGAAGATAAGGGGAGGAATCCACCCAATGGCTATAACTCTATTGTAGTTCAGATGGAAGGATAGAGATAATGGCTCCTTTGGTTTCCCACCATTTGTAGAACCATAAAGGGATTGGATTTTCAAGAATTTCAGGATTTATGATAAACATCCATGAATGCGAATGAGTAGGATTTAGAATAAAAAAGGCTTTGTGCATAGCTTGCACATAAGTCCAATAATTAAAAGAGCAAGTTTTGAAGGTTCCGTCTGGATTTGGAATATTAAATTTTTGTATTTGAAAGGGAGTGATGCTCCAATCTTTTGGATGAATTATAGTGAGCAGATTGGCTCGACTATAGATGATATTTCTTTTATCATCGTAGTGATGTTTGACTTCGATACATTGAAGGTGAATGAGGATAGATTTGTATGATTCTCTACCATAATTGGAATCTTGAAGAAGGGGATTATTGTTTAGAAATTTTTTAAATATAACACAGGGTGAGGTTATATCTTTGTCTTCATTGTTTAAATACAGTAAATGTTCAACACTTATTTTAAGTATTGGTTCAAACATATCAGAAGTTTCATTAGAAATTTTTTCTTGAATATTTTCTGGCTGTTGCTCAGCCTGAGGAGGATCATTTGTCCCGTAGAGATAAGTTTTGAGGGGAATCATTTTTGGAGGAGGAATCTCTCCTCGTCCGCGACCATTTTGGCCACGTCCTCTCCCGCGGGGATAACCGTGTAGAGCTGGCCACCCTCGTCCTCGATTAGGGACTGGTGGTATTGAGCGCCCTTTAGGGGTGCGCCACCCTTCACTGTCCATTAGAAGTAGGTGTACCTATAAGATATTCTCGGGTTAGAAAATCAGGTAAAGAATTATCTTTTCCTTTAATATATTCAATGAAAAAATCAAAAATAGCAAGTTGAGCTTGCCAAGTAGCAAATATTTGTTTAGAGGCAAGATTTTGAACATTTTTTTGTAAAATAAATTTAACATATGAACAATCTATTCGAAGTAAAAAGGTAGTATTAAGTAAATCATCTTGAAATTTGTTGATAGATTTTACAATGGCTAACATTTCCTTTTTAATGGTAGAGTAATTTTTTTGAGTAGGATTCCATAATCCTGAAGTAAAGCGGACTAATTCTTCTTTACTGGTTGATGAATTCTTTTATTTAAGGATACCTCCATATCCTATGTCAGAAGCATCTGTTTCGACAATTTTTAAATAATTTGGGTTAGCTAAATTGATACAAGGTAAATTTTTAACATGATGTTTAATGAGTTGTACTGCTTTAGTACAAGTATCATCCCAAGGGGGAGAATTTTTTCGGAGTCTTTTAAATAGAGGTGCAGCATCTTTGGCAAGATTTTGATAAAAATCAGAAACATAGTTTAAGGCACCAAAAAATCTTTGGAGCTGCTTTTTATCTAGTATTTTATCAGGAAATTTATCAGCAAATTCAATGCTTCGTTGTATAGGAACTATAGTATCATTAGTAATAGTATGTCCTAGAAATCTAATTGTAGTCTGGAATAATTTTATTTTTGGTTCGGAAATTACAAGGCCATTTGTTTTTGCTAGCCAAATAAAGGTTTTAAGATGTTTAAAATGTTCATCAATAGTTTTAGAGAAGATTAATACATCGTCTATGTATACTATGATGTATTTATTGTATGAATTAAAGATTTCATTCATGATTTTTTGAAATTCTGATGGAGTATTTTTTAAGCCGAATGGCATAACATTCCATTCGTATTGACCAAAAGGGACTGTAAAGGCAGTTTTGTAACGATCTTCTTCTTTGATCTGAATTTGCCAATATCCGGATTTTAAATCAAATTTAGAGAACAAACTAGCTTGTGCTAGTCTATTTAGGAGATCTCTTTTATTAGGGATAGGATATCTTATCCATTTTAATACTTGATTTAGTGGTTTGTAATTTATTACCAATCTTTGTTTTCCTCTTTCTTTTTCAGCGGCATTCATAACATAGAATGTTGTACAGCTCCAAGGAGAGCTAGATTTTCTAATAATTTGCTTTTTTAATAGATCTGTTATTTCCTTTTGACAAAGACCTAGATATTCTCAATTCATTTGCGAAGGTCGAGATTTAGTCGGTATTTGTTTTTCATTAAAATTGTCAATATATGGAAGACTTCCACAATGTGTTTTTCTGTTCCAAAAACTAATAGGATTATCTCCACAGATAGTGAGTTTAATATGTTGTTCAATATCTAAGATTTTAGTTTTCATTGTCGATTTTTCTAATTGATTTTTTATTTCGACATTTTGAATTTCTTTGAATAAGAAATTTATATGTAATTGTTTTCCTTTAAATTTATTGATTTCATTTAATATAATTTTTTTAGGATCGGTGATGAATTTAAATTGTATTGGGGGATTGCATATATGAGAAGTAATGCCTTCAGTGTTAGTAGTTATAGGCATTATATTATATAGGAACGGAGTTCCCAATATAATATGTTGAGATAGATTTAGATGGTATAAGGATGTAAAAGATGATACATGGCTCTGATACCAATTTGCGGAAAATCGAATTAACAATTAAAACTAAGTAAACTAGCAGTTAAAAGAAATAAGAAACTAGCTGAAAGAAAGAAGAACTTACAATGTTCAAACCAAATATTATTTCACTTCAAACTTAGTATTACAAACGGATGCCTTCTCTCTTCATATTACATATGGTTATATAGAATAGTTTCTTATAATAGAAGAAAACTTAGTACAATCCCACTCAAATAAAAGATAAAAGGTACAAGCCCACTCAGACAATTATTAAAGCAAAAGAAAACTTAGTACAATTATTAAAGTAATAAAAATTGTCGAAACAGATGCCTCTGACATAGGATATGGAGGTATCCTTAAACAAAAGAATTCATCAACCATTAAAGAAGAATTAGTCCGCTTTACTTCAGGATTATGGAATCCTACTCAAAAAAATTACTCTACCATTAAAAAGGAAATGTTAGCCATTGTAAAATCTATCAACAAATTTCAAGATGATTTACTTAATACTACCTTTTTACTTCGAATAGATTGTTCATCTGCTAAATTTATTTTACAAAAAGATGTTCAAAATCTTGCCTCTAAACAAATATTTGCTACTTGGCAAGCTCAACTTGCTATTTTTTATTTTTCCATTGAATATATTAAAGGAAAAGATCATTCTTTACATGATTATCTAACCCGAGAATATCTTACAGGTACACCTACTTCTAATGGACAGTGAAGGGTGGCGCACCCCTAAAGGGCACTCAATACCACCAGTCCCTAATCGAGGACGAGGGTGTCCAGCTCTACGCGGTTATCCCCGCGGGAGAGGACGTGGCCAAAATGGTCGCGAACGAGGAGAGATTCCTCCTCCAAAAATGATTCCCCTCAAAACTTATCTTTACGGGACAAATGATCCTCCTCAGGCTGAGCAACAGCCATAAAATATTCAAGAAAAAATTTCTAATTAAACTTCTGATATGTTTGAACCAATACTTAAAATAAGTGTTGAACATTTACTGTATTTAAACAGTGAAGACAAAGATATAACCTCACCCTGGGTTATATTTAAAAAATATCTAAATGATAATCCCCTTCTTCAAGATTCCAATTATGATAGAGAATCATACGAATCTATCCTCATTCACCTTCAATGTATCGAAGTCAAACATCACTACGATGATAAAAAAAATATCATCTATAGTCGAGTCAATCTGCTCACTATAATTCATCCAAAAGATTATGGCATCATTCCCTTTCAAATACAAAAATTTAATATTCCAAATCCAGATGGAACCTTCAAAACTTGCTCTTTTAATTATTGGACTTATGTGCAAGCTATGCACAAAGCCTTTTTTATTCTAAATCCTACTCATTTGCATTCATGGATGTTTATCATAAATCCTGAAATTCTTGAAAATTCAATCCCTTTATGGTTCTACAAATGGTGGGAAACCAAAGGAGCCATTATCTCTATCCTTCCATATGAACTACAACAGAGTTATAACCATTGGGTGGATTCCTCCCCTCATCTTCAAAATATCAAAGCTGAAGATTTTATTGATGGAATGGGTGAATTTATTTTCTTTGCTCAAGCTCAAATTCCATGGATTTGGTCATGGAATATTAAAATTAATACCGACTCATTAAACTTAAAAAATCTTATGAGAAATTTCTCAGTTAAATGGTGGTCGGCCATTATTGTTGAAGATAAGAAAAAACAAATAAATAAGGTTATTCAAAATAACCTTATTAGAAATCAAAGGCAACCAATGAATGTCGAGTTCTCTTTAAAAAATCTACATAAAATTCTTAAACAAAGATATCCTCATGAAACCCCAGATCAAATCAAGACACGACTCCAGAAGGCATATTGGGATCAGATGAATCAGTTATTTCCAGATGATGAAGATATGGCTTCACAACATTCAAATGATACCATTCCAGACACATGGGATAAACATGAAGAAGAGGGACCCAGCCGACGTCCTGGAAAAGCCCCCATTAGTGAAGAACCTGATGACTTTTGAACATAAAGGCTCTTAGTGGAATCAATAAAAGAGTCTTTAGTAGGTACGTGGCATACTCTCCAAAGTGGGACATCAGCCTTCCACACACGTGGAACAACAGCCTTCCACAACATTAATGGAGAGAGAATAAAACTTTACTTTAATAATTGTACTAAGTTTTCTTTTGCTTTAATAATTGTCTGAGTGGGCTTGTACCTTTTATCTTTTATTTGAGTGGCATTGTACTAAGTTTCCTTCTCTTCTAAGAAACTATTCTATATAACCATATGTAATATGAAGAGAGAAGGCATCAGTTTGTAATTCTAAGTTTGAAGTGAAATAATATTTGGTTTGAACATTGTAAGTTCTTTCTTTCAGCTAGTTTCTTATTTATTTTAACTGCTAGTTTACTTAATTTTAATTGTTAATTTGATTTTCCGCAAATTGGTACCAGAGCCATGTGTGAGTAGTGTTACTCTGATTGGTAAGGTTATATTTCACCACTTTTAATCGGGGTGGTAGGAATCGATGAGTGTTGTATAGTATAGTATATTAGTAGTATATATAATATTGTATAGTATAATATAGTACAATATAGTATGGTATATTATGATATAATATTGTATAGTAGTATAATATATTATAATAGAGGTATAATATAGCATAATAGTAATATATTATAGTATAGTATAGTATAGTAGTAGTATATTATAGTATAGTACGGTATAGTATAGTATAATATATTATAGCATATTATAGTATAATATAGTATAGTAGAAGTATAATATAATTTAATATATTAGAGTAGAAATATAATATAGTATAATATCGTAAATTGTAGTGTAGTATAGTATAGTATAGTATAGTATATTATAATATAGTATAGTAAAATAGTATAGTTGTATAGGTTAGTAGTAGCAGTATAATAGTATAGCATAGTTGTATATTATACTATATTATACTATACTATAATAGTATTATATTATATTATATACTTCTATACTTCTTTACTATATTATACTACTATGATACAATATAAAACTATACTACTCAATGTTACTATACTATACAATGCTACTAAAACATACTACCACTTTACTATAGTCGTATACTGTAATAGTAGTAGTTTTTATACTATAGTGTGACTACTACAATATTATATTATATTATATAGTAGTATAATATAATATAGTATAGTGTACTAGTATACTATACAACTATACTATACTATATTACACTATACTAATATGTAATACCACTAATAGTAGTATAGTATCATAATATATTATACTAATATATAGTATAAAATATTATATTATACTATACTACTACTATAATATTTTATATTATAGTATACTATATTATATTATAGTTTATAATATTATACTATACTATAATACACTATACTATATAACATTATTATACTACTATATTATTAGAATAATATAGTATAATATATTATAGTAGTATAGTGTATTATAGTATATTATAGTAACGTATAATATAGTATGTTACTATACTACTAGTAGTAGTACTATATAATATTATAGTTGTGGTATTATAATATTATATTAGTATTAAATAATATACCACTATTATACTATAATACTACTATATTAGTATATTATTATATAGTGTATAGTATAACATAGTATATACTAAACTACTTTTATAATATAGTACTACACCACATTACATATATTAGTATACTATATACTACTATATTATACTACTATACTATAATATACTATACTACAGTAGTAGCTCAATATTATATTAGACTAGACTATACAATAGTATAATATAGTATAATATAGTATAGTATAATATATTTTATAGCATAGTATAATATATCATACTATAGCATTATAGTAAGTGTATATAATCATTTGAAGTGTTATAACATAGTATTAGTAGTTATAATTTAGAGTAGTGGTAGTATATATGGTATAATATAGTATTATATACTATATTATACTACACTATAATATTATACTATATTATATTATATTATATTATACTATACAGTTACTACACTGCTAGTAGTACTATATTATATTATACTATACAACTACTTATTATTATACTACTATATTATACTACTAATATATTACTATACTATGTTATACTATATTATACTATACTATAATACTACTATACTATACTATATTACTATCATACAACTATTATATTATAATATATTACTACACTATATTGCTATATAATATTATATTACTACTATACTACTATATTATATTACTATTATTATTAAAAAAAAATATTACTATTACTAATATACTACTATACTACTATATTATACTATATTAATGTATTATACTACCATACTACTATACTATACTATATAATATTACTACAATACTACTATATTATACTATATTATACTACTACTACACTATTAGACTAACCTATTACTATACTATATTGTACTTCTAGTATACTATATTGTACTTCTAATATACTATATTATATTATACTATATTATAATATACTATTACTAAACAATAATTTTATATTATATAGTATAGTAGTATTATAGTACATTATATTATACTATCACAATAATATACTATATTATATTATATTATACCATACTATATTATATTATATTATATTATATTACACAATACTATATTATACTACACTTCACTATATTATACTATATTATATTATATTATACTATATTATACTATACTACTACTATATTATAATATACTATAACTATACTATATTATATTGCTACTATTCTAAACTATACTACATTATACTACTACTATACAATACTATACAGCTAATACACTATACTACAACTATATTATATCATATGACTACTATATTATATTATATTATAATATAATATAGTATATTGTAACATACTATATTATAATACTACTACACTATAGTATACTACTATAATATATTACCACTATACTATATTATACTATTATACTATATTCCATCATTTACAATTACATGGCTTTGTTAAATTGGTATCAGAGCCATGAGAGGGTGAGTTAATATACTATACTACTATAATATATTATACTATATTGTGCTCAAGGATATTTGACCCTTTGTGAGATTAGATTCCAAACAATGAAGAATTTGATTGTAAAGGTAAAATTGGGATTATCTTCTAAAGATAATTCTTCAATGGAAGATCTAGCATCATTGGAAGAGGTTGAAGGTATAAAAATTCGAGGTAAAGTAATAGATCTCCTATGATTGAATCTAACTTCTACATCTCATTTAAAGGTTTGAACTACCACATCAATTTCTTGATTGATCACTCATTTATGACTACTAGCTAAAGCAGTAAAGTTAATGTCCAAGAATTTGGAAAACTAATTGCATTCAATTTTATTACTCCGTTTGTGGCTACATTAGGGGATAGAAGATTAGTCTTAACCAACGTAGTTATGCCTGTTGGTTGCACTAATTTCTTAATATTAGAACATACAGTGTTCATAATTTTAAAATGAATCCATAGTTTCAAATCCTTGGAGGAAATCATATCCATGCAATTGTATTAATTTGAAGCTTGCCCAACTCAAATAAAATGATATCAAAAAGCGATAGACGACTAAGATTTGTAAAAGTATTGAAATAAACTGGCCAACAACAACAACATCAAGTCTTTGTCCCACTACGTGGGGTCGGCTACTTGAATCTTTTTTCGCCATTTTGTACTCTTAAAAATCAAATTCTCATTTAAACGTAATAAAGAAAAATCATTTCTAATATTTTCTAACCAAGTCTTTTTAGATCTACCGCTACCTTTCTTAACATAAGTAAAATCTCACCCCATAACAAATAACAAAAATTAATTTCCATAACACCCATTAAGGACTGAACCCAATTAATTTAGGCATTTAAAAAAAAAACTGAGATAGTAAAATAATTAGAGTACTACAATAATACTGCAAAGAAGCTAAAAGATTAAATTAAAAAACACTTACAGATTTATTGCATGCTTTATATTCCGGACTCCAACGTGGAAGAAAGCATCAAAACAAGCGCACTCCACTGAACATATACAAACACGCCTTTTATAGAAGAGTGGAAATCCGGACTTCAAAATTTATCTTTTAAGTCCGCGGAGACAAAATAATTGCTTAATTAGTACCGACAAACTTTAAATAAAGCAAACATAAAGCTTGCATTTTTAATAAAGTAAAGAAAAACTTTTAATAATAAAAAGAACAAAGCATCAGCTATCCGAAACAGAATATTTTCTTTACTGGATTTGTTCATGTTAGGTATTAGTCCTAAATTTAAGTTTGCTTTTGTGTAGCTATTTGTATAGCTTTAGGTGTTGCTCTTTATATGGCTTTTGAGCCTATATATAGAAAGTCTTTAGATTGTAAAAGGTGGCCAAGAGAATTAAGGAAAATCTGAGAAAGTTGGCTCACGGTTCTCTCTATCCCCTCTCCCTCCTCTCTCCCTCTCTAGAGATCTTGCAAGAAGATCTCTCAACAAGATCTTCCTCCCTCTAGTTTCTACAGTTCAAGAAGAAATTTTATGTTTTTAATTAACCGTCCGGTTGTTCTCGTATTAATTCGTCATAACCTACATTAGAAGTGTATAATTTTATGAAAAAACTAATTAACTAAATTAATGTATGATAAATTTTCACGTGGGAATTAATTTTTTTAATAATTTTGTTATGATCTTCAGTCTAAAATGGAGAAAATTTGCATGTATTCTTTTAAGGTGATAGGATAAGAAAGTTTGTTAAGTTGTACTTACTAAATTTTAACTTATTTTCAACAAAATACAAAATTATTAATAAACACTTAAAAAAAGAGAGAGATAATAAGTTGAGATAAAACAATATCAAAAAATTAAGATAAACTGAAACAAAGACCTAAAATATTTATTTATTTTCGTTGCTTGAGATAGAGCAATTGATTTGATTATAACATTAATGATTTATCAAAAATTGTTCTTTTTTTTTTTTTTTTTTGTCGAGCTCACTTTATATTAATAAATTTTGGTAAATTTCGAAAAGCAAATTTGAAAGCAGAAATGAAACATTACCAAAAAAACATATAATAGGTTGAGAAACTTATAAACATTGCTTAATTCATCAATCATAATAAAATATAAAATTTTGCTTTTGAATTATATATTGTTTTTGTGTGTGTAAGTATTACCATATTTAGTTATTTTTGTGAAATTTTACCCACCCTAAAAAATATTACTATTATTCAAACAGAATTCAATTAACAGCGAATATATGTCAAACCACTGACAAGAACTAATCACAGATAAAAACTACGAATCATCTTTTTAAAGAATTTATAAAAGAAAATAACTTTAGAAAAAAGCTGGTGCCTTTTGCCTATCCTTTTATAAAGATGTAAGCTTCATTCACCTGCTTTATTCCTTGCTTTTCACTATTACTTCAGATAATCGGTACTTTTTATTCCATTTTTCGTAGAATTCAAAAATGTTTACTCGAAAAATGGGATACTAATTAAGCTACCCAAAGGTAGGAAAATCTTATAAAATAAATAGATTAACAAAATCATTTAGAAGCGTGATGACAGCAAAAGTTACAAGACAATATTGTTAATCAAAAGTTTCCAATAGACAAAAGACAATCACTTCACTTAAATTTTCTCCCCTACGATTAAACTAACAACAATAGATTAGAGAGAGTCGTCTTACATAATTTGGTCACATAAAACACAATGGCCTTTCGATGACCTGATTACAAGAGTAGATTTATTAGAATTAGCTTATGGTAGAGGTCGACCTAAAAAGATTTTCATAGAAAATATAAGAAATAATTTTTTTTTTTATTATTGAGAATTTGCCTCTTAGGGGCTATTCGGTAGCAAGAATTAGGCTAAATTCAACTAAACGGCCTAAAAAGCAAAACCAATTCTCACGGCAAATGAAAACCTCCATAGACAAAAAATTCAGCCTTCTCGTGCTAAATCCCGGATTTTCGAAATCCTGTTTTTTGCCAGATTTACGAAATCCCTTGGCTCGAAAGGAAGAGTCCACACATTAAATCCGCTCTATAGGCAAACAATCACACTGGATTTAATTGGATTTATCATGAATGTTACCCAACAATTTTCAGGATTTAAGCCCCTCAGGATTTCTGAAATCTGAATTTGGCAGATTAACGAAATCCTACTTGAATCAAATCCTGGGTGCTACCAAACAGCCCCTTGCGGAGGAAAAGGATTCATTTAGCCAACCCCACAAAATGAGATAAAAGCTTGATTGAACTAACAACAATACAGAGCAGACGAATGTTAAATTGCTCTCCTTTTTTAGGATCCAAAAGGAAAATACAACGCTCAGCCCAGACGCTTAGTTGTATAAGAGAGTATAGCATACAAAACTCATTACAAACCACCCTAGTTTGAAGCAAACGCTTATTTATGATATTGGAAGTCTGGTAGCTTCATACATAAAATTGATTTTCATAAATGCAATATCAATCATTATTGCAAAGTAAAGAAACACCGAAAAAATATATCTTGTTTTTATATGTTAATGACATGTTTATTATAAATTATAAGGGTTGACATCAAATAAATGACCAATCTAAAAAAAAAAATACAAGAGAATTTGACCTGAAGGATCTAGGAAAGCAAAGAAGATTCTCAAAATATGAATATATAAAATTAAAATTGAGAGTATTTTGACCTTATTACAATCTCAACATATTGAAAAGCTACTATAAAGTTCCAAAATAGGAAGTAAGGGCGTTTAGTACGTCATTTGTATGTAACTTCAAGCTCTTAAAAGAACAAACACTAAAGAATTGAGAAAGATCGAAACTATATAGCAAAAGTCCTCTATGTGTCAATAGTTGGCTCTTTGATATATACGACGATTTGCATAATATAAAGCATAGCGCATGCAATGAAATTCGTCAATCAGTATATGTCATCTTATGCGCTATTTTAAAGATGCAATTATGCACTCGTTGAAGTTTAATAAAAGCAAATTGAAACGTTAAGGATATTTTGATATGAATGAAAGAGAAGACCAAGATAAATAAAAAAGTACTCTGCAGTGCATCCACACAATTGAATGTCACAAACTTAAAAGATATCGTTGCATTACCAACAATAGAAGCCAAATATAAATGATTTTTCATTGAAACCAGCATGAAAAAGATCTAACTAGAAAGCTTCCTCGAAGAATAAAACTAATCACAAGAAGACAATACTTGTCTTTCATAATGATCAAAATGTTATTCACAGCAGCTTTCAGCTCATATCTTTTTACTTTAGTCATGATATTCTTTCTAGACATTTGCAAGAGGATGCTCCATGGTGTATGTTTTTTGCTAATGATATTCTTCTTGTTGATAAGACTAGAGAAGAAGTTGAAGAAAAATGTGAATTATGAAGGTCAACCTTAATTCTAAAGGCTTTTATTTAAATAGATCTAAAATTGAATACATGAAACAGAATTTTAGAAGTAATAGATCCAATAAGGGGGATTGTGACTTTGGACGATCAAGACATTAAAAAGAATACACATTTTGGATATCACGGATCTATCACTCAAAGTGAGGGTGAAATAGATGGGGATATTTTTAATAGAATTCAATTTGGTTAGTCGACGTGGAGGACCATATCGGGTATGTTGTGTGATAGAAAAGTACCTCTCAAAACTTGATGGAAATTCCATATGATGAGGTTGAGGCTTGCAATGCATTATGACACAAAATATTGGACATTAAAAGAGAGTATAAAATTAAATTAAGTATTACAAAGATAAGAATGCTTAGGTGGATGAGTAGCTTTCCTCTTACAAACATATTGGAATAGCTCTAGTAAAATTAGAGATAGTCGCCTTAGATTGTTTGATCACATAAAACATCAGCATTTCAATGACCCAGTTAGGAGAGTAAATGTATTAGATCTAGCCTATGTTAAGAAATATAGAGATAAACCTCTAAAAACTTGGTTAGAAAGTATTAGAAATGATATTTTTATTAGATTTAAATGTAATAGTACACAATAAAGAAAAAGAATTCATGTAGCCAACCCAACATAATGGGATAAAAGTTTTATGTTATTATTGTTATTGTTGATGATCAAAATTTTATTCACTTAATAAAGAATGTCATATTTCACTCTTGAATAAAGTAAATATAAGTTGTGTACCACTCACTACAAAAGAAACTTATTTTACATTAATGCCTTATAAGTTGACAACAACATAATATACAGAACACAACATTAATATGCTCATAAAAGTGATATCCAATACTAAACTAAAACTATCGAAAGCCTCAGTTAACTTTCACAAATAAAGCTATAGAGGTATCAAACAAAGAAGCATTCGTACACAACCATTGAACAAATACATTAAAAATTGTCTCCAAGTGTGATACTGCTAGAGTTACGAGGTCAAATTTCACATTATAAAATCTTCACCAGATTGTCTGAATCTAACAAATCCATTTGCTTTAGAGCGATAAGAAAATTTTGAAGATCTTTATTAATATAAAGATCTTGAAGATATCATTTATTGAATTTGAGAAATCAAGTAATATCATAGGAAGCCTTGTGATTGTATATCTACAATCACATTCTTTGTAAACATCACAAATAGAATCTTAGAATGAAGGGTTTGGAGTACTATAACTGTGGACAAAATTAATTGTGCCAACTAATTTGACTTATATTTCTTTAATCAAATCTGCATAGCCTAACAACTACTACCTCAAAAGACAGACTAATGCTTTACTATCGATTCAACAATATAAACGAAATTTACTTTCATAATGAAACTCAGCATAAGTAATATAATATTCATCTAGATAGACAAAAATAACAACCACCTATCATTTTGAAAATGAAATTAACAATGGATAAACTGTTTTCACCTACTCAAGCGAACCAAAACAAGTTTTTTTTTTTATTGGGCTTCAGAGTTTAGAAGGAAATAGATACCTCCAAAATAAGTAAGTGAGCTCTAAGGACATGTTTGATCAATATACGAATGATCAAACACAATTTTAAGGGCTTTGCCTAGGGTTTTGATTGTATCAAAAATTCCCCTAGAAAAGGGGAAATTCTGAAGGGCTTTCAGGTTTGAATTTGAACTGGATTTTTTAAAATTGGATTTCAATTGAATTTTGTTTGAATTATTTAAAGATTAATTGATGATTGAAATTTATTGAATGATTGATGAGTTTAGAATTACTGAATGATGATTGAAAGTTTGTGTTTGATTGAAATTTAAATGATTAAGCCATTGACAATCATTGGATGATTGTTAATGATAGAATGATTGATCAATTGAAATGATTAATTCAAAGTTTATTGATTGAACACTATCTCAAAACACAGTGAAAATCTGAATTTAGGATTGAAATGGAATCCAAGGATTTGAGCACCATGATTGAAACTTTTTATTTAAGATTTGACTTCATACAAAAATGAGATCAACAATAACCAGAAGAAAAGAGAGAGAGGGATGGATGAGCTGTCAATCAACAGAATAAAAGAAACAAGTTTTTGGAGCACTTATACAATGGAGGATTTTACTACTTCAAAAAAAAGGGTTTATTGATTTTGATTCAATCAAATGGAGAAGCTTTTGATCATAGCAAGGAAAGCTCTCACTTGCACTATTATAGCAATGTAAGAAAGAGTAACAACATAAGCAAAGACATTTTCTTCACCATATCAAACCCTAATCTTTGCGGTGGTGGTTACTTCCTCTTTCAAATAGTAAAAAACAATGAGGTAATTTTTTTCATATCTTCAGCTTTATATGAAATTATATATATATATATATATATATATATATATATATATATATATATATATATATATATATATATATATATATATATGAACTTAATGGATTACTAAATTTCTATACGGTTCTAGACATAAATGATTCTCAACGAGCCACAAAAATTTTGTGTAGATGTATTTGTGCATCTGGTATAATTGATTTCTCATATTGATGTGCTTTGCTCATTAATATTAAACTAAGAAAAAATGCCCCTATTCTAGCGAAAGGATTTAAAATTGTGTTCTATGATGTACCGACACTTCTCCTCAAAGAAGCGTGTAGTGTCCGACACCGTATCCGACACGACACGTGTCGGACACGCCGAAAATGTGTCCGATTAAAAAATATTAAATACAAATTGTACACGCGTGTCCGACACGTGTATCTTAAATATTTTATGAATTTTTTTAAATATAATTTATTGTATTTGGCGGGATTTAAACTAAATTTCTTATTTTCAATCCACAACACCAAATCAACGTCCACACTTAATACCCAATCATTGAATATTCTCTTTCTTACTTCCTTTTTGGCAATGAAGATATTTTTATCTCCTCTCTCGGTGACTGATAAACGGCATCGATGCCTGACTCTCGACATTCTAATACTAATCATTTTAAGCACAAATTCTAGTTAAATGACTTATTATTTTTGTTGCAACCCATGACCCCGAGTTTGAGATTTTGATGATGCCAAATAATGAGTGTTTTGGAACTGCTTTTTATTGATTATTATTTTATTTGTTATTTTCCTTGAGCACTAACATTTCAGGAAGATCACAAGTGACTCAGGAAGAAAAGAAGACTCAAGACCGGGTAGATTAGGAGTATGAGTCAAACATTGTATTTTTTCATTTATTGTATTTTTACTTTATTGAGTCTGGCCACAAAATGCGTAAGAGTAAGAGCAACCATGCACACACACAGGGGGAGAGTTCTTTTTTTAACTGCAAAATATAACTAAAATTCTTCTCTGTTGATCATACTGTAAGATTTTATTTCGTACCGTACGATCCAAGCTATGTGGACAATTCTATGAATATATCGTACTGTACGAAGTCTTTCGTACTGTACGAAGTCTTTCGTACTGTACGATATGTTCAGATCTAAAACCCTATCCGTGACTTAGTTTAAATAAGTGATTTTGCGTCGTTCGTACTGTACGAACAAGTTCGTACTGTATAGTGGCTGCTCACGACACATGACTGGAGATATGAAGAAGTTCATCCTATTGGAGACCAAAACTGGAGGCAAAGTAACGTTGGGAGACAACACTACCAGGAATGTGATAGGCTCAGGTATCGTTGGTAATGCTAAGAATTTTTTAATTGAAAATGTTTTATTAGTTGATGGTTTAAAGCATAACTTACTTAGCATTAGTCAACTGTGTGACAAAGGTTTTGATGTTAAGTTTTTTACTGATAGATGCCTGATTAGTTTATTTGATGAAGTAATTTTAGAAGGAAAACGAATGAACAATGTTTACATGTTAGACCTTGATCGTGTAGATAACTCAAAATCATTTTGCTTGAAATCAATAGTTGATGACTCGTGGCTATGGCATAGGAGACTATGCCATGCTAGCATGAAAACTCTTAGAAACATCACTCAGAAAAACCTAGTTAGAGGTGTACCTAAGTTAGAATTCACCAAGGATCACTTATGTGATGCTTGCCAACAAGGAAAACAAGTCAAATCATCCTTTCACTCAATTAGAGACGTGATCACCTCTAGGCCACTAGAAATTCTACACATGGACTTATTTGGACCCGTTAGTACAGCCAGTCTAGGTGGAAAGAATTATGGATTTGTGATTGTAGATGACTTCACTAGATTTACTTGGGTAAGATTCTTAGCACACAAGAATGAGTCTTTTGAGGAATTTAAAGTTTTCTCCACATGGATTCAACGAAAATTAGGTTGTGAAATATCAACAATCCATAGCGATCATGATGGAGAGTTCCAAAATGATAAGTTTGAGTCATTCTGTCAAGAGATAGGAATAGAACACAATTTCTCAGCTCCTAGAACACCCCAACAGAATGGCATAGCAGAAAGGAAGAATAGAACTTTGGTAGAAGCTGCTAGGGCAATGTTAGCGGAGTATACACTTCCTAGATACTTTTGGGCAGAAGCAGTCAACACAGCCTGTTATGTTTTGAACAGAGTAAACATAAGATCGAAGCTAAATAAAACTCCATATGAACTCCTTAAGAGTAGGACACAAAATCTTTCACATTTACATGTCTTTGGGTGTAAGTGCTTCATCTTAAATAATGGTAAACATCCCTTAGGAAAATTTGATCCCAAGTCTGATGAGGGTGTCTTCTTAGGTTATTCTTCTGTACGTAAGGCCTATAGAATTTTTAATAAGAGAACCCTTGTAGTAGAAGAATCCACCCATGTGGTATTTGATGAATCAGATAAGCGCTCAGAATCTAAAATTGAAGATGATGAAATAGAGGCAATTCAAGGAGTAGAGACAATGACCTTAGGAGAAAGGGTCGAACATCAGGAAGATTTGCCTAGAGAATGGAGATATTCTTCTAGTCATCCTAAAGAGTTAATTTTAGGAGACCCTTCAGAAGGTGTAAGAACTAGGCATGGACTTAGGAAGGAGGTTAGTCACTCAGCTTTCATCTCTATGATAGAACCTACAAGTATAGATCAAGCCTTAGGAGATGAATTTTGGATTCTAGCAATGCAAGAAGAGCTGAACCAATTCACCAGGAATGATGTTTGGGAGTTAGTTAAGAGACCTAAAGAGCAAAGTGTTGTTGGAACAAAATGAGTCTTCAAGAATAAGGTGAATGATTCAGGAACAATAATAAGGAATAAAGCAAGGCTAGTAGCTAAGGGATACAACCAGATTGAGGGAATAGACTTTGAAGAAACCTTTGCCCCGGTTGCTAGACTAGAAGCCATAAGAGTGCTCTTATCTTTTGCTTGCTTCAAGAACTTTAAGTTATATCAAATGGATGTAAAGAGTGCATTTTTGAATGGGGTAATTAAGGAAGATGACTACGTTGAGCAACCCCCCGGATTTGAAAATTCACAATTTCCAAACCATGTATTTAAATTAAAGAAGGCACTATATGGATTAAAGCAAGCACCTAGAGCATGGTATGAAAGACTTAGCTCATTTCTTTTGGATAGAGGATTTCAAAAGGGTAGTGTATATACTACACACTTTTTACAAAAGGTCAAAGAAGAAATTCTCATTGTTCAAATATATGTAGATGACATCTAGTTTGGATCTTCGGATAAAAACTTATGCGATGAATTTTAAAAAATAATGAGTAGTGAGTTTGAAATGAGCATGATGGGAGAGCTTAATTACTTTCTTGACTTTAGTGTAAATTAAATGGATAATGGAACCTTTCTTAGCCAATCAAAGTATATTAAGGATATTTTAAAGAAATATAAAATGGATAGTGCAAAACCCATGAACACCCCAATGAGTTCGACAATCCAATTAGATAAGGATCCTAGTGGAAAATCAGTAGACCAGAAAAAATATAGATGAATGATTGGATCCCTACTTTACTTGACTGCCAGTAGACCGGACATAATGTTTAGTGTGTGCCTTTGTGCCCGTTTCCAAGCCGATCCTAAAGAGTCTCACTTAACTGCTGTCAAAAGAATTCTTAGATATCTACTAGGCATCCCAAACTTAGGAATTTGGTATCCCAGACACAGCACTTCCTTTGAAATCCTAGGGTACTCAGATTCTGACTTTGCAGGATGTAGGATAGATAGAAAGAGCACCTCTGGTACCTGCCAATTTATCGGACAATCATTAGTTTCTTGGTCCAGTAGGAAGCAAAACTCAGTAGCACTTTCCACAGCCGAGGCAGAATATATTGCGGTAGGAAGTTGTGTTGCACAAGTACTATGGTTAAAACAACAAATTCTTGATCTTGGACTACCTGTTGGAACCATCTCGATCATGTGTGACAACACAAGTGCAATTTGTATCTCTAAGAATCCAATTCAACACTCTCGAACGAAACACATAGACATTAGACATCATTTCATTAGAGATCACGTCGCTAAGGGAGATATAGAACTACATCACATCGCTACAGGAGATCAATTGGCAGACATATTCACAAAACCTTTAGCTTTCGACACCTTTTGCACCCTGAGGACCAGATTAGGTATCATAGATATAACAGCATAAAAAAAATTAAAAATTTGTGTTTTTCTTTATTTGTTTGGTTGCTCCTGATCATCACACACTCACCTCACCAAAACACTGCGTTCACTGTTCATCGTACTGTACGACCTCTATCGTACTGTACGATATATCTCACTGTACACAAACAAGCTGATTTAGGCTCTGTTGTTCGTACTGTACGATCTCGATCGTATTGTACGATATTCATCCCGTATAATTGCCTATCGTATTGTACGATATCTCTCTTTCGTACAATACGATCCACGTCAGTCAGCAACGGGTTGGGACGAATTAAACCGGGTTAGTACGACATTATTGAGTATCGTACTGTACGATCCATTCGCTTCGTACTGTACGATCCATATCATCACAAAAGGACAATTTGAGTAATAGCTGTTCGGTACGATATTTATTATGTATCGTACTGTACGATCCACATATTCGTACAGTACGAAACTTTTGGTCAAAAGTCGTACTGAGTGCCTCGGGACGATCGATATTCGCCTGATCGTACTGTACGATACGTATCGTACTGTACGATTTGACTGTCTTTTCCCGAAACGACTCGTCAAAATATTAATTGGATATCGTACTGTACGATCCCATATCGTACTGTACGATTTACGGAAATTTCTATAAATACCCTTGCCTAGGCTGTTCAATTCACTCAACCCTCTCCTCACTCAGCCTTCACTTCGTTTTCTTGCCCTCCTGTAATGTCTAAACGAGGTCGGATGACTGCCGGAAGCTCGTCCTCATCCCGTCGTCAACCCGATCGCTTTCTGAATAGTGAGAATGAGGAAGCCTACTACCGATACAAGGCTTGCAAAATTTCTCCCTCAAAAATGCTTAATCAGGCCGCTCTAAATTTCGAGGTAATGGGCCTCTTTGTCTCCACCACCTTTTAATTCCTACTCACCCTAGCATTTCCATACAATTCTGAACTGCTTTTTGAATTTCTCGCCAACCTCACCTACACCGTCGATAACACCACTTTTCACTCCTTTATTTGTGGCCGCCCTGTTGAAATAACTAGAGCTGACATCGCCCAACATATTGGGCTGTCCACTGAAGAACCTATGGTTCGCTCGTTTCTTACCGATGATTTTGATTGGAGCGATGTAAATAGAGTCCTTAGGAATACTGTTTTTCATCAACACCAGCCTCTAGTCCAATCTTTAACCCGAAATGCCCGTATCATTCCACATGTTCTTCGAACCTCTATCATACCCAAGGTGGCGACCGCATCAATCTGACCCCTACCTTGTCAGTCGCTACCTACCTTATTATGTCCAACATTAAGTTTGATGAGGTCGATTTGATTAGCAACTATATTCAGCACATGACTTTTGTTCGTCTTCCCACCACTCGACGGAAACAAAATCTGGCTCTTGGTCACCTAATAGGATATATCATCTACCATAAATATCAATTATCCTACCCTGGTGAACCCGACATGCTTCCTATTTTTTATACGGATGCTTCCTTCCGTATTCTCTTTCATCGGGGACATGAGCCTGAAGATCCAGTCTTTGATGACGAAGAAGGAGAAGATGCCCCAGCCGCAGCTCCAGCTCGACCACGACGCCATGCTGCACCCCGAGCACCTGCACCAGCACCAGCGCACCCTGATGATGACTTAGTCGCCCGCTTCGACCAGCTGCAGACTCGTCTCGACATGCATATTCAAGAACAGCATCACCAACACGAGACTGATATGCAGTGGTTTGGCGAACGATTCACTGCAATTGATCACCGCTTCGATGCTCTCTTTCAATATTTTTGCCGCTTCGATTGATCACCGATTCACTGCTGATGCTCTCTTTCAATTGATCATCGATTCACTGCAATCGAAGCGGTGATCAATTGCAGTGAATCGTTCGTCAAACCACTGCATATCAGTCTCGTGTTGGTGATGCTGTTCTTGAATATGCATGTCGAGACGAGTCTGCAGCTGGTCGAAGCGGGCGACTAAGTCATCATCAGGGTGCGCTGGTGCTGGTGCAGGTGCTCGGGGTGCAGCATGGCGTCGTGGTCGAGCTGGAGCTGCGGCTGGGGCATCTTCTCCTTCTTCGTCATCAAAGACTGGATCTTCAGGCTCATGTCCCCGATGAAAGAGAATACGGAAGGAAGCATCCGTATAAAAAATAGGAAGCATGTCGGGTTCACCAGGGTAGGATAATTGATATTTAAAGTAGAGGATATATCCTATTAGGTGACCAAGAGCCAGATTTTGTTTCCGTCGAGTGGTGGGAAGACGAACAAAAGTCATGTGCTGAATATAGTTGCTAATCAAATCGACCTCATCAAACTTAATGTTGGACATAATAAGGTAGGTAGCTACTGACAAGGTAGGGGTCAGATTGATGCGGTCGCCACCTTTGGGTATGATAGAGGTTCGAAGAACATGTTGAATGATACGGGCATTTCGGGTTAAAGATTGGACTAGAGGCTGGTGTTGATGAAAAACAGTATTCCTAAGGACTCTATTTACATTGCTCCAATCAAAATCATCGGTAAAAAACGAGCGAACCATAGGTCCTTCAGTGGACAGCCCAATATGTTGGGCGATGTCAGCTCTAGTTATTTCAACGGGGCGGCCACAAACAAAGGAGTGAAAAATGGTGTTATCGACGGTGTAGGTGAGGTTGGAGAGAAATTCAAAAAGCAGTTCAGAATTGTATGGAAACGCTAGGGTGAGTAGGAATTGAAAGGTGGTGGAGACAAAGAGGCCCATTACCTCGAAATTTAGAGCGGCCTGATTAAGCATTTTTTAGGGAGAAATTCTGCAAGCCTTGTATCGGTAGTAGGCTTCCTCATTCTCGCTATTCAGAAAGCGATCGGGTTGACGACGGGATGAGGACGAGCTTCCAGCAGTCATCCGACCTCGTTTAGACATTGCAGGAGGGCAAGAAAACGAAGTGAAGGCTGAGTGAGGAGAGGGTTGAGTGAATTGAACAGCCTAGACAAGGGTATTTATAGAAATTTCCGTAAATCGTACAGTACGATATGGGATCGTACAGTACGATATCCAATTAATATTTTGACGAGTCGTTTCGGGAAAAGACAGTCAAATCGTACAGTACGATACGTATCGTACAGTATGATCAGGCGAATATCGATTGTCCCGAGGCCCTCAGTTCGACTTTTGACCAAAAGTTTCGTACTGTACGAATATGTGGATCGTACAGTACGATACATAATAAATATCATACCGAACAGCTATTACTCAAATTGTCCTTTTGTGATGATGTGGATCGTACAGTACGAAGCGAATGGATCGTACAGTACGATACTCAATAATGTCGTACCAACCCGGTTTAATTCGTCCCAATCCGTTGCTGACTGACGTGGATCGTATTGTACGAAAGAGAAATATCATACAATACGATAGGCAATTATACAGGATGAATATCGTACAGTACGATCGAGATCGTACAGTACGAACAACAGAGCCTAAATCAGCTTGTTTGTGTACAGTGAGATATATCGTACAATACGATAGAGGTCGTACAGTACGATGAACAGTGAACGCAAAGTTTTGGTGAGGTGAGTGTGTGATGATCAGGAGCAACCAAACAAACAAAAAAAAAACACAAATTTTTAATTTTTTTTTTAAGCTGTTATATCTATGACACATAATCTGGTCCTCAGGGTGCAAAAGGTGTCGAAAGCTAAAGGTTTTGTGAATATGTCTGCCAATTGAACTCCTGTAGCGATGTGATGTAGTTCTATATCTCCCTTAGCTACGTGATCTCTAATGAAATGATGTCTAATGTCTATGTGTTTCGTTCGAGAATGTTGAATTGAATTTTTAGAGATACAAATTGCACTTGTGTTGTCACACATGATCAAGATGGTTCCAACAGGTAGTCCAAGATCAAGAATTTGTTATTTTAACCATAGTACTTGTGCAACACAACTTCCTACCGCAATATATTCTGCCTCGGCTGTGGAAAGTGCTACTGAGTTTTGCTTCCTACTGGACCAAGAAACTAATGATTGTCCGATGAATTGGCAGGTACCAGAGGTGCTCTTTCTATCTATCCTACATCCTGCAAAGTCAGAATTTGAGTACCCTAGGATTTCAAAGGAAGTGCTGTGTCTGGGATACCAAATTCCTAAGTTTGGGATGCCTAGTAGATATCTAAAAATTCTTTTGACAGCAGTTAAGTGAGACTCTTTAGGATCGGCTTGGAAACGGACACAAAGGCACACACTAAACATTATGTCCGGTCTACTGGCAGTCAAGTAAAGTAGGGATCCAATCATTCCTCTATATTTTTTCTGGTCTACTGATTTTCCACTATGATCCTTATCTAATTGGATTGTCGAACTCATTGGGGTGTTCATGGGTTTTGCACTATCCATTTCATATTTCTTTAAAATATCCTTAATATACTTTGATTGTCTAAGAAAGGTTCCATTATTCATTTGTTTTACACTAAAGCCAAGAAAATAATTAAGCTCTCCCATCATGCTCATTTCAAACTCACTACTCATTGTTTTTGAAAATTCATCGCATAAGTTTTTATCCGAAGATCCAAACAAGATGTCATCTACATATATTTGAACAATGAGAATTTCTTCTTTGACCTTTTGTAAAAAGAGTGTAGTATCTACACTACCCTTTTGAAATCTTCTATCCAAAAGAAATGAGCTAAGTCTTTCATACCATGCTCTAGGTGCTTGCTTTAATCCATATAGTGCCTTCTTTAATTTAAATACATGGTTTGGAAATTGTGAATTTTCAAATCCGGGGGGTTGCTCAACGTAGACATCTTCCTTAATTACCCCATTCAAAAATGCACTCTTTACATCCATTTGATATAACTTAAAGTTCTTGAAGCAAGCAAAAGCTAAGAGCACTCTTATGGCTTCTAGTCTAGCAACCGGGACAAACGTTTCTTCAAAGTCTATTCCCTCAATCTGGTTGTACCCCTTAGCTACTAGCCTTGCTTTATTCCTTATTATTGTTCCTGAATCATTCACCTTATTCTTGAATACCCATTCTGTTCCAACAACACTTTGTTCTTTAGGTCTCTTAACTAACTCCCAAACATCATTCCTGGTGAATTGGTTCAGCTCTTCTTGCATTGCTAGAATCCAAAATTCATCTCCTAAAGCTTGATCTATACTTGTAGGTTCTATCATAGAGATGAAAGCTGAGTGACTAACCTCCTTCCTAAGTCCATGCCTAGTTCTTACACCTTCTGAAGGGTCTCCTAAAATTAACTCTTTAGGATGACTAGAAGAATATCTCCATTCTCTAGGCAAATCTTCCTGAGGTTCGACCCTTTCTCCTAAGGTCACCGTCTCTACTCCTTGAATTACCTATATTTCATCATCTTCAATTTTAGATTCTGAGGGCTTATCTGATTCATCAAATACCACATGGGTGGATTCTTCTACTACAAGGGTTCTCTTATTAAAAATTCTATAGGCCTTACCTACAGAAGAATAACCTAAGAAGACACCCTCATCAGACTTGGGATCAAATTTTCCTAAGGGATGTTTACCATTATTTAAGATGAAGCACTTACACCCAAAGACATGTAAATGTGAAAGATTTGGTGTCCTACCCTTAAGGAGTTCATATGGAGTTTTATTTAGCTTCGATCTTATGTTTACTCTGTTCAAAACATAACAGGCTGTGTTGACTGCTCCTGCCCAAAAATATTTAGGAAGTGTATACTCCGCTAACATTGCCCTAGCAGCTTCTACCAAAGTTTTATTCTTCATTTCTGCTATGCCATTCTGTTGGGGTGTTCTAGGAGCTGAGAAATTGTGTTCTATTCCTATCTCTTGATAGAATGACTCAAACTTATCATTTTGGAACTCTCCATCATGATCGCTATGGATTGTTGATATTTCACAACCTAATTTTCGTTGAATCCATGTGGAGAAAACTTTAAATTCTTCAAAAGACTCATTCTTGTGTGCTAAGAATCTTACCCAAGTAAATCTAGTGAAGTCATCTACAATCACAAATCCATAATTCTTTCCACCTAGACTGGCTGTACTAACGGATCCAAATAAGTCCATGTGTAGAATTTCTAGTAGCCTAGAGGTGATCACGTCTCTAATTGAGTGAAAGGATGATTTGACTTGTTTTCCTTGTTGGCAAGCATCACATAAGTGATCCTTGGTGAATTCTAACTTAGGTACACCTCTAACTAGGTTTTTCTGAGTGATGTTTCTAAGAGTTTTCATGCTAGCATGGCATAGTCTCCTATGCCATAGCCACGAGTCATCAACTATTGATTTCAAGCAAAATAATTTTGAGTTATCTACACGATCAAAGTCTAACATGTAAACATTGTTCATTCGTTTTCCTTCTAAATTACTTCATCAAATAAACTAATCAGGCATCTATCAGTAAAAAACTTAACATCAAAACCTTTGTCACACAGTTGACTAATGCTAAGTAAGTTATGTTTTAAACCATCAACTAATAAAACATTTTCAATTAAAAAATTCTTAGCATTACCAACGATACCTGAGCCTATCACCTTCCTGGTAGTGTTGTCTCCCAACGTTACTTTGCCTCCAGTTTTGGTCTCCAATAGGATGAACTTCTTCATATCTCCAGTCATGTGTCACGAGCAGCCACTATCCAGGTACCACATGCTCTCACTAGGTCTTTTGTGAGAGCATCCCAACAATTTCATTCAAAGATTAGATTTGGGAACCCAAGTGAGTTTGGGTTCCTCCTTATGCTTGCATGAATGAGATGTATGCATGTTATGCTGTGATTGATGCAGTTTAGGTCTCCATACTAAGTGTGTCCTACGGTGAATTGTGCATGTGCGGGCTATGTGACCTAACATGCCACAAGAGAAGCACCTAACACCAGGAAATGGATTTACTAATCTATGAGTGTGGTGGTGCCTCTTCCTAAGGTTTTGTAATGCATGCTGTGTTGGGGGTTTTCTAGGATGGCCTACTGTGAGTGATGCAATTTCATTTTCTAGTTCTTTTATCTTTTCACTATAAGTTTTATTTTGAGCTGTCAATCCATCAACTTCTATCAATAGCAAGTGCTCACTATGATCTACTTCTAATGCAAGTGCAGTTAGTTTTTCAAACTCTACATCTAGTTCAATATGTGATGTTTTCAAGGATTCATGCGCTTCAATTAGTTCAATATGCTTCTTATTTAATGCGTCATACTCATCAAGAAGTAACATGTGATCTTTATCTAAATCAGAATTTTCTTTAACTAAGTTAGCATGCTCAATTTGTAAGGAACTAAATTCAATATTAAGTTTAGCATGCATTTTCTTCAGTTTCCTATACGAGTCATGAATATTCTCAGAAATAAGCAATAATTCATCATAAGAAAGTTGACATACCTCATCTTGATCCAATTGATCAAGGTTATCATTAGCCATAAGACACAAATTTGTTACCTCCTCCTCTGCTTCTTCTTCTGATGATTCTGAGGCAGAGTCGGCCCAAAAAGCTTTCTGTGTCTTTGTCTTTCCTCTCTTGTATTTAACTTTGTCATCTCCTTTCTCCTTTGCTGGTTGACTCTTCAGATTAGGGCAATCGGCTCGAAGGTGACCTGGCTTCCTGCACTCAAAGCAAATTGTATCAGATGAAACCTTATTGGACCTTGAGCTCTTACCTTTATTCCAGCTGTTCTGATGACGCTTCTGTTTTCTCTTCAGGAAATTTTTGAACTGTCGGGTCATCAGTGCTATCTCATCGTCTTCCTCCCTTGCAGAGCTTTCACTTTCTGAGTTGCTAGCTTTTAATGCCACCGTCCGCTCCTTTTTCTTTTCACCTGCATCACTTTGCCTTTGGCTCACTCCTTGCTCGTATGCAATGAGTGACCCAAGGAGGTTATCAATAGAATAAACATTAAGATCTTTAGACTCAGTAATAGCAGTTATCTTAGCATCATAGGAACTAGGTAGGCATCTAAGAATTTTATTCACTTTCTCAGAATTTGAAATTTCTCTACCTAATGCATGCAAGGATGTCACAATTTGGGTGAACCTAGTGTACATGTCAGAAATTGTTTCACTAGGTTTCATACGGAATAATTCATAATCATGCAGTAGAATGTTAAGCCTAGACTGTTTTACTTCGTTTGTTCCTTCGTATGTAATGCACAGTCTATCCCAAATCTCCTTACCATAAACACAAGTAGATACTCTCATATAGTCCTCAGATTTCAATGCACAAAAAAAACAGTTTAAGCACTTAGCATTCAGTTGGGCTAACTCCCTATCCTCATTGCTCCATTCAATAAAAGGTACAGGAGTTTTCAAACCATTAACAATCTTAAATGGTGCAACATATCCATCATTTACTAACATTCACATGCGGTAATCTATAGATTGCAAAAATGTAGACTAACTAATTTTCCAGAAATCAAACGGAATGTTATCAAAAAGTGGTGGACGAGTTATTGAATAACCCTCCGCAGTGTTACGATTACCAAAGTTTGACATGATCGTTTTTTTTAAGGTTTTCTAAAACACTATTTTTGAAAAACAAGCTCTGATACCAATTGAAATTACTAAACGACAAGAGGGGGGGTGAATTGTAAAAGTCTTTTTAATTTTCAAATTATTTTTAAAATTAACTTATTTAATTTTTATATACTATTTTTTAAATATAAAAGCTATAATACCGTGTCCAACCCATGTCCGTGTCCTATATTTTCAATAATTGACGTGTCCCGTGTCCGTGTCGTATCCGTGTCACCGTGTCCGTGTCTGTGCATCATAGATTGAGTTTAAGCATTTCTATTCATATGACGAGTGTCAACATGGATAAAATCAAAGCTATAATTAATGGAAAAATATTATTATCCCCCAATTGACACAATGTTAATAACGGACCGATAATAATGTTCAAAACTCCTACACCTTAACCAGTTGCTCCACTGACCCACCATCTCACCTCCTCCATTATTTCCTCCAATATTTAAATCCCTATTGCTTTCCTTTGCCAAACATCCTCACACATAAATCTAGCTATTCTGGCAAATGGCTTGACCTCCTAAACTGAGGGGCCAGAAGCCTATACAAATAAATTTTCTAGCAAAGAAAAAAATTAAAATTATCATGCATTTCACTTATTTTACTCGTTGATTGGTCAGTGACACGCCTTTAAAGATTATGCTACATACATCACTACATATTTCATCAATCATCATAAATGAAAATGCATGATGATTAATAATTCCATATTAGGAAATTCTATCAATAAGGAATTCCCTATATAATGTATTCCCTTGAGGGGTCTGAGTCTTTAATTTTGTTTATTTAACCCTTGTGTTTCCAGCTTTTGCATCATCTTTATAGGTTAAGATTTGAATCAATTTGTTGCAACACCCATTGTTAGACCTGATTTACCCTGTTAACTAAACCAGCAACCCCTCTATCTCGTAACATATACCATTAAACAAATTCTTTTTTTTTTTTTCAAACTTTCTATACCAAACAATTGGAGATAAGAAACCCAATCACCTAAATTAGATCTTATACGCCTACCTTTCATATTAATTATTTCCCACAACCCTTAAAAAGAATAAAGATTCTATCCTATGAACTCAACATAATCAATGCAGGAAAAGTATGCTATCAAATCTAAAAATCAAGCTGTTACTTCCCCTATAAAGATATAAAAATTCTGAAAATTAGCTGATATCAAATATAGATAAAATTTTATAAATAAGCACAGTAACAACAATATACAGAATATCATAACGAAAAAAATCCTTACATTTTTCATCAAATATTAATAACATCCCATCTAAAAATTCTAGGCACTCTTGCCGAGATAGGTTGTGATCAATAACATGTAGACAAACACCATCATCCTTGAAAATTGACATCCAATAGAAGCTTTGGCAATTAAGAGCCAAAGGAAGCTTTCCTAGTGCTTTTTGTCCTTAGATGGACCCTTTGGAATTTTGCTAAGAACCTTAGCATCAAAAACTGCATATAGTTTCTTGATTTTTATCATTACCTTTTCACCATAGAAATCTATTTTGTCCTCATATTTCTCATACACATATGGCACCGTATGCAGAAGAACGAATACTGGAATTACAAACACATTATGGAAAAATTACAAGAAATAGATTCTTAAATACCACAAAAACGGTAGGAAAAAAAAAAAGGAAGTTACCTATGTAAAATATAGTCAGGAAGCTGGTGCAGTTCCCAATAATTGAGAGAACCCAAAATCCTGCAATCACCTAATTAAAAGGATAATCCTAAGTTGGTATTCAACAAAATAAAAAACAAGGAACCAAGTAGAATTAACAAAATGAATTCAAACATACAGCAAGAAACTTCTTTAGATCATGCCCAGATGCAATCTCTCGTAAGATAGCAAGTGAACGATTGATCTCAAATCTAAGAGAACGAGCAATGTTCACAACCAGATCTTCAGAAATGCTTAACTGTGGAATTTGTGGCGGAGACCTGAAACGGAACAAGAATTCACTGAACTTTACAACATGAATTCTAAACATCAAGATGACATGAAAAAACTTCAAACAAAGAATGCATTACTTTTTGATAAAGGTTGTTGCATTAGACCATAAGAACAAGATGGACAGAGAGAGAATGAGGAAATGACAGACCAAAGTGAGCAGATGGCATTCCATCAGCTCAAACAATACCCAGATTACAGTAGCTCCACCAAGTACTGCAGCTGAGGCTTTCTTGTCCCTCCATAAGAATAAATCAGCCGCTGTGAAATCAGATAAAAATTGATTTATCATCATTAAAGAGAAATTTAATAAGAAAGTAGTTATTACAATAGTTCTGGTTCAAATTGATTGCTTTTACGGGATAGAACATCAAATCTCGCATTTTTGGGGAAAATTGATTACTTCGGTGAAGAAACAAAACGTTTATATAAAGAAACTTTATGATTTTAAAAATGAAATCAAAATGATGAAGTAAAATTGCTTTAATTTGTAGTCATTCCCTAAATATTCATACCAAGATGCGAACAATGCCGCCATATTTACCTGCAGGGAATTACATCGCATGGAATTTACCCTGCATCAACTCAGATAACCACTTGATCACATAGCCACATATGCATGAGCTTAGATGTAATGAAACAGAACATAGTTCCAAACAAACACACCAATCATTTGGCAAGCACAACATAAAGCCAATCTTAGAGATCAAGGGATCTCAAGTTAAAATGTTCCAACTTTTCTTCTACAGTAAACTCGCAAAAACGTCTTTTCTAACAAGAAAATAGAAATAAATTCAAAACTCTGGGTTTTTTTTTTTTTCAGTGAAAAGAGACCAACATGACTAAAATTCCGTTTGCAACATTCACTTCAGGAAAAAAAAAAATAATACCTCAAAATAAATGACACAGCAACTGCCAAAGGTAAGAAATAATTACAAAGCGCACAGAGACAAAATAACAATATCAACAACCCTAAATACCAAAAACAGTCAGATGTGGACTTCACGTAATTAAGATCAAACAAAAATCAAATTCCTCTCATAACAAGAAACAAACCGGTATTTAAGCGCTCGAATCAAGTTTCAACAAGCATAGAGATCTCAGTTCAAAGTAACCCATGCAATAGAAACGAAAAATATATACGATCAATTTCAAGCTGATCGCATTTGGATTCAATCTTCCACGTTGTATTTCATAGCATAAAAGGTATGGGGAAGAATCCATACGCTTTCCGCCACCGAGGACTTTGTGGACTGGCCTTTCCCTGCCGAAAAGGCCGTAGATTTTGGCCTTCAAGGACGATTCTGACGCCTTCGGCTTGTTATGTACCGAATCGGAGGAAGAATCGCTGCCATGGACCTTCCCCGCAATCTTCTCTATCAGCGTCTCCTCTGACCTCTCCGCCATCGCCGGAAGTATCTCAGATGGGCTTCACCTCTCCCTCTCTCTCTCTCTCTCTCTCTCGAATGTTCTGTTACCTCTATCAAGGAATCTGATCGGTGATTACACACTTTATACGTGAACAAAGTTTTTTTTTTTTTTTTTTTTTTTTTTTGGGACATTTGGGTCATTTAAGGCAAACTCATACACACAACGCATACACATGGACTCGAACCTTGCACCTCTTAGTTGAAAGCCTAAGCTCTCAACCAATAGGCCAAGGGGAGTTGTGTTGAACAAAGTGTAAACATTATCAAATAATAATAATAATATAAATTTGAAATAATAATAATATTATTATTATTATTATTATATTTTCTTTAATGAAGAAATAAAATTAATTTCAATGCATAAATAATAGTTAATAGTAAAAAAAAAAAAAAAATTGAGAGATTTAATAAAAGATATATGAGAACAACATAAAGTGCATTAACATTTTTGAGTAAATTTATATAACATGCATAATAATTTATAAGTACATTTAAAAAATTAATAATTTTTTTAATCTAATATTACTATATTCATTATTTGAGAAAATAAAAAATTATGGTGATAATAAATAGTAGCTCAATATTTGAAGAACCACAAATTATGAAACAATGTGAAGATAAAAATCAAAATTATGCTTAATATTATAGGGCGTTATTTTATAAAGGAGCATATTAGACATCAAAATTAGCTAAAGAAATGTGTTTAATAAAAATTTAAAAAAGGATCAAATGCATCAAACAAAAAAAAGCATTCAGAATTCGTCAAATAAAATAGCGCATTCTGAATTTGCTATTATCATTGTCACACTCAACTCAAATTAGGAGAGAGAGAAAGAGAGCTGGAGAGAGAGATGAATGTAGGGGCGTAAATGAGTCGAGTTTAGGCCCTTATCGAACTCAGCTCGTTAGATGGAAAGCGAGCTCGAATCGAACTCGACAGTCGAGCTCGAACTCGAGCTCATCTCACTGTAAACGAGCTCGAGCAGGCTAGTGAAAAGGCTCGCTAGCCATGGGCGGGTTTAAAATTTAGATGGTAATTTTAAAAAATTTTAAAATTTTGGAGGGCTTTTTAAAACTTAGACAAAATTTTAAAAATAAAATAAAATGTTTAAAATTTAAATATAAATAAAATTTAGGTGATTTTATTATGATTTTTTTAATATTTAAATGTAATAAATAAAATAAAACTATTTTAAAAATACTAATATTTATTCGAGCCTGCTCGCGAGCTCACGAGCCGAGCCGGCTCAAGCTCGAACTCGACTCGTGAGCCCATAAACGAGTCGAGCCGACTCGGCTCACCTACACCCCTAAATGAGTCAAATCCTTGGGGGTATTCACTTAAAGTAGCAGGAGAGTTATTATGGCTGCTTATTTCTAGTTGTGCTTTTTAGAAATAGTTGTGCTTTACTCCAAAGATTCACTGGTATCTAGTTGTGCTTTTTAGATGCTTATGGTCTCACGGGAAAGTTATTATGGCTGCTTATTTAACTGTTTTCTGCTGTAAAGCCTGACATACTGAATTTTTGGGAGTCCTGGTTTTGGCTCCGCTCCTTTTTCAGACCTGGGAAGATCATTTTGTTGATTGTGGCTAGTTTTTCTATTCAGTCCAATCCTATTCCATTTTGAAGAACATGATGCTCGTTTCTTAGGTATACGGATTTATTGATTTCCATACTGATGGCTGCCACCGGTGGAGGCAATTCTACAATCTGACAATGATGACTGGTTCAGATCCTTATTTCCGTGCCATGGAGGGCTGCTCCAGCAACCTGGCACGTCTCTTCTGCGATTTCGACGTGGCTGGAGGCTCTGTGACGGCTATAGTTTTGATGGGCAACCGGAGCAACCGCCTTCTTCTGGATGCTTTCAGACTGAATCTTTATGATGACAGGATCTGACCGCTTTGCCTGAGTCTTTTTGATTGTATTGTCTCCCTGGTGTATCCTCAGTTGATTTTTGTCTTTTGTTCTTTCGTTGGTTTTTACGGTTGGTTTTCTTCCTTACAGGTTACTTGTATTTTGATTTTTGATTTCTAATACATGGGCTTTTGCCCCGGGTTTACCCAAAAAAAAAAAAGTAGCACGAGAGAGAAAAGAACAGATAAACAAAAAAGGGCGAGGAGTGGGATAGAGAGAAAGATGTAGACTGGGGACATAGAAAGAGAGATGGGAAAGAGATTGATTTAAATATTTTTTATATAAAAAATAATTTTTAACTAATATTTATAATTAATATTTATATAATATAAAATAAAATAATATTTAAAAATATTATGTAGAACAAGTAAATAAATTAAAAATTATATTTAAAAAGTATGATACATGTACGCCTTTTTATTATGTATATATATTTTTAATTTTTATTATGTATATTTTAAAAATCATAAATAAATATGAAAAATTTTAATTTTATAACTATTTTTAATTTAAATTGTTTGAATTTAAATTTTAATTAAATTTAATTATGATATATTTATATTTATTTTTTTATAAAATTTATTTAAACATTTTCTTTAAAATTTTAAAAAGAAAAAAGCAAAAAAAATTTTATTGTTAATTGTCATGAGTATTTAAATTTGATTTTTTTAAAAAAAATCTATTGTCAATACTATGTTGTTTTTTAAATATTAATTTTTATTTATTTGCTAAATATTATTTTGAATATCAAAAAAATATTTTTAATATATTATTTTTCAAAATTAAATACTCATGACACTTAAAAAAAGTTTTAATTATTTTATAGAGTAAAATTTTAAATATATACTTTTTAAATATGACTTATAATTTTTTTATTTTTCTATATAATATTTGTAAAGATTATTTAATTTTATATTATATAAATATTAGTTAAAAATTATTTTGAATATAAAAATTTTATTTAAATCTCTCTCTCTCTCCTCCCCCTATCTCTCTCGAACTTTTATTCTATCTAGTGAACGTACGCAGAGGAAGGTTCGGTTTTAGGCAAAAAAGTGTCTGTACCGAGTTTTTCGCGCCTGTACCGAGTTTTTTGAAAAAACTCGGTACAGGCACTTTTTTGCCTAAAACCGAACCTTCCTCTGCGTACGTTCACTGGATAGAATAAAAGTTCATCTCTCTCTCTCCCTATCCGCACACACTCTCTTCTTTTTCTTTTTCTCTCCCTTTCTGAAGTATTCGAATAAGCTAAAGTATTTGGCTCATTCAGCTTACTTTTTTTTTATATAACAGCACTTTCAGAAGTGCGTTATTTTATTTGCCGCATTTGCTCCTCTTTAAATTGTGTATTAAACATACTCATTTTGCTAATTCTTAAACTTAATCTGCTCCTTTATAAAATAATACCATATTATACTATAGATGATAATATTATTTATTACTTTTAATAGTGATGAATAAAAAATAAAAAATAGAGTAAACTACTTCTAGTTAAGTAAAATAAAATTACACGTGATAATATTGCATGCATGCTTTTGCTTTTGAAAATGATATTTTGTCAGATTATAAAATATATATTATAGTTTTATGTTTCTCTTAGACATTCCTTCAAAGTAATTACAATTGAGAATACCAATTAAAGAAGACACTATACAAAAAATGAATGATACCATCTAAGAATAAAATAAAATAAGTAATTATAAGTTGTCATTTTTTGCATCATAATGTTTGTCTTCTCAACAGTTATACACTGTCACAAGTGGCTTTTAAATCAAATGCTTATAGAGTTCTTAGAAACTCTAAATAATTCATATTATGTTGAGTGAACTATACAAATATGGACAAGTCCCATCATGGTCTGAAGGCACCATATGAATGCTACATGGTTCAATCAATGAGACACCCGCTCGTTTATAAGGCGATGGTGCTAGCTATTACAACACCTACACATAAATGGGGTTGGTACATGCAACAAAGAATGAGGAGATGAGCGGCTTAGATTGACGAGCCAACCTTGATCGACTTTGGCCATAAATTAGTTTACATTTGGGTGTTTTTGTGTTGTTTGAATCCATTCATATATTTTAAATATCATAAATGATGCATATTTTATAAGCTAAGATGTTTAAAATGAATAATATTACTAATATTAATTGTTTTATAAAAACAAAAATAAATTTTTTATAACAAAAATCATCAACTCAAAAGTTATCAAAGCATGTCATATTATTATCTAGAATAATTATGAGTATTAAACTCGTCAACCAACGCACACAAAGAACAAAATATTTAGGCTTGTTATCAAACTATGGCGTTCATTTCCGTCTCCACCAAATAAAGGAGAAATTTTAATAGTAGCCACCGAAATAATTTTTTAATCGAAATTGCCAAATTAAAAAATATATATATATGAATCGGTAAAATTGGCGTTTAGACGAGCGACTGGTTTAGTCAATTATATATATATATATATATATATATATATATATATATATATATATATATATATATATATATATATATATATATATATATATATATATCACTACAAGAAAATGGGTTAATAGTGACCAACAAAATTGGTCGCTAAAAATATTAATTTGGACGCTAAAGCAAATAACGACCAAAAAAATTTGGGTCGCTAACTTGTCGCAGTAGCCTCGTCGCTGAGGCTTTTAGCGACCAAAAAAATTTATTTGTCGCTAAATTAGCAACCACTAATTAGTATTGGCCGCTAAAATTAGACATATTAGCGACCATTTTTTTTTACGCTAATGAATATTTATTTGGATGCTATTTGGTTATTTTGATAATTAATTTTATTTAATACATTTTTCTTGTAGCGACCAAAATAAAAAATTGGTCGCAAAATGATCAACCAAATAAGTTACATGCCCCTTTCATTTTATTCCTTTAATTTCATTAGGTTTTGATATATATATATATATATATATATATATATATATATATATATATATATATATATATATATATATATATGTATAAAA
Organism: Dendrobium huoshanense; assembly: GCA_016618105.1. NCBI lineage: Eukaryota > Viridiplantae > Streptophyta > Magnoliopsida > Asparagales > Orchidaceae > Dendrobium > Dendrobium huoshanense. The sequence goes on from CM028351.1 coordinate 10,040,987, forward strand.
AAATTATTATACAATTATTATGCCTTAGCAATAAGAAATAAGGTTAATTCATCACTCCTTTATATTGCAATTAGTTAGATAAATTTAATAATAGAGAAATAACACATTTTTTTAACTTGAGGTAACAATAATGAAAAACATAGAATCCAAAAAATTATATTCATCCGGAAATATCATTGACAAGAATTTGCTAGGAGAAAATGAAAATTATATTCATTCATATTTTACAAATACATTCATTAATTAACAGAAAAATTGTGATCTCAAAATTCATTAATCATAAAATCTTAATGTTTACAAAATGATAACATCTAGTTAACATAAAAATCTTTCATTAACTTTTATGTAAATAAATATAAAATTACAAAATCAACTCTATCAAAGGTAAATGACAACATCAATTTGTAGTCATACTAATACCAATCAATATCTTGTACTGCTACAGTGTGAGATCTAGCTCCATATCCATCAATACACATTTCGGATGCAAAGAACTTCAACTTGGAGAACAAGTAGGCAACCCCTACATAAAAATTTTATAAACAAAATTACTAGAATTTTTCAGCAATTCCGATATAATTCAAGGTAAAATTGTAGGGAACTTGCATACTACTTGGCATCATATCTTCAAAGCAAAGTTCATAAAAATATGATAGATGTTCTACTGATTGATCGCCTCCCTACAAAATTTTAAGTAAATTATTAAAAAAAAAAAAATTATCCGCTATCATTCTATGAATATGAAGAGTAAAAACTCAAGGAAAAAAAAGAAATAATAATAATACTTTAAGCCACACTAAAGCTTCTGCAGTCGGAAGAGAAAATCACTCCATCCAATCTTCAGTTGTAAACTTTGCTAGCTGAGATAAATTTTAGATTCAGACGTAATAATGGATCAAAACAAATTTTAATTATCACTTTTTCTCTTAATAAACAGCATACCACAGCAATGGTGATTCATCAAGAATCAGTTTAGATTTTGAGATGCAATCTGCAAGCTTTGATAAAGGAACACAAACATCCTGCAAGAAGAGAATGGATAAGAAGGATGCTGTATGGAAGGGATGTTTACAAAATATCATTAAAAATTATGAATACTATGCGGAAAAATAGATGAGCTTTACAATAAAAAAATATTTTATGGTGGTAGATAACATGCAGGGTATGCAACGGGGAAAAATTTTCCACAGGAAACATGTTTTTCTTTTCAAAAATTCTTTTAGCTTGTGCAGTGATGTTGTATCAACAATAATTTAATAAAAATCTAAATAATGAGACTATATCGTAATTTAATATCATAACTAGATACTACCAAGCTTGAACATGGTAAAAGTTTTGATAAGATTTGCTAGCAAAGGCTTCCAGGATCTAAAATCATCGGTAGACAATATGCCATCCATGTTGAGATTCGTGGCATAAGAGATTGGATTTGATGCTTAAATTTTTTGTCAAATAAACAACAAATCTTCGAAATGGTGCATAAATTTCAGGTCCAAGTATAAAACCAACAAGCAAGAATGCATCTTTTGACGCATTTCTTAGTTTTGTGCTTTTTAATGCTTGCAGCATGATAAATCGTTCATTAGAACAGAATTGTTCATATGTGGACGCTAAACTAGATGGAATTTTAATTTATTTTCATAACACAATGGCTCCAACGCCAAAATAGCCAAATTGATTAAAAACTGCTTCATTTTCTAGGCCTCTTCATACAAGTGGTTATGAGGATCCATCACAACTCAAATCAAGTTATTCTACGCTCCGTTTTCAAAGCTTCTCAAACAAAGATGTTCTCAGATATATGCTCCAGCTAAAATGAGTGGGAAAAAAACCATATATTACATGAACAAAAGACTATCTAGGCATACCTTCTAATAGTTGTTCAAGGTGATCCTTTGTGATGTGCTTAGACAAATAGAGCATATCAGTCAGTAATAATACAGGGTGATTTCCATGCATACCACAGCATGAACTTAAATCCCTTCTCCTCCAACAGCATTCCCAGCTCCTTGATTGGACATAATAATGGAGCATATCAAAGGTACAACATCTTTGTAAATCTCCTTACTAGGTGAGGTTCCTGATGGATTCATCAAAACATGTGCAGACGTAAGTCGCAGTCTGCAGCACAGCAACAAGTGAGCTACTAATTGGTATAAGAAATTGCGGAACACATGCTTTCAAGTTGCATCATCATATAAATAACTGAGAAAACAACAAAATAACTCAAAAGAACCTAAATTACCAAGCTAAGAAAGAGCCTTAAATCAACGAAGGCATGCAATTCTATCCACGGAGATTAATCTCTCAGCATTCTCTTAAGCAAAATTAATGGAAGATGAATATCTTTATCCAATTCTATAACAATATAGATGCTTTAGAATATTAAATTGACTTAAAACACATGAAAATTGAGAAAGAAAAAAAAAAGTGTAGTATAGAGTATTAAGCAGAAAAGTAAGTCAAAACTTGAACTCCAACTTGTCAGCATAATCTAGCTTGCTAAAACCTTGTTGAGATCAAGGCGTGGCAGAATTTGAGCACTAGGTGTGGTGTGCAGGTGATGGGGAGGAGTAGAACAGGGAAGAGAATGTTGGATACAAAAGCCAAACCGAAAAGTGTGCCTGATGTACTCTAACTCTAAATAGAAAACAGCACAGCAAAAAACGATAGCATTTAAGCTGTAAGCCCCTATAATTAGTCATATAATCATGATTAATCATTTCATTGATGCTTAAAGCAAATGCATTGGCTCTATCCCATAGATAAATTAAAAGAGTTATATGCTCGATACTAAAAACTATAGCATTTAAGACTTCCAAAAAATCTGCAGTACATTTAAGTAGATAATTGCTTGCATGAAAACTAGTAAAGTTCCATAGACAGCAAACATAAAAGATATATAATTAGAATTTATAATAAAAAAAAGTGAAGACGATCAATACCATCATGATCACGAATTGTTGCATAACGACTATTTGCAAGAGGGCATGAACTCCAATTGCAGAGTTGTCTTTTCAATTCTGGGAACTATCAATGGATGGTGCCTTTTCAATTCGAACACCAACAAGAGCAGATCTTGATTCAACAACTCTATTACTAGAAGGGAAATTCTCTCCATCAACATCCATAGACACGGTTGGCTTGTGAGTAGGAAGAACTGCTCCATCTAATGAACCGTTCTCTTTATGGACTGATGTACTAGCATCAGATTCGTGGGATTGATCTGACAAAGGGACAGTTTAATAAATCAGCAGAAAAGCAGTCAACACAAGAACTCAAGCTATGTCAAAGAGATATTCAGTGGAAGTGATTTGAAATCAGACCTTCATTAGGAATCTGTTGACAGAGCCAATCAGATGGGTAAATGGATTTGGATGCCTCTATGACAAAAGCTCTGCATTTGACAGAAATAATTCACGCTTTCTGTACAAAAAGGCCCATCTCTTGTTGGCTTCAACCAAAGATCTCTGGGCTTTTCGGTAAGCTTTTAGTGCAAGCCTTTCCTCAATCTCACACTCGCATCTATACTCCTGGACCTCTTCCAACTCTTTATCAAGTAGCTCCTCCAACCTCAACAAAGAATGGAAGGACATATTTCTTTCTTCTGTGGTGTTTGCCTGACTTGAATAGATCAGTGTGTATCAAAATATTCGAAAGATAGATCTGAGAAAATACATTTCATCCATTCCTCATAATAATATAAAAAAGTTACCAAATCTATAATTCCACTATAAATTTAAGAACCAATATAAAATTCTGCAATGATCTAAATTCACAGTATGAATATAAAAATCAATGTTGTAATGAATATGATAAATCCTCTATTACATAAACAAAACAATCACAAATTAGTTTAGATGATGGAACAAAGATAGAGATCACCAAATAAGAAATCCACAACTCATACTAGGAATAGAACAATTATACTTACAAAGTTGGCATCAAAACATGGAAGCAGTCAAAGAATTCACATCTTCAAACACACAAGAGCAAAGAGAAAACATATATTGTTGTAAAATAAGGTAGTTCAAGAGCTAAATTGAAAGCGAATTATTAACATTATAGTTTCAAAAATAGACATAAATCAGATCTCTACTCATCATTTTCTTCATTTGAGAATTCTGCACCTACAAGAAGAAATTTATAATATTAGTTAGACAAAAATTTCAATTTTATTAAGTCAACCTTAATGTGCATATTCTAAATACTTACCATCATCAATAGGGGGTTGCATGCCCATTTTTTCTGCTATCATTTTTAACCAATCTATAGTTTTTTGTTGAGATTTAATGATCTTACTCTGTTCCTCATATTTCTCTCGTATAACTTTTAAACTGGTTTCAAGCTCAGTCTCTCTCTCGGACGATGTATTTGATCTGACAATTTTAGTTTTCTTTATCGGCTTTGGCCCATAACCAAGGCCACGAATATATGACGATGTTTCACCTAAAACTTCAGCACAAATGATTGTCTCATCAACTATTCCTCCATCTTCAATAGTTTTCTCACGAATTTTCATCATCTTGTCCTGTATGTTTTAAGCAAAATCAAAATATATATATATATATATATATATATATATATTACTAATAAATCTATTCTAAAAAATTAAATTTATACTAACATATTTTGCCTGACAATCTTCAGAAACCCATTTCTTTTCTTTGTCTATAAACTCCTCCTTGTATAACTCAATCCTGCTTAATTTCTATACCATAACAAAATATATCTCAGTCTCTGGGTGCAAAGTTTCTAATTATAATACCCGCTTCTCTAGACAACTTTGAGTGATGCTCTCCAACTGGCCTATTCAAGCCCTCTGGAATGATTATTGATACCTTACCTTTTGTTCTGTAATGCTCCTCTAATGCTACACCTCTATTAGGACCCCTTTTTTTATTAGAACTTGAAGCTGAAAAAAAAAGTAAATAAGAAAGTCATTTATATTTATAATAATTATTAAATTTAAAGAAGCCATAAATAATAATACCAATGATAGTTGTCTCAGTCTCTGGTACTGACGGATGAGGTAAACTTGGCCTATCAGCTATTGGAGATGCTTCTCCTATAGGCAAACCTCCTTCAATTGATACATGTAAACAGTTAAGAGTAATAGCTAATAATGTACAAAATAAATTATATTTATCAAAGGATAGTATTTAAGCCTGAAAGAGAAAAAAATATTAAAAATAATTTAACCTAATGAGGTAAAAAAATACCAACTTACCAGTATTAACAGTAGATACGACATATGAAGAGTTTCTTCTAATCATACAATATTAACCTCAATTATATTATATGATATACTAAAATTCTAAAAGGAAGGAGATGGTAAGATGGAATTGAAGAGTGTAAGTGGCAAAGATATCCATTACTGTATAACTTAGAATTGATTGGTCAAGGATGCGAGATGGTGTAATCTAGGCTAGAATGGAATTCATAGATGTTATAGTTTGGTCATGGAACAAGGGAGTTACTTTAGATAGACTAAATTTAAGCTTCATGTAAAAGAAGATCCAATCTTAATTATGTATTTCAATGATAATTATGTTTTACAATGATCTAATAAAAATTACAATTTGGTCACGTCACAATCTATAGACTAATATACTTATTATTCCCAAATTTCATATGTTTTCTATTAGAAAAACATGCTAAGCACAAAGTCATAATCATAGCGATCCTCCAAAGAGTAAAATGTCTGACCTTTCCACTTTTTAATGTTTTCCAAACATACTCCTTCAACTGCTCAGCTGTTATGTTTTCGCCACACTCATCAACAACAGATTTGATCCACAGCAGTACTTCCTAAAAAATGAAATACAGAATAGGTGATCCATAAAAAAAAATGCAACAAAAAAGTAAATTTTAAGTATTACAATTTTTCTCCAAAAACCAATTTACATCATCTCTAAGTAACGAGTTCTAATCAATAAGAAAGTTAGAAGCACAAATAGTAGTAATAAGAAAGGAGGTTGAAGACCCAAGCAATATAGAGCCATGAGTAATTTCACTAATAGAGAAAATATGAGTGAAAGAAATACAAGAAGTGTTCCATTTCAATTAAATCCTCTAAGGATAAAAAAAAAAACTAAAATTATTACAACTTTCTTCTTGTTGAAAGCCATATGACCTGTAGATAAACATGGGTCATCTACCAAAATAAAATTAATTTTAGTTTCAAGAATACAGATAAAACTCACATTAAAACTATGAACAAGATCTTTACAAGAAGTGACTTTTTCCATACTAGTAAAACCTCTAACTTTCTAGTAAGCAATATTAGGAAACAACATTAAGACTTAGGCTTCGTTTGGGAAGGCTTTTTTATTGCTTTTTAAAACGGAGTTTTAGTACAAAAAAAAAAATTTGTACTAAAACTCCATTTTAGAAAGCAGTAAAAAAGTCGTCCCAAATGAAGCCTTAATAAAGAATTTGCTGACTTATGCCTTCTTTGCATTCTTGGATCTAGTCAACTTACCTGAAATAAGAGGCAAATGTATGACTAGCTTTTCAAAATATTTACTCAAAGATGAAGTATGTTGGCATTCACCCTTCTATTGCTCTATAGAATCTAATTCCATAGACTGCATAACCTAAAATTTATTTTTAAGATTGGTTTCTAGAGATGATTTTCATGGAGAAGGTATAATGGTTGGATTAGGAGGAAAATCTTCTGTAGAAGAACTCAACTTAGGAATATATGCTTTTACAACCAAAGATGAGGCTTCCAAAGGTTTTGCAATAGAATAATCTGGGAGAACTTTAGAAACATTCAAAACATCAGGTTCATAAGATGTGTTAGATTGAGCCAAATTAGTGGTCCTATGATTAGAAGGATGGGAAGGATGAGAAGTAGCCCTCCAAACCTTCTATCTCCTTATACCCAAAGGAATTCGTTCAAAATAATTAAAGATTGAGGATTAGTGAGACAAAAAGATGAAGAAAACGAGATAAGTTAGCGTGCGTGAGACTGAGATCGCGAGAGTAGGTTTATATATACATTAGAAGATTAAATTAATCATTTAAAAAAAAAAAATTACACCAATTTTATGTCAACAAAATAGTCCCTAAGAATTTGATGAATTAATCTTTTATCTTTTTCTCAAAATTTGATATCAAGTTATACATATTGGTTAAAAAACACTCAACCCATAAGGTGAAGGAGATGATAAAAAATTAAGTAGATCTGAACTTCTACTATACCACTTGAATAAAACAAATATGTCACATGAACATGATGGACTAGACCATAGAAGCAACTAGTCTACTAAAATGCTATTCCACCTGGAAACAATGAAATGTAAAATAATTGAACTAGCGAATCCTAGTGTTGAATTGAAATGACTCGCAAACTAAACCTAAAGACATAATAAAAAAACTGAATAATACAATCCTCTATCAAAAGAATCATCACAATAGGTATATTTTAAAAAAGAATAAAACTCAAACTTATAATACTCATCTTAATGTTCACATTTTGTGCTTCCAACGGATATACACTTGAAATTTCCATCACATTTGAGAAGCAAAGAGAACAATTTTGAAATCAACTCTATCTAGAGCATGAATTTTGGAAAATATTTATTGAATCTCCTTATTTTTCCCTCGTCAACCTCAATTAATGTATTCATGAGTACATCTATAAGCTATTTCTTTCCTATTGTATTGATGGATTTAAATTTGGAAGTCAATTTGTCACTAACAAAAGCAGATATGATGTATTTTCCATTAGGATAAACAACAGGTTTATTAAAGGATTCCAGTCCCATTGGCTGAATGTATATTGTTCTCGCCGAAAACCTGATTAAATAGTAGTGACAAACTTTTATAATTCGGTGGAAAGCAAGAAACAGAAAAAAAATTGCGAGGGCTCCGATGGTGAAATGCTCGGTGACAGACAGGACAAGGCAGCGAGGTGGTTTGCTGATGAGTGGCGAAGGCTGCCCGAGGATCGTGTTGTTAATTAAATGGCAGTAACTTTAATGTAAATGCTCAAAAGAAGGTCCTTTTATTTGTCATTAACTATATATATAATCATCACAAATGAGAACATCGAGAATAAAATTTGGAGAAGAAAAGAGATTGAGAAAAAAACGAATAAGAAAATGGCATATTCATACCAAAAAAATAAGCAAGAAAATAAATACAAATGGCGGATTCTCCATACCTTTTTCGGCAAGGACGACAGACCGATGGCAACCTCACGCCAAGGTCGGTTCTTATGCGAGCGGGAGGACTTTCGGGGAGGAAGGCCTAAGGCGAAGACGACAGAACTTGGCTGAATAGCGAAAGGCAGAGAAGCAGATTAGCGGGAACAATCGGCGAGAGGAAGAGAAGAAGTGTCTCGCTGCGTTCGCCTAGGTTTTTATTTTATTAGAGAAGTTAAACACTCGTTGGCCGGGAAGGTGCTTGACGGTGAAGCAAAGGGGAAGTTATTTGAGAACCGTTCGGGTGAAGCTATATGAGAGATGTCGTGGTTGCTTACCTTCAATTTGCAGTTGGCCATTGCTTGCAGTTGGCGGTTGTCGTCGCTAAAGAAGCGTCTAGGGCAAAAATAGCGAAAGCGAGAGAATGGCGTGCGTGAGACTGAGATCGCGAGTTCTTTTGGACTTATACCGTATATTTTTTTTAAATAAGTAATTGATAAAATTTAAATAATATATAATATAATTTATTTCATTAATAAATTATTAAATTTATTATCATAAAAATATAAATATTAAATTAAATTAATCATTTTATTTATTAATTTGAATTTTAAAAATATTATTGCAATCAAAAATTTTTCCGGGGGCGCTGCCCCCGAAAACCCCTGCAGGGGCGCTCCCTCTTGACCCCGCGACCTGACCGGGCAGGTCGAACCCCGTTAGGAGGTACTACCCCCTTGGACACCTGACATATCTGCGAAGCATAGGATTATGTAAAAAATTAAAAAGAATAATTAGTCTCTATAATGACATGTATATATATGAGAAAAAGACTCTGGATTTTTAGCGACAAAATTAGCGACCATTTTATTTTTTTTGTGGCTAATATCAAATTTCTTATTATTTAGAGGCCTTACTAATTTTTGGTCGCTAAAAGATATCTTTAGCGACCAATTTATTTTTGTCTCTATTATTTTTGTCGCTATTGACCCAATTTCTTGTAGTGTATATATATATATATATATATATATATATATATATATATATATATATATATATATATATATATATATATATATATATATATATATATATATATATATATATATATATATATATATATATATATATATATATATATATATATATATATATATATATATATATAGTAAAAGTGCAGTGTCGCACAGTTACTATATTTTTAATGTGTACACTCACAGAAACCAGACAGTTCTCCGGTTTGAATTTCACACGTAATAATCTCTCCTTAACTGGAGCATGGAATTAAAAAAAAAAAAGAAATATAGACCAACTGGCTAAAATTAATTTTCTAGTGAAAATGGTAGCACGTGACCCATCTCCATTCGGCTCTCCTGATTTTTGTTTGCTCCAACCTCCATTTTCGGAGAGATTATTACGTGCGGTCACCGAAATATCCGAAGTCCAATCAGAACCATCACATCACCCGATACATAGCAACAGTACACAACATATTGGTGACATGGCGTGCCCTAATTGACCTCTTAATGAAATCTAATGACTGCACGTAATAATTTAGCCCATTTTCGCCTGGTCAAGTTCAAGTGTCAATTGCTGTTAGGAAGGTTTTTTTTTTTTTTTTTTACTTTATTTTTGTTTAGATTTTAATTCTGTTTTTTTTTTCTTGTTAATGAACATGTGAAATATAAATTTTTTTTTTTGTTTTTTTTTTTTTTTAGAATATTTAATAATTTTGCTTAGATGTGTGAATATTGAGCTCATTACTATGTTTTGAATTGAATCATAATCGTTAGGTGTGTGTAGTTGAGATCTGATTGAGTACAATCACATTGTGATGTGAATTAAAGTTATAGTTAACTTATGAGGTCGTTTGCTATAATCGGAGTAAGTGCTGATTAGTGTTAGTTTTGCATTAGTGATGAGCTAAACTTGTTAACAAATTATTACTATTTGTATCCTTTGCGTTAAAGTTAATGATAAAATAATTATGTTATAATCCATTAGTAAGTTATAAGTTGATTTTGTTTATTCACAGGTTGTAGGGATACATAATGAGTGAACGAGGAGCATCTTCTATGCTCATGTATGATGGTCAACTAAGTTTGGATGAGAAATTTGTGCCAACATATATTGGTGGTAAGAATAGGCCATTGCAAGTGTCGTTAAATGCTAAATTGGAGCAGCTGAAGCTTAGAGTACTTGAAGCACTAAAGTATGATGCATGCAGGTTCAAAGTAAACCTAGTATGTAGTTTTCTTGTTGGGAATGAGTTCATTAAGTCGCATGTCGAGGATGATGAAGTATGTGACGTTGTTTTTGCTCATGTTGTTGCAACATTTCTTGTCATAGATGTTAAAGTCAAGAGAGGTGTTGGGAGAGCAATACTCATGAAAATTTGGCTCTCAAATTCGTGAGTCATTTGGGTTGGATGATGAGGTGGTGTTTCATGCTGGTGGAATCAAGCACTTTTAGGAGGGGGAATCATGTGTCAAGTAGGTTTGGTAGTTCCTATTTTTTTGTGGTAGATCTTCTTTGTTTTGTTGGCGGAATTTAAATTGATCATAATGGAGGTTGAAGCAAACTTTCCCAATTTGAATGTGCATTGGATGCTCCATGCTGAAACATCTTCGTTGAATATGATGGGTGGAAGTGATTGCAGACTGACAATGCCAATTGTTAATGAAAGTTATGAGATAATGGACAGCGGTTCTAGCAAAGATGATTTTGATATTACCAATGCCTTGGTGTTGAACCAAAATGAGGTGAATGATGATGGTGAGGGTGATGTTCATGACTTCATACAAAATTAGAAAAATGTGATTGCACATATAAAAAATATAATATTGGCTAATAACATGTACTTAGAATGGGATTAGGAAATGACATTTGAAAGTAGTGGTGATTATGACCTTACTGAAGAGGAATTTTTAATCCCATTTGAGTTATTGGAGGGGATGTGCTTTGGCCGGAAGTTAGACTTACATTTTACTTTATAAGGATGGTCTATCATGAATAATGTTCAGTTAGTTAAAATCCCATCGAACAGGCAAAAGTTGACAATTGCCTATTCACAGTATGAATGCATGTCCAAGTTTTGTATATGACGGTTGCATACAGGTGTAAGCAAGAGACTAGGATAACTTTGGAGAATATCATCTATAAGGAAGCAACATTGTTGCACTAATCCTATTCTTGTTGCTGGTCACAGGCAGTATAACTCCTAGTTCATCAACTACTTAATATTACCTATTATTAGAAAATAAATATACCATAAGCCCTGGGAGATTGCATGATGAATTGCAACAAAATTTAACATTATTATATCTTGCATAAAGGCTTAGGATGCTAGGTGCAAGGCCGTTAAGGCTATTTTCAACAGTTGGTAAGAATCATATCAAACAATGAATCTTTTTATGGAAGAAATTCTATCATCAATGCCTAAAATAATTTATAGAATTCAATCTATGGAGGCACATAGGTTCTAGAGAATGTTTTGGGCATTTGGTCCTTTAATTGTCGGATGGATGTATTATCATCCCGTGCTTAGCCTTGATGGCACCTTCCTTCTAGGTAATTATAGAGGATATTTCTTACTATAATTGGTATGGATGTAAAAAATGGTCTCTTCCCACTAGCTCTTATTGTTGTTGAGTCAGAATGCAATAAATCACTCTAGTTCCTTATATCAATACATGAGCTACTCCCTAGAGTTAGTGGAAGGTCTTAGTTATGCATAATATTAAATTGGCATGTTGTTTAGTTTACGAGTGTCATGATTTTTTTCCAAATGCAACCCATAATCATTGTTTGAGACACCTCCATGAAAATTTTAAGAAAGTGGCTCGCCAAATGGGTGTGGCTAATGTTGACTTTATATATTAGAAAATATATGTAGATGAAAATAGTGACGACTCATCGATATTCACTAGAAACATGTTGGACCTTCTGAAAGTGAAAGTTGAGATACATCACTGGTTGGCTAATAGATATGTAAATCGATGGCTTTGACACATGACAACCATTATCGATATGGTGTCATTGTAATGCCCCGAGATCCGTGTAGCGAAAGGATTCATCTATTTTTTTTTTTCTCTTTTCTTTCTATCGATTTCCACAACTGTCGTTCATATTAATCCATACCAACATATATCCAGAGCCAGAGATAATTACATTACAAAAAGAAACTACAGCAGATACTATAATTCACATATAGTACAATCAGAGAAGTGACAAAAGAGTCCAAAAGAATATCTACACTAGCCACACAGGCTACAAAAGAAAACCTACCAAAGGCTACAAAACAAAAGCTGAACTCGGCAGAAAGATCTTCAAACTGGAGGCCCTGCACCTGAAATATCAACCACATATAATGAGCTTTACAAAGCCCAGCAGGTCACCAAAGCCTACAACTGAAATCAAAGCACGACACTGAAAACAATATGCAAGTTAATCAACTCAAGTCAAATCAATCAATCGGACATGATCAAAGAGTCAATGCAAATCCGGAAATCAATAGTCAATAAAACCAGTCAATACTAACGGCAAGCAATTCGATAAATCCAATCAATATCAATAAACCGATCCGACATCAATAAATCAATACAAATCAGGAAATCTAATGCGATGCAATATCATGTACATGCAATTTCATACACTGGTCTTACTCGACAAGCCCAAACACTAGTTATGATGCTGTTGTAGTTATCAATCGTTCAATATCAATAGTGCTGTTGTAGTGGTCAATCTATATCAATAGTGCTGTTGTAGTTCGTTCGATATCAATAATGCTGTTGTAGTTCGTTCAATATCAATAGTGCTGTTGTAGTTCGTTCAATATCAATAGTGCTGTTGTAGTTCGTTCAATACACGTTGGTTTCTATAACCAACGTTCAACTAGGTTTCCACTTGTCTTTCAGCAATCAATCAATCAATGCAATAATCGATGCAATAAGCAGTATTAAAGAAATCGAGAACGATCACATCAATAGTCAAAGGCAGATTAATTCAATCTATCAATTCCGAGAAAATCAGAAATCATACGAAAATCGGGCAGAGTAACGGTAGTCTATCGAAATTACACAAAAAGCCTGCAAAAAGACAAATTCTGAATTTCACCAAATTACAACAGAATAACCACGGCATCAATGCAAGACTATCAATCTAAAGAATCCAAATCAAATCAAGTCCTGATAATTTCCTATTCAATTAAAATCGCGTAGAATCAATTCCGACCGGTAAAATCTTCGTAGAATACAGTCAAATCGTGTACAATAATCATATCTATAACATACTAAAAGTTGTGCGGTGAAAGTCTTGTCAAATCAAAACCATGTCGAAAAGTCGACTACGAAAACACAAAACAGATCACATCTCGGTCAAAACACAATATCTTCGAAAACAGAAGTAAGGTTCGGAGTCCTTACCGCGAGATAAACAAACTATCCAACAGCAACGAACGACGAAAATCGCTCCGCGGGCCTCGAAATCGGACTTCTTCCTTTGCTTTCCTTCTCTTTCTCTCTCCTCAGATATTTTGGTTTTAAAAAATGTTTTTTTCTCTCTCTTCAAAACGAGCTGATTTTCTTATATCTATACACTGATCGGCCAGGCCGATCGTCTCGATCGTCCTGGACGATCAGACCAATTCTGGTCGTCCTGGCCGATACTCCAGGGCGATGATCAGGACGATTTTAGGAACAGTGCAGATCGTCCTGGACGATCTCAATATCGTCCTGGACGATTCTGTCCAGAATTTGCTCCAGAAATCAGCTGTTTTCAATGCACTGATCGGCCTGGACGATCCAAACTTCGTCCTGGCCGATTCTGGGAGGAAAAATCATTTTCCAGCAGCTACAGCAAAGGAACGAGGTCTTACAGTCATGACTACCAATGCTTCAGAGTTGTTTAGTGGAGTGTTAAATAGAGCCAGGGGACTACCTATTCAAGAACTAATCACTTCTATTTATTACAATGTTGTTGGATTATTTATACGTCATTTTGAAGTCATAAATATGGGCGAGTGATAGACCAATGTGATCCTTGAACCTCGCATTCAAACTATAGCAAGAAGCTAGAAGTTTGACAGAGCCAATGAGGATTTACTTTTATGACTTCCAAGTTTTTGATATATCCTCCATATCATACAAGGTTGAGATCCAAGGTTATATGATCTAAAAGTGCAGTTGTGGTCTGCATATGATTTATCATATGTCATGCACACATGGTGTTAGTTGTGTGATTATATTTCATAGGAGACACCTAGATTATCGGTCAGCATGCTAAGCCATGTCCAACTACAGGTCTACTTATTTGGTATAATATCATATCATTCCATATAGAAACCTTTGGGTTAGCTATGAACCTATATATGGGCTCTTCTCTAGAAACCCACCCTCTAAACTACAAAAGACGCATTGGTTGGCCATGAATATATCATTATAAGAACACCATGGATGGAACATGGATTGCTTACTACCTTGGTTGAGAGCTGATCCCCCCAAACAAATATATTTCATTTTTCCAATAAAGAAATGACCATTGCGATCGAGGATGTGGCCATGATATTAGGCATCTTGATTGATGGCCCCCCTTTAGTCGGTCACTCAGTGGTTGGGGTAGGATGATAATGGGCTAATTGGTTTGGCTGTTGTAATGATTTGATAGGTGCTCACCCATTGATTGAAGTTGTGCATAATGATCCATTTGATTACCGAGTTAGCTCAAAGTCCTGAATGGGATAGGTACACGTATAATCATTTATACCCTTGAGATGGCTCCAGTGGACCTTTTGGAGAGACACTTATTTCTATCTAAATGAGATCAACTTTGGAGGCATGTGAAGCCCTATTGGGTTGTTATTTGTTGCTAGATACTTTAGGCCCTATAATCCATCTTTAGTACTTGACATTAGTGGAACGAGGACTTTCAGACTGTTTAGCACACTCTCATTTGTTAGTGCCATTCTTACACGTCTTTATAGAGAGCTTTTTGAGGAAACAAGGCCTATAAGGGCCAACTTGGAAGGGTGCATACACTTACTCCATATACAGTCTTTGGAGCATATCTATATTGGTTGGCCTACACTTCATGTTCCCTACCCAACACATCTCGATGGCCTTAGTGTGGGGTACATATATTTTTGTTATATAATAATATGTGTGAACTCTACATATTTTATCTTAATTGTAAGGAGATGATTACTATATTGATGGCCAAAGAGTGGCAACTCTGTTTACTTAGCCAACGAGATATTAATATGGATTACTACTTACCTAAAAATACCACTTAAACTAGGACTTCTTACTCGTTTAGTTTGACTACTTAAACACATATTATTTATTTATTGTAACTATTATTTCATGATTTTACTACTTTACTATTACTGTTTACTAATTTATTATCACTTTATGAACTTACTTTTACTGCATTACTATACTGTTATTGTCACCAATTTCATTGGCAGTATTGTAATAATATTGTTATCGATACGGATATTGATACTATTCGATACTACTATTGATTCATTATACTAATTACTTATACTAATTTACTATATGTATATTAAGTATGTGATATATTGAACATATTATTTACATACTAATTTAATACTGATATAGAATAATATGATAACATGCATACATAAGTATATAATTTTACTACAATTATATGATTCTAATAGTCTTTACCAATATTTCAGTTTAAGTGCTTTATATTATTTACTTACTGATTAATTATACTGATATGATGACTACTTTATCGATTCGACACCCATGCTGATTTATAGATTTCCCCACCATGCCACTTTATTAGCTTCTGTACCATAATATTTTATAATTTATAAATTCAACTACTATTGCAAGTACATTTTATTATTTCTACATTAATTCATGATCGTTTGAAAGTTACTCTTAAGAACTGATTGACAATATACATACTATTTATTTATAGTGCTTTGAGTCAGTTGTAGAACTGGATAACCTGTTAGGCTTTTTAGCTCCTTATATATAGTTTAAATGATTTAAGGTCATAGCAGATAATAAGGTGTGTGAGATTGATCAGATCAAGGTTATCTAAGTTTACTTTTAGTTTATTTATTTTTTTTCCTTTTAGCTTTTATTTTATACTTAGGACTAGTGGTGATAGATTATAATTATAAGCTTCCTAAGTATTGAATATCTTTTTTCAGAAATTGAATATGGGTATATATATTGATATTTTGATCGATAGTTTTTTTATTTATATTATATTGATAAAAGATAAATATATGTCTATAATACTAATTTTAAAAGATAAAAAATAATTCTTCTAAATTTGATCTTAGGATGTTACAATTGATATCAAAGCAATGTTGCTAAATGAACTGATTATTACCAAACATGTAGGAATTAATTATGAATAGGGTTGATTAAGGTATATTCTTTTGCATAAAGAATTAATTACATTTATAAATTATTTAGATAGAGATTAATTTGACAACACCAATATTTAGATATGATGTCAACAGGAGTAGCGATGAGACAAGCAGGGATAAAGATAAAGACAGTGATAAGAAAAGTTATTATAGTGATTCAAGGGGATCTGGATTGATAACATTTGCTGGCAACTATGTATAGGTCTCTAAAAGTAAAATTGCAAGCAGGGGTTAGAATGCAAAGTTGAAGGATCACACTATCTCGTAGGACAAAATGATTGCAGACCTTTGCACTCTATGCAAGCAGGCCAATAGAAGAGTAAATAGAATTATACATATAATTATTAATGAAAAATAGTAGTTTTCTCCTACACATCTTGGTGGATAATGATATATATATAACTTAATAGTCACTAGATTTCTCTGATTTGATACATCAGCTTGAGTGAGGTTTATTTAATGTGGGTGTCAGTTTTCCATGGGCATAACCCTTATGGATAGTAAAATCTTAGGCCCTGGCCTAAGAATACTCTCTATTAGGGATGTTATTTTATTCACTTCTTAATTTGGTGCATAGTGACCTTCATATATTCTCTTAATCCAAAGTAGAAAGGCTTAATGGGCTATTTAAAAAAAAAAATCAAAGATCATGCAATCATGCGATCACTATGAAGGGAAGGAATAAAAAAAGGAGACATCACGCATAAATCATATATGGGAGAAAGATAAAAGAGACACCATCAATGTAGCATATATAAGTAGGATTTATAGCCTCCAAAGAATGGATAGCTTGCCCAACGACAAGGCATACATCAATATACTTATAACGCCAGCCTTTAATCCAAAATTTACATGGGACGTACAGTACTCTCAGTACTAATGCCCACACCTAGCTAATGCAAGATAGTGAGGAAACTTTGAACTCAAATCCCATCAAGGATCTAAGAAGCCTCCACTTAGATTTATCTCCCTGTTCAAAAAAGGGTGCCAACAACAGCTGCACCTAACATTTTAAATCATCCAACCTGGTCTTACGTAAATGCAAGAGTGGTGAGAAGGTACATAAGAGGAATGGACCTTAGGCCCAACCATGAATGATGCTATGCTAATGCAATGGTAAACTATCCCTCTATGGGATAAAATAAAATACGTAGGCTTGACTCGGTCTATGCATAAAGGGCAGGGCTAATCAGAACTAACTGAGCACCACCATGAAGTGGATTGTGTTTGAAATGTTAATTACTCTTTAAAAGATTGTTCCAAGAGTGGTTATGCATTAATTTTAAAATTTTGGTTAATTTGAAGCCTTATATTTATTTTATCTTGATTAGGCAAATTTTACTCTTTTTAGAAAATTAACATCCTAAGAGCCTAATATGAGGACTCTATCCAAGCAACCCCCAAGAAAAATAGTGAAAGAAACCTAAAAAAATCATATAATTCTAGTGCACAAATAGATTAAACCCACCACTCTTCAAAGAATAAATATTGAATGAAACATCATAAGTGTTGTTGCGTTCTGCAATACTCCCTAGGAAAAAGAGAAAAAAAGGTAGCTGAAGACTACTATAACTATAAGTGAAATTAAAACTATAAATCAATGGAATGGTTTATGGGATCTTAATCGATCTTCATATATTTGATTTCCTGCCTTCTGAAATGCTCACATAATTACACGAATTTTCTAACAAAATTATATATGAAAAAGAAAAATTACATAAGAATCCTATAAAGTAGAGGTTAACACATTTGTAATAAAACATTTAAATTCATATCTAGATATAATCCTTAGGACTGCATTTTTAGAGGCTTAACAATCCTCATGATACCTATTAGAAAGTGCATTTATATTGATAATTATAGTATTTTTTTAACCCCTTGAGAATGTGACCACCTATTGAAGATATCTCTAAAAAAAGCTTAACCACTTAAGGGAAAGTACCCACTCATCAATCCACAAAATAGAAAATGAAATACGAGTGAAGACAACAGAGTGACAATCGATGAGCATGATCATCGATAAGCATGTCACATCATTTGAATGGTCAAATGACCTTTGATTGAAAAATGGATCACACTAATGCAATCAGAATGTTAAATTTACCCAAAAGGGACTACGTAATAGTAAAATCCAATAAAAAAGGCCAAAATTGATTACTAACACCCAAAAATAACGCGCAACATTGCCCAAAGGAAGTCTGTTTCTAAAAAAATACTTCATTGTTACGTTTAGAACATCAAAAATACCCAAAACTCGCTATAATTTCATCCACTAAAAATGGCATGAGGAATTAGCATGGATCCCAAGGAGACAACATGACTTTTGAGGCATTAGTGCACGAATTAAGATGTATGATGAATGAGGAAGTGTAATGAATAATTTATATCAACTTAAATTAATTATGTAATAATAATAAGATATTAATTATAATTATATTATTATATAATCATATATTTTAAAATATTATTATTTTTTATTTAACCTCCAGATCACATCACTAGTTTTGACACACAAACTCCCGCTATAGCCCATTGCCCTCCTCTTGATTCCGATTGGACGCCTCCATCCATCCAGCCCTTTCACCCATTAAGCTCCCTATGCCTGTGCCTGACCCCAACTTAATCACCTCCTCTAATCAATAAGCCTAATCCCCAGTTAACTAGCCCAACTACACTATTAGTTATTATTATTTATTATTTTTATAACTAATGTTATTAGCTACTATTATTAATTAATATTCTTAATTAACCTTAGTATTATTATTATTATAATAATAATAAAGAGAGAGAGAAATTCAAATAAAGATTAGTTTTTTTTTTGTTTTTTTTTCATCATCGTGACCCCGGGATTGTCCTTGTTACCCTCATCAACTTCGTCGACCTCCTTCACGCAAGGTATAAATGTCCCTAAAACTCAAAATCTCCAAATCTTGCTTTTGGCACTCACGGAGCGCTGGTGGACCACCTATACACACTCTCATAGCATAGTGGAAAGAAACCCGGTGTGATGCTTGTGGCGAGGCAGGTAGGCCCTATACACACTCTCATAGCACGACAGGGATAATCTTAAGTACCATTGTGTGTGCCGTCATTCCTATGTAAAAAAACTATATATTTCAAATAGGTATCTCGAAGACCTGTACAAGCTCCCATTGTGTGGTGCTATTGAAAAATCATGAACGCGGTATTGTCTGACACCTACAACACACTCTCATAGCATCTTGGGAAGGTCCAGCTCTCCAAATTTCCCCTAAATGCGAGAGACATTGGGAGACTACAATAATTTTAAGCAAACTGAGGACCTAAAATTAAATAATTAGCAGGGAATAGAACTTGAAAAATTAAGTAGGGAACAAAACCTAAATGCCTAAATCAAAATAGAAATTTACACAAATAAATAGATAAAAACCTTTAGAGCTCAAACAAATATAAAAATAACTCACTTGCAAGCAAAGAGTAAATGAAAAATTTAACTATAAGCAGAAGCATGGAATTTATAATATAAGTTGTGAGCCACTATAAACTGAATCAGCAAATTCATGGCGCCAGGCTGTCACATCAAACAAATCAGCTTACTTGTAAGAAATATATAAAAGGCTCCTCATGTGTGTACATCTTATTTACAAGCAGAATTTCACTCCAGAAAGCTGAATGTTGAAGATAATGACAACATACAAAAAGATAAAATGAGTATAATCACATTACCAATGCACGACATATAAAATTCACACCCTGCTAAAAATGTCATCAGATCTGTAACACACATACAAGAAGATA
>CM028351.1:10061826-10226207 GCA_016618105.1 Dendrobium huoshanense
AGACTTCTACTCGTCGTCGACTTCTGCTCGTCGACAAACTTTCATCGGTCTTCTACCCGACTTGTACTTCTACCCGAACTCAGACTTCTCCCCTATCTGTCGGACTTCTGCTTGTCAGCGACTTCTACTCGTCGTTTCGAACTTCTGCTCACAGATGAACTTCTTGTCGGTCTTTCCACCGGACGTCGAATGTCTACCTTGTCGTCGGACTTCTGTCCGTCTGGATTTTATTCGTTTTTCTGCCCTACTCCGGATTTCTACCCGACGCCACTCCATTTCTTCAGTTCCAATAGTATGCTCTGAAGAATAAGGGACGGAAGAATCCCGTAACTCCTGCACGAGAGGAGGGACCTAATTCGAGTAGGGGAATTTCCTACTCGTAAATAGCGGAAGCCTCAGCCGTCAGAAAGCCGTGGGGAAGAAGAAAAATGTAACTCCTGCATGAGAGGAGGGTCACTAATTCGAGCAGGGGAAATTTTCTCACTCGTAAATAGCGGAAGCCTCAGCCATTAGAACTCCGTGGGGAAGGAAGAAATCTCGTACCTCCTGCAGAGAGGAGGGACTCTAATTTCGAGCATAGGAAAATTTTCCACTCGCAAATATGGAAGCCTCAGCCGTTAGAGAGCCAGGCGATAAAGAAAGAGAAGTTGCAAATTTTCTAAGGCCTTTGGGGCCTATTTAGGTTTTGGAGAGAAGAGAGGAAGTTTCTAGAGTTCTCCATCATTTCGAATTTCCCAACATTTTTCTAAATTTTTCAGAAATTTTTCAGATTTTTTTGGGATTTTTTCGAAATTTTTGTGGGCCCCCTTCAATTAAAAAAAATTCAAAAGCAACCGCCGCCACAGAACTGCGCGCCAAGGGGACGCGTTGTCTCCGTCCCGCCGAGTACCGTTGCCGGCGGCAGGCCAGTTTGGCCGCCTACGCGTGTCTGGGCTCGATTTTTGGCCCGGACGGTCCGAATCGGATGTTTTTGGGTCCCCGGACACGTTTTTCGATATTCCAGACTCGATTTCGACACTTTCGGAACTTAACGGGGCTTTTATAAGCAAGTTTGTGCAAATGTTCAACTTTTGGAATGCAATGTTTTGCGATTCGGCCAATGTAAAAGTTTGGAACAAGTATTTTCAGACTTCTGGAGCTTTGACGTCCGAAAATAGGGGGGCAACTGATACGTCATGCAAAAATTATCTTGATCGGTCACGAATCTCGAGGCAATAATCAAGTTGGAAACTTCAAAGATTAAATTCAGGAGCACCTGAACTCCGATTTTAGCAAACTTATAGTCAAACTGAGCGTCTCAGAAATATGAACCCAGCGACACCAAATTTGACCCAATCCGAGCCCAAATGGGTCCGAATCAAGGACCCGAAGAGCTATTGGAAGGTTTAAACAATAATTTGAGTTACCAAACGTTCTCCAATTTTAATGAGCTTATTCTCGAGTCGAGCGGCTCGACGAGACAAATCCAACGAGCTCAAGATCGCTGAATTCTGACATCATTAACCCCTCCAAATGTTCAACGAATGGTGCATGATCAAAGGATTCGATATCGGTCGTCCATTCATACCAATCCCAATTCGCCCCTTATCTCACGCTTATTTACGGGCTATGCCACTCTAGAAAAACTATAAATAGAGCCCTCATTCTACACAAAGGGACTCAAGTGAAGAGAGAGAAGAAGAAGAGAAGAAGGAGGAGAAGGAAGAAGCTCCTCCTCGACCACCGCCGGAGCTCTTCCTACCGCCTGAACACGCCGGGATTCTGCCGGATATTTGGGAGAATGCCAGAATTCTTCCCAACTTCCATGGGATGTGGAAATTCTTCTCAATTAATGACAGAGTTCCCTCCTGACACCGAAACTCCGCCCAAGTGTGGCTAGAGTTCTCCTTTGCCACCAATAGACGTCGGATTTCTACCCGACATCACACCTTCACTCTTCGCCAAGTTTCTATCCGACGCCGGACTTCTACCGGTTATCGAACTTCGCTGGATGTCTACGCGAAGATGGATTTCTTTCCATTGTTGGACTTTTACCTGATGCTGTCCTTCTAATCTTCGTCGTTAGACTACAGTCTTTTCGACCTCCGTCGCCCGGCGACTACGGTTCTCCTGAATTATGTTGCCCACCGACTACAGTCTTTCCGACCTCTGTCGCCCGCTGACTACGGTTCTCCTTACTTACATCGCCCGCCGACTACAGTCCTTCCGACCTCTGTCGCCAACTGACTATGGTCCTCCTGACATACGCCGCCTACCGACTACAAGTCTTCCGACCTCCATCGCCCTCCAACTACAATCCTTCCGACCAAACGAACATGTCAACAATGACTCTTTGTATTAACATCATGTAATGTACTCCATAAGATGTACATCAAGCTAAGACCTTCCACCAAGGAAGGGCCTCATTTGTAATCGACTACAATACTAGTGGGTTCATTCAAACTGGGCTAGGCCCCGTGGGTTTTCCCCCTTTTCAGGGGTTTTCCACGTAAAAATCTTGGTGTCTCATAAATGCTAGACCCTTTCTCTTATCTGATTGTGTTCCGGATTTTCGTACAACGCTAAGACGATAAACTTTATATTTCTCTACCGCCGCGAATACTCCTGGACGCAACAATTATGAATTCGAATTTTATTCTTAACACAAATTCATTCTCCAAATTTTAAAACACTTAGAGAGTGATTATCTCCAACCACCCTTATTATAGAACTTTTTTTTTTTGGACATTTAGACCATTTAAGATAAACTCACACACACAACGCATAAACATATACTCGAACTCTGAACCGCTTAGTTGGAAGCCTAAGCTCTCAACCAATAGGCCAAGGAGAATTGTGTCTTATTATAGAACTTGAATCATTCTTTTATAAGAGAATTTCACATCTTTTCAATTTGGACACATCTTTTCATAAACCACCTTTTTGTAATAGATACATGAAGTATTAAAAGACACATCTTTTCATGAAACATCTTTAGTATTAAAAGACACTTTTATTCATGACATATCTTTATTTTTGTTATATATACAAAATAAATAAAAGATGTTCTTATAACATAAAAGTGTTACTAATACAATCATAATTTAACATTTATATTATGTGACAATTTTAAAAAATAGTTTTCAATTAAATTTCAATAATTATAGGTTAAATCTATTGTAATACTAAGATGATAAAGACTCAACTTATGAACTCATAATTCAAGCTCTAATAAATTTGAACATTAATTTAAATCTTAAATTAATAAATCAAAATTATTAATTTTAATATTTTTCTATTACAAAAATAAGAGTGCGCTCATGAATTTATGGAATAATTTACTCAATTTAAAATATTGAATCGTTCATTGATTTAATCATTACAGATCATGTAAAATAAATATATGATGAGTAAGTTATATATCACTCAAAATTATCTATTAATCTATTTATCTCTTACAGACCAAGCAAAATAAAATTTTTAATAACACCTAATGGTGTTTCAAAAAATAAAAATAAAAGCAAATGTTCAAAAATATTTTCTATATAAATAATTATTTTTTAAAAAATAAAATTAAAACATCAATAAATATGCCCTTAAGGTTTCATTACCACAGTCCAGATTAGGAGTGTCAATATTTGACATGACCAGAAAACCCGACTCGAATCCGACATGAAGATTTCGGGTTCGGGTCAACCCAAATCTGAACCGGGTCGGGTTCGGGTTATAGTTTTCAACCCGTTTTAAAAATCGGGTCGGGTTCGGGTTGACCCAAAAACTCGAAAATGACCCGATTCGACCCACTGACTGAGCTGCCCCGCTGCGCTGACCGCCTGACACCTGCCCGGCCCTGCGTGACCGAGTTGCCCCGCTGACTCACCTGCCCCCCGCGTGACCGCTGCTCGCTGTCACTTCACGTCATTTTTATTAGCCTCGCGTCGCATCCTGCCGCGTGAATCTTGATCGCGTCGCATCCCCCGCGTGACCTTCTGCCGCTGGACGCCGGATGTCGCTGCTGCCGGACGCTTCTGCCGCGCTGAAGGCTCGCGGATGCTGCGAAGCTGCTCCCGGCCTTACCGTGTTCGCTGGTTGGGTCGGATTGACCTGAACCCAAAACGGGTCGGGTTCGGATCCGGTAAAATAGACTTGTTTGAAAAATGGATCGGATTTAAATTGACCCAAATATTACTGGATAATTTTTGAATTCGACCCAAACTCAACGCGTGATCACACCCCTCGTCCAGATTTCACCGGACCGGTCTCAGCGCCCTCGGTCCTTACCTGATCCCAGTAGTTCCATAATGTAAGTAGTTCGTATCGCAGTGCAGACTGACAACTCCGACGATCGGGAATGGCGCCACCGGTACCCAACCTGCCGAAGACTTCCTCTCCCTCTCAGCCCTCAGGGTAAGCCCTAACGCTCATCATCTACACAACGGCAATTATCCTTCATCCCTGTCTCTTTCATCTTCCTAAACTTTAACCCTTTTTCTCCTTCTAGGAAAAGCGAGGTCGCCGACCTGAAGCTCCAACTCCGGCAGCTTGCCGGCAGCATCGCCCCGGGCTCGGACGACTCCCGGCGGGAGCTTTTCAAGAAGGTCATCTCGTTCATGACCGTCGGGATCGACGTCTCCGCTGCGTTCAGTGAGATGGTGATGTGCTCCGCCACATCGGACGTAGTCCTTAAGAAGATGTGCTACCTCTATGTCTGCAACTACGCCAGATCCAACCCTGATCTTGCCCTTCTCACCATCAACTTTCTCCAGAAGGATTGCCGGGACGATGATCCCATGATCCGTGGCCTTGCTCTGCGCAGCCTCTGCTCTCTTCGGGTTGCCAATCTTGTCGAGTACCTTGTCTCCCCGCTGACGACAGGGCTTAAAGACAGCAGTCCCTACGTGCGGATGGTCGCTGCCATTGGAGTCCTCAAGCTCTACCATATTTCCCCTTCTACATGCCTCGATTCAGATTTTCTAGCCATGCTAAAGGCCCTCATGCTCAATGACCCGGATGCACAGGTGAGGAAATGGAAACTGGAGTATGAGACTATGAGAGAGGAGCTTGATTTTGGAGCACGTCATTGTCTTAGTTAATGTTTTGCTGATTGTCAACTGGCAGGTGGTTGCGAATTGCCTGTCCTCTCTGCAGGAGATATGGAGCTTGGAAGCTGGTAATTTAGAGGCAGTGTCCCGGGAGAGAGAGGCTTTACTAAGCAAGCAGGTTGTTTACTATCTCCTGAACAGGTCTGTAGTTTTTATGTTAGAACTCATTATTTTCTGGATAAATTTTATCTTTTAACTTTACAACATTGAATAAAGCAAAACTTTGGTGCTGGATTTAATGAATGCCAAGTTGCCTCTTGCCTCTATACATCATTCAACTCAAAATCTACTGTATGATTTGCAATTAGGATTGATGTGCCTGTCATGGGAGAGAAAATAAGGAACTGGATATAGTAAGCTAATGCATGCACACTTATTTTTCACTATAATAAACTTTTAAATTTCAATTGGCACTTTTGCTTTAGCCAACCCATGACATCATTCATGTTTTACACCCCACAGAGACAAACTTCAGAATTCCCTGTTATATGCGTATGCAGTGTGCCACTAAATATTTAGAATCATGATAGTGTTTTTACCAGGAAGATATATTATAGGTGTGATTTTTGTACTACAATAGTTTAAAGAAAAGAATAATGAACACAAGGATTTTCGTTGATCTTGAAATAGCATTTGATCTAGAATTGTGAGAATTGATTTGATGGGTATTGAGGAGAAAATCCACGTGTTAAATATATGTAGTAATTAAAAATATGTATGATCGAAAACGTGTAATATTATAAGTAGTTGTGGTGTGATTATATAATTTCCAATAATCATCAGCCCTCATCTCAATTATTTGGGGTCAGAGTTATGAATTCTTATTTTTCATTTGTTTCTATTGAGTGTTATTTGAGGTATTAAATATATTCTTCACAAATCATTTTGAACAACTTCTATCCATGTAACATTATGTCTACTCCCTTTTTCTTCCTAACCCATTGATTCATAATTTTACAACTCATCTAGCTAGTTTTTTTTTTACAAATCATTATATATGTCAAAACCGCTATAAATCACCAAAGTTTATTTTTAGTCAACTTATCGTCAATTGATATCACTCCAACATTTCCTCTCATTTAATCATTTTTTAATTTATCTTTCTAATTTTATTAGATATCCATCTTAACATTCTCATTTCTGCCATACTTAACCTAGATATCAATGGATTTTACACAACTCAACATTTGGATCCATATAACATCACCAACTTAATTGTGTTTTTATAGAATTTATTTTTAAGCCTCAATTATATCCTCTCATCATGCGAAACTCTTAAGCCAATTATCCATTTTAACTATCTATATTCTCATTGTTATCTCTATTCTTTATACAATAGATTTGAAATACTTAAACCAATGACACTTAAGTATAATCTTATGTTCTAATAATATTGAATGATAATTGTTAGCATCATACCACTAAAATTGCATATCATTTATTAAGTCTTTGTTCTATTAATTCTAATGCCTATATCTTTTAAAAATTTTCTTTATTTTTTCTATTTTTCATTGGTTCCTAAAATAATTAAAATTATATTATTATCAAAAAGCATACACCAAAGCTCCTTGTTTTGAATATCTTTTATCACTGTTTTTTAACCAATACAAAATGTTATAGACTTAATGCTAATCCTTGAAGTAAACCTACTGTAATTAAAAACTTTTGTATCACTCCACAACTCCTTTTAATATGAACTTGTTTTCTATTATACATATCTTTAATAATGACAACATATCTTTGACAAACATCTTTTTTGCTTTAAGTACACTAAATCAGTTTTTTAGGGTACTTGATCATATGACTTTTTTTATATCAATAAGTATCTAATGAATATACCCTGTCTTTGTTCTTTTTGCTTCTCTGTTAATTGTCTTAACACAAAAATTATTTTTATAGTAGTTCTTAATAGCATGAAAACAAACTGGCTATCCAAAATTGTTGTAATTTTCTAAGCTGATATTAAGTTATTCTCTCAAATAACTTTATTATATGAATCTTTAAGTTTTCGTTTTTTATAATTAGCATAATCTTGACTATCACTCTTGTTCTTAAAGATTGGGTGCCAATATTCTTCTCTTACAATTATTTGACATCATCTTAGTCTAAAACGTTCTATGAAAGTATCTACTAGCCAATCACTTCAATTTCTCAAATCTCAATAGATCACTTCAATATCACAAATCAATAGGTTTCTCACGTGGACATAAAATTTTATATTTCTTCATCCTTTTCAAAGCTAACTCATCTTAACTTTTTTAGATCAATTTATAATACACATTTTTTTCGATCTCTTTCAAAATAATTTTTTATCTTTAAAGCTCTCATTTAATAATTTCTCAAAGTAATTTATATTTTCTTGATTTCTTAATTTTTAACTAATATTTTCATTATCTTCACTTTTAACACATCTATCTTGATTAAAATTCTAAGATTGTTTATCTCATATCTTAGTTATTTTATATGATTTTTTCTTTTCTTAGCATCATGTTTTATTATAAATCATAAAAAATCAGTGCTTTGCTTCAATCACAATACATTTAAAGTCGATGATCTATATTATTGGTATCTTTTTGCTTCTCTTGCAATTTGTTTGATGATGTGGTGGATTCCTTTAGTTTTTCTATATGATGCATACATGATTTGACGCGTAGTGATTTAGGGACAAATTTATCTTGGCTCATTGAGCAAGTCCATGTACAATTGGATAATGATACTCTTCTGTTTCATGGAACTTTAAGGTTTAGGATTCTCTACATTCGTAGTTATGTTTGACTTCATTTCTTGTTATCTTCTATAGCTCTGCAATTATTATGTAGATTTAATTTGTGAAAATTTGAACCGTTTAACATGGCACATTTATAGTGTTTGTAAAACTTTATAATCATATATTATATTTCAATGAAGCTTTAAAGCAGAAAGCTTGCCTTACACATAAAATGTTTGGTATTTTTTAATTGAATATATTAATTTCAATAACAATATTTTTTGACTAATTTTCTTAATTAAAGCTATAATTATAATTTTGACCATCTATGTAATATGTATAATATTAAGGAAGGAGAAATTATG
The DNA here is from genome assembly GCA_016618105.1 of Dendrobium huoshanense. Classification (NCBI taxonomy): domain Eukaryota; kingdom Viridiplantae; phylum Streptophyta; class Magnoliopsida; order Asparagales; family Orchidaceae; genus Dendrobium; species Dendrobium huoshanense. The sequence goes on from CM028351.1 coordinate 10,069,980, forward strand.
ATTTATAGAATAGTTGAAGTAAGAGAAAAGTGATCTATTGATTTTGATGAAGTTCTATACATTAGAAGTGAAAAAGAGAATCTTGGTTAAATATGAAGACATAGGAAAGATGGAAATACGACATTGAGAAATTACGTAGTGGGAGCTTTGAGATACAAAATTAATTTTGAAGATAATAATGAATAGCATAATGAAATATATTATAGATTGAAACAACAAGTGAAGTGGAGTTATTTTTTAAAAAAGATTCATAAATGTTACACTTTAGGTCTATAACAAGAAATCTATTGAGAATTTGAGAGTTATATGGGATATTGTTGTTCTTATCAATGAAGCTATGGGAGAGTAGTAGAATAGTGGGTTAGAGGAATTATATCAATTTTGAAGAATTAATTATGTTTCACGTAGAAGTATTTACTATGTAAGCAAATTTTGTTGTTAAGGCAATTACTGAAGAAATATAAAACAAAGAAATTTTCTTTATATATTTTTTATTATTTCTGAGAAATCATATAATTAACATGAGAATTGATTGATGTATTTTAAAAGGCAAAAAAGTACATCAATGATGTGTTGGTGTTATTAAAATATGTATGATGAAGTATTGCCTATTATAAAAAGTTGTCGAATAGCCTAAAATTTTTAAGTTATAATAGATTTTCAATAATGATCAATATTGAGCCTATATCTTTTAAAAATTAGTTATGAAGAGGCTTATAAGGATGTTTCAAAATAAGGTGCTTTGGTTTGTACTTTTTACATATAATATAATTGTGTGGAGTGAGCCTTCATTAAAATAAGTTAAACATTAGAAATGTTGAGGAAATGCTTAGAATATAAAGGCCTTGGATTTAGTAAAACAACGACTTATCATATATTATGCAATTTTAGGTATGATACTAATAATTATCATTCAACAATATTAGAAGATAAAAGTGATATCGAAGTTTGATAGGTTTAAGTACCTTTCATCTATTACATATAAGCAGGAAAATATAGATGAGGATATAACTTCTAGAGTTAAGACTTCATGGTTAAAACGAAGAAGTGTCTTAGAAGTTTTGTGTGATAATAGGATGTTATAGAGGCTTATAATAAGTTCAAGGGCTTATAAATAAAGTTTGTAAAAGATAAATTAGGCCAATGATGCTATTGGATTTAATTGTTTGATTGTAAATCATTGATGTATATATTGTTTGTAATAGAAATAAAAATAGTAAAATAGATATATGGCAAAATAAGAAATAATAAATTAATGAATGATTTATTTATAATAAATGTTGGAATGATTTATTGGAAATAGACTTAGTTTTGACATGTACAATGAAGGCTAGAAAATATGTTTGTTAGACAACTTTATAAAATTAGCATAAAAATTTATGAATAAAAAATATTAAACCTAAGATTACATAGATAGAAGTTGTTCAAAATAATTTGTGAATGAAAATTTAATATGAATGAATAAAAAATATGGATTCATGACACTGAGCCCAAATGGTTGGGATAAAGCTAATGATGATGATCTCAAACAAATAGACTTGAACCCCCACCCCATAAACTAATTTATTTGCCCTACCATGTTATGTGGTTACATTTTTCTTTCTATTAATAAGCTTTTTTGCTTTTTCTTTTTCAAATTTAGATTTGTAAATTTGGAATGTGCCTTCACATATACCATTTTATTTATGCAGGATCAAGGAGTTCAATGAGTGGGCACAATGCTTGATACTTGAATTAGCCTCTAAGTACATACCATCTGATAGCAATGAGATATTTGACATAATGAACCTTCTGGAGGATAGACTTCAACATGCAAATAGTGCAGTTGTCTTGGCCACAATCAAAGTGTTTTTGTATCTAACGATGTCCATGACAGATGTTCATCAACAGGTGCCTATGCTCGCATATTAGCTTCAGGACATATTAGCATGAACTGGTTTTGTTATCAAAGCAGGTTCAAGTACCGAACTGATTACTTATCCTGATAATTTGAACTATTAAGTTTGATTTAAAATTTTTTCAAAATTTTCAAAGAAAATGTGCATGTTCTATGCTTGAGGTAAATGAATGAAGGCTATATCAAATTTAATATTTCTTGATCCAAGAGGCCTTAAGAAATTTAATATTTCTTTAGTGTTTTTGTATCTAACGTATCATCCACTTTTTGTTATGTTGTTATCTATCATATCAATGACTTGGGAAGATTGAGTTATATTCTCTTTAGATTCCATTTCAATTCTTATTTTTGTTCATCTATCTCCGCAATATTAAAAATAAAATCTCCATTTCTGCCCTATTGATCTTTCGATGAATTTTAACCATAATTTCGTATGAGGGCATAGTTCCCACTTCCCATCCGATAAGGAAATTGAAGATTTTATTCACCATGGTTAAAACTAGAACCGTAATTCAAAATCATGCTAAGGATGAAGAGTTGAAAACAACATAAGGAAAAATTCAAGCGCAATGCACTAAGAGTTTGAAATGTGAGATTGTTAAATTAGAGAAGCCTATGTCCAATCTTGTTGAACTGATAGCTATTTGAAGGCATTGTTACCTTAAAGAAAAAGGTTGTTCCTACCACTACTATTTTTCACTTCTTTTGGCTTTGCCAAATAGTTACATAACCTTGGGATTTTTATGAAGCCTTATTTGCTATTAATAACATACTCTAGTTGTTATTTCTTTTATATATTAGGTCATTGTCTTGAAAAGATTGAGTTATATTTCCTCTAGATTATAATTCAATTATTAATTGTGTGGTCTTTAACTCCGCTATATCAAAAGCTCAAAAAATTGTTTGTGGCCATGTTCATTGACGAGATTTAACATTGATTGTCCTTAGTGAATTTGGATCATAAATTGATATCAAAGCAGTGCTAGAAAGGTAGAAGAGTTGTCAGCAACTGAAGGTGAAACCATGAACTAAATACTAAGAGTTTGACATATAAGTTTGTTAAATTAGAGAACTTTAATGGCTATCTTGAAGACATTGGTCGCTCAAAAGTGCAAGGTTTTTCCTACCACTAGCCGTGGTAAGGTTTTGAGGATGCCTGAGGAAGATAATGAGGAATGATTGGCATAGAGGATGAGAATGGCCATAATCAATTAAGGCATCTACATCTCTTTAGACCACAATTTGATTTTGATTTATGCACATCATAATGCCAAATCAAAAGCCTATGAATTCTCTTGTGGTTCCATTCATCATGGAGATTGAACATTAATCTAAGTAATTGTGATATCAAAAGCTTAAGGCACCTACCTCTCTATTAGTTTAAGATCTTTAATTTAGCAAAATTTGATACAGTAATTCCAGTTTTATTTGCCATAATACAGTTAGTTGCAATCTTCACTGTTTAAGTTTTAACCGTGCCTCTATAACCAAATTTTTTCCTATGGCCTCAATGTTACATTATTTAGAGTTAATAACATCTTGGAATCCGTTGTAAGGATTTATACAAACTTTTGGTTGATTTTATGCGGAAATCATAATCTATCTTCTTTATTAGAAACAAAAGAGTCAACAACAATTATGACAATAAATGATCGCCAAAAAGCACTGATCTCCCTTTTTTTGAAATCTTAGCCTAAAAAAATAGAACTATTTCATAGAAACAAACTTCTTTCTGTATTTGTTTTAAATATTGGTCTATAACTTATATTCACTGTCCAAAAAACTTCGCCATATGAATTAACATTGCCTTTGAACATTCTGAGATGTCCTATCTAGGATTACATGGTTGCAATTTAAAGATTTATTGAATGTTTAGTTGTAGCCCATTAACTACAGAGGTGATAAATGGCTTTAGTGGCAATAACTGAGCCAAAGATATGAGCAGCTTATGTAATAGTACTCTATAGATTTATGTAGTTAAGCTTTTGCTTTGGATTACTTTTTATCGGAGAGTGATATTTTTTCCATTGAATTGAGGTTTAGCTCCGAATCCCTTGCAATTGAAGGATGAAATAAGCTCAAATTTGGAACAAAAGATGAGAAATACCAAACTAAATGGAAAATTAAGGGCAAAGAAATGGATATGAAAAAAAAATCAATATAATGCCTTATCATACTGCAAATTTAAGGGGCATAATAATTAAAATTTCTTGAAACATATGTAAATTTCGTAACAAGAATAATGTGAGAAAGTTGGAAACAGTTGACTACTGTTGCTTAGTGGATCATGGACATTAATGGAATATATCAAGTGGACCCACCCCTAGATCATACTAAGGACACAAAGTGTAGACGACGAACCAGCCAAAGATTTCTTTAGCCTAACCGTATAGGCCCATATGACTATAGTTTTAGTGATCTTTGACCCCGGGAGATACTAGAATGTTTTTGGCTTTTTGCAACTTGAAAATGGTTGGAAGTTGATGGAGATCATTTGAATATAGGATATGCCATTCGCATTGATCATTTGCTTCTTGTGCACACAATCAAAGAAAATGTGAGTATGCTCGGAGGAGTATTTTTGCTAATAAGTCTATTTAACACTTAAGTTAGTACGTGGGATTGCAAACATATGAAATGCGGTCACAGCTAAATCTTTCCTAAGGGAATTAAGAGAATTGAAATGATTTTCAAAGGTTTTAGAATTTATCTATGTTTCCCAAAGGAGTATTTATATATTTTAGGGCGAAGGCTAGTCTGACACTTTTGTAAGGTTGGTTGGCAGATGGAGGAAACATTTTATCTTTGATGTCCATGTTAGATGGAAATTTTTTTGTTAACTGGTATTTTTATCCTTTGGTCAAAGCAGGATTAAGTAGTGAGGTACCTTATTTTTGAGATTGGAGTTATATCACTTTGCCCCTAGTGGTGACTTATGGATGGATGAGGCCTTGAAGCTTTGAGATCCATGTGGTTGATAATTGTAATTGGGTCATAGGATTACTGCTGAGATTTGTGTTGGTTGCAATTTGAGTTGGATTGTTAGATCTTTTGGTTTATGTATAGGATCTATGCTTGATTTTATGACATTAATGAAATGGCCTTCATGCATCTTGAAGTGATCCAATGGCCAAGATTTAAAACTACCTTTCTTTTACCCTCGTTCCATGCAGATTATAATTGCATGAATCTTTGCACAATTGTCTAGATGACTATGAGTAATTGATTTATCTATTTTTGTAGGGACTTATCAATTTCCCTCTTGCCGACACAATTTTCATGTTGACTCAACTTAAACCAAGTCGAATCGAACCCGGTCAGGTTCGAGTGAACCCGATCAACTCAATTGAGCCTTATCGAACCCAATTTGACTCAAATCGGCGTTGATTCAAGTCTGATTTTTTCTAATTAACTCGATCGAGCCAATTTGAACGCAAATCGATTCAAATCGAGTTCGATTCGAGTCAAATTCAACTTAATCAACCCAATTGATTCAAAATCAAGCTCAATTTGACTTTCCAAATCAACCCAATTGTCCAGCAGCTTCGATCTTCTTGATTTTCTTTCTCTGTTAGTGCTTCTTCTCGTCAAATTCCGCAGCAGGAGGTTGAGCTCAGAAAAATCTTTTCTAATCCATGAAATTGCATAGGCAGCTCATTCGGTTTTCTCATGCGTGCTTCCCTTCCATTGGGTCCTCTCAAATTTCATTTCATGGGGTGTTTCCTTTCAGTCAAGAGAGCAGGGTGGCCATTTGGTCTTCTTCCTTCCTGCGTGCTTTGAAATAACAAAAAAGAAAGCAAGGGAGGTCAGGCTGGGGTGCTCATGCGTGCGTGCTTCTTTGCTTCTTGCATGAGTCACAGACCGAGAGAGGGAAAGGGGGAGCCAAGCAGCTCTTCTATGCTTCGTTCATTTGGAGGAATCGAGGTAACGGAGGGAGCAGAGCTGGGCGAGTGGTTTTACTTACGTGTGTGCAACCTGTCCTACGGGAGTCCGATCGAGCATCAAGGCTCTTTTTGCGTGCGACTGCGATCGATCAAGCATTTATGGTGTTTGAGCAGAGCAGAGGCCTTATATGTGCTTGCTGAAGACGAAACCAGAAAGGATCGGATAAGGCTTCTCGTGCACGTGATCTGGATCGAGGAAGATAGAAAAGGGGTTGAGGCTTTGGAGGGTTTTTCTTGCATTCACCTAGGGAGAAATTAGAAGAGTGTTGTAGCTGCTGCCTTGCTTCTTCTTCCTACATCTCTCAAAAGTCCAGTTGGAAGCTCCTTGTTGCTATTGTTAGTCATTTCAACCCTTCAAAATCATTGATTAGGGCCTGTTGTGTCTTTCTTCCTCTTTAATCAGCAGAAAGCAAGAAGCTCATCCTCTTCTTCTTCTTCCAGCAACTCCGGCAAGCTCGTGATAGTGAATGCAACTTTCAGAGCAGTTTGGACAACAGCTCACTCCATCCCTCCATTTTCTCGCTTTTGCAAGGTGAGAGGATATCGGCTTGCACCATGACTTGCTCCAGTGAGGTATGCTGATGCATGACATAAATGCAAAAATGATTTGATTAAGGAATTTGCACGCTTTCACATAAGAGCAATAAGAATTAAAATATTAGCCGCTTATCGAAAATAGAAACAAGAAATGGGTGCCTTAGCTTAGGCCAAGTCACACAATAATAGTTAGGATCACAAAACAATTAGAAAATTCAACATAAACAAATATAGAGGATTTCCAATAACATCCCTAGCTTAACAACGATATTAGATGCATAAAAGTCCGTCACTCATTCTCTACGTTTACTAAGCTTTGGTAGAGAACAATTATCATGATCTTCATGGATCAAAATATAACCACAATTGAGAAGTAAAGTAAGAAAATAAGAGAGTTGGAGGGAGAGTTTCCCTAAAGAGAGAAGTTATACGAAGCTCCAGTGGTCTTTTTAGGGCTTGAGAGGAAGTGGACAGTAAGTGGTGGCTTCTTGGGGGTTGGACAGCAACAAATTCAGGCTTGAACCCTTTGGACGGCAAGCAGGAAATCTAGGACAGCAATGGGGGAGGTGCAAAATTCTCTGGACAGCAACTTCAACAGCTTGGACATCAGCTTTCGCCTGCGGGAAACTTTGGACAGCAGGTTTGCAAGCTCCGGAATTATGGCCAGCACTTGATCTCCCTCGGGACTGCAACTAGGAGCGTCCGGACAGCATCTATGCCAAATCTGAACAGCTGTTTTAGCAATGGGAAATTCTTGACGGCACACAAAATTTGTCCAGAAATCTGGACAACAACTTGGACAAGAAAAACTCAGGATTTCGGCTCTCTAGATGCAAGGAAACTAGAGGAATATTGTGGGGAATTCTGTGCCCAGCAGTGGAGGGGAATCTAAAAGTAATTTCCTAGCCTAGGGAGCATGTCAAATAAGTTACAAACTAATTTGGAGAGAAAGGGGAAGGGGTCGGTTGGTTATGGGAGCATTAATGGATTGATTGGAGGCTTAATTGGGGACATTAATTAGATAGGAGAGAGAGGGAGGGGGCCGGCCATGCAAGGGGGGTTGATTGGGGAATTTTGGAATCCTTTCCAAACATAAGACTTTAATTAAGGAAAAGGAATTAAGGGGAATCTCCAATTAAATTCATATTTGAAGAGATTTAGAAAGTGTCCAAATTAGATTAATCTTATTTTTGGAAAGGATTCAACTTCAAATAAATTTGAATTTGAAATTTGAAATCTTTCTAAATTTAAGTTGATATAAATTTGGTAAGTCTTCAATTCTTTTCTTAGAATAGATTTGGAAAAAAAGGAATGAGTGAGGGTAAGTAGGGCTAATGGGATCAAGAGGGGAAGAGGGGCTTGGGGAAAGAAATCAAAGCCTACTTGATTTGACATACTAAATTAGGAAGGATGAATCTCATTCCAATCTAATTTAAAATTCAAATATGATTGATTTTGAAAACTTCCTAAAATAGAACTTCGTATTTTAGGAAACTAATTCAAATTCAAATTGATTTAAATGTGAATTAAATGGATTGCCTAAAATATAAAGATTAAATTAGGAAAGGCTTTGATTGCTTGCTTTGATTGAGGGACTTAAGGGGGAGGTGTTATGACCGATGGCTAGGGTTAGGTTGAGGATGTTTTGGTGGTGTGGAGGTGGGGAAGGGGAGACTGATTGGTCTTTGGAATGGTGGTGGGATTTTCGGTGGGAGAGGGAGGAAGGGGAAGGGGCTTGGAGCTTGTGGTGGCCGGCGGCTATGGGGGTTGGAAACCCTAGGCCGAAGGCTAGGAAGAGAGGGGGAAAGAGGGAATGAAAAGATAGAAAGAAAGAGCCACGAACCTGGACGCTTTCAAGGTTGGTGGGTGATCTGATTCCCTCTCCTAGGGTTTTTCTTCTCCAAGAACTCCTAAGCTCTCACAAGAACTCAATTTGCTGAAAGTTTTCATATATTCATTCATTAACTTCAAAAGAAACTTAAGGGGCTTATAAATAGCCTCAAACAATGAAACAAAACTAAAAGAAAATATTGCCCCTAGGGCTTATATGTGACAAGAACCTTAAGGGTAAAATGAGAAATGCTAATAAAATAAATACATAATAAAAATAAATAAAACAAATACATATGATGAATCAAAAATAGATCCGCGCGATCGTGGCCGTAGATCGTCGGCCACGTCTCTGATATACTTTCCATGATCTGATGTCCCCATTATTCTCCCGGGGTGGGAAGAAGCTCGACTCCGTCAAGTAAGCGTTCTGGATGCTCTCATAAATCTCCAATGCGTCGGGGTCAATCTGTTGTAGCTCATCGCGGTCCAACCAAGTATCTTCTAACTCAGGTTTACCTCTCCACCTGATCAAATACCTTCTTCGTCCACCTTCTCTTGTGGAAATGATATCATCACTTAGAATCATGTCAACTTTCTCCGCCATCGGTATTTTGGGAATGTTTGGAAGTGGAGGTAGGCTTGGATTCTCACAGGGTGGGGTCACAAAAGGCTACCTTTTAAGTGAATTTTGTGGGTTAAAATTTGGGCCTTCATATGCTACTAGATCTTCTATGTTAAAAGAGGGATTGATATTGAATTCTGCAGACAGATCCACTATATAAGCATTATTATTGATTTTCTTAATTATTTACAATGGTCCCGCACTCTTAGCGTGTAACTTCTTAACTATTCCTTGCAGGAACCGTTCCGTACGAATTTGCATCATCATTGAGTCACTAACCTCAAAAGTTTTAAATTTTCATTTAAGGTGAGCATAAAGTTTATAATCATTATTGCTTTTTTTTGATCTGGCATGAAAGTTCTTTATGAAGTTCATGTATATGTGATGCAAATGAGGATGCAAACTTAGAAATCCTATACCTAGAATGCATGGATATGAGATCTAAAGACTGTCTAGGTTTGAACCCATAAACAATTTCAACGGGACTTAAGCCAGTGGTATGGCTCACAGAATTATTGCAGGAGAATTCGGCTATGGGAGTTTTGGTAAGGAGGCTCCAGGGACAAGATCTATAGCATGCTGGATGTCTCTAAGCAGAGGTAATTGATCAGAAAGATCATCGGAGAAAACATCAAAAAACTTACTAAGTATGGGCTTGCCTCCTTAGGGACTGGTTCGTCAGACTCAGTGGAAGTCTCACGACCGACTAAGGCCTACAGGGGTGTGCTTTGGCTATCTCAAAATCCAGAATCTTGGCAGTTATCAGTTTCAGTCCCTTATTGGATTTGACAGGGTTGGATTTAAGATCATCCTTAACCCAAGGTTGTGATGGCAAAAGCTTTATCTTTTGGCCCGCATGTTCAAACACGCAGGTGTTTGAATGCTCATAGATGTGGACATCATTGTCAAATAGCCAGGGACGGCCTAAAAGGATTTGTCCAACATCCATAATCAACACATCGCACCAAACATTTTCCTTATAGTCAGCGAAGGAGATAGGTAAGAAGCTTCGTTCATTTACCTCCAAGGTAGTGGAGTTGACCCAAGCTACCTTATAGGAGTTGGGGTGAGGAATGGCAGACAGGCCAATCTTAGACACCATGTTGGAGGAGACAACATTAATGCAGCTTCCACTATCCACGACGACTTTACAGTTCTTATCCTTTATTTTGGTGTAGGTGTGAAAGATTGCAGTCCTACGTTAGTCATCAGGGGCTACAGGTTGTGACCGTGCACATCTCACCACATTGATGGGAGAGGTGTCAACTTTTTGAATGTAATGGATGACAGCAGTGTCGTCATCCTCCTCAAAGAATTCACCATCGTCTTCCACTTGGTGAATTTGGTCGACTTTGGGTTCGAATTCTTCCTTAGTGATCTCTTCGATAATCGTGACTTTGTAGGGAATAGAGCACTGAGAAGCGATATGCCTATACCCCTGGCATCTAAAGTACTTGGTCCCGGGGTTGGACTAAGGGGGATTCGGAGTGCGAGGCTTACTTCTAAAATCAAGACGGGGTGTGGGAGGACCAGAAGGTGGTTGGGCAGTGGAGGTGTGAGGAGTGGAACTATCGGACGGTCTGTAGAAAGGCCTAGAGTCTTGGTGTCGACTAGGGTGTTGGGAACGGGTTTCCACCAGGTCTAACACTAAGCTGTAGGCATTTTCAAGGGCAGTAACGTTCCGAGCAAATAGTTCATTGCGAAGATCCTCACGCAACCCGGTACGAAATATGGACATAATTTGCACGGGGGTAGTAGAGGTCTCCCCTTTACAACGAATCAGATAGTCATGAAACGACGCGATGTAATCTTTGACCGATTTGTTGACTTGATTCAACATATTCCACCTATCCAAGAGCCTGGGGAAGTACGAAGGAGACAAGTACTTATGCTTGAGCTCACGCTTCATCGACGACCAATCAGTGATGGGATACTCGTTTCAGGACTCTCTAAGGCTCTCTAAGTTTGACTAAAATTGACTAGCCCTAGCAGTGAGTTTCATCTCAGCAAATTTAACTTTTCTAGCCTCATAGATGTTGTACCATTTAAAGAAATTATCCATACCCTTAATCCAATCTAGAAAGAGCTGAGGATCGAGGGTACCATCAAAGGTTGGGGCATCGATCTTGATATTTTTCATCATTGAAATATCCTGGTCAAGGTTATGATCATATCCATAGTAGGGAGCTCGATAAGGGGCACGAGGTGGTCCCTCATCCGGAAAAGTGTCGTCCTCGTACATGAAAGGAGTTCTAGACAGAGTGTAAGGAATAGTGGTTCCTACCTCGATCTAGGGTATGAAATCGATCAATGGTACTTCTAAGGAGTTCAGCAATGTTAGCTTGGTTTTCCTTGATTTGCTGGCTAATGGTGTTCATTTGACTTACCAACAGATCTAGAGTCCGGTGAAGTTGTTCAGGCTCCATCTTAATGTCTGGGGCGACTCAGAACTATGCAGAAGTAAAAGAAAATAATATGCAAACAAACAAAATGTATATAATACGATTTAGATGCTAAACATGTAAGAAAGTTTTCCTAATATGCACCTAAATGCAACCATGCTCTGATATCAGATGATGCAGGTCATAAATGCAAAAATGATTTGATTAAAGAATTTGCACGCTTTCAAGTAAGAGCAATAAGAATTAAAATGTTAGCTGCTTATCGAAAATAGAAAACAAGAAAGAGGTGCCTTAGCTTAGGTCAAGTCATACAATAATAGCTTGGATCACAAAACAATTAGAAAATTCAACATAAGCAAATATAGATGATTTCTAATATCCCTAGCTTAACAACAAGATTAGATGCATAGAAGTCCCTCACTCATTCCCTACGTTTACTAAGCTTTGGCGGAGAACAATTAGCATGTTCTTTATGGATCAAAATATAACCATAATTGAGAAGTAAACTAGGAAGATACGAGAGTTGGAGGGAGAGTTTACCCAAAGAGAGAAGTTATACGAAGCTCCAGTGGTGGTTCGAGGGCTTGAGAGGAAGTGGACAGCAAGTGGTGGCTAGCTTCTTGGGGCTGGACAACAACAAATTCAGGCTTGAACCCTTTGGACAACAAGCAGAAAATCTGGGACAGCAATTGGGAGGTGCAAAATTCTCTGGACAGCAACTTCAACAGCTTGGACAGCAGCTTTGGCCTGCGGGAAACTCTGGACAGCAGGTTCACAAGCTCCGGAATTCTAGCCAACACTTGATTTACTTCGAGACAGCAACTAGGAGCGTCCGGATAGCATCTACGCCAAATCTGGACAGGTGTTTTGGCAATGGGAAATTCTGGACGGCACACAAAATCTTTCCAGAAATCTGGACAGCAACTTGGACAAGGAAAATTCAGAACTTCGGCTCTCTAGATGCAAGGAAACTAGAGGAATATTGTGGGGAATTCTGTGCCCAGCAGTGGAGGAGAATCTGGAATTAATTTTCTTGCCTAGGGAGCATGCCAATAAGTCAAAAACTAATTTGGAAAGAAAGGGGAAGGGGCCGGCTGGTTATGAGAACATTAATGGGTTGATTGGAGGCTTAATTGAGGGCATCAATTAGATAAGAGAGAGAGGGAGGGGGCCGGCCATGTCAGTGGGGTCGATTGGGGAATTTTGGAATCCTTTCCAAACATAAGACTTTAATTAAGGAAAGAGAATTAAAAGGAATTTCCAATTAAATTTAGATTTGAAGAGATTTGGAAAGTGTCCAAATTAGATTAATTTTATTTTAGGAAAGGATTCATATTCAAATAATTTTGAATTTGAAATTTGAAATCTTTCCGAATTTAAGATGATCTAAATTTGGTAAGTCTTCAATTATTTCCTTAGAGGAGATTTTGAAAGAAGGAGTGAGGGTCAGTAGGGCCGGAGGGATCAAGATGGGGAGAGGGGCTTGGGGAAAGAAATCAAAACCTACTTGATTTGGCATACTAAATTAGGAAGGATGAATCTAATTCCAATCCAATTTAAAATTCAAATAGGATTGATTTTGAAAACTTTTCTAAAATAGAACTTCGTATTTTAGGAAACTAATTAAAATTCAAATTGATTTAAATAGGAATTAAATGGATTGCCTAATATAAAAAGGTTAAATTCGGAAAGGCTTTGATTGCATAATTTGATTGAGGGGACTCAAGGGGGAAGGTGATATGATCGGCGGCTAGGGTTAGGATGAGGATGGTTTGGTGGTGTGGAGGTGGGGAAGGGGAGGCCGATTAGTCTTTGGAATGGTGGTTGGATTTTCGGTGGGAGAGGGAGGAAGGGGAAGGGGTTTGGAGCTTGTGGTGGCCGGCGACTATGAGGATTGGAAACCCTAGGCCGGTGGCTAGGAAGAGAGGGGGAAAGAGGGAAAGAAAAGATAGGAAGAAAGAGCCTGATAGGAAACAATTGGATTTCCAAGTGTTTCACACCAAAAACCAAGTAGATCTAGGATGAACTGCTGTCCACAGCAGGAAAACAGCCAAAAACAGAGAAGAAACGTTGGAAAACGTAGGAAAAACAATATAAACGCTTTTATTTCGATAACAGATGAAAAGCACTTGCAAGATACAACTTTCCTTCAATTCGAGAGGAAGGAAAAACTCTCCCAAAGATCTCCGGCGAAGCCAAGAGCCCAAGACACCAAAACCTAGATCTCAAAACAATTTAAATTCAAGATGATTCCCAAATCCCTCTAAAACACCTAATTAAAGACAAAGGATTAATACAAAAGACCTAAACAACCCCTCATTCAAATATTTTCCCTCCTAACTTGAATTAACATCAAGTGGGACCACCCACTTGTTTCCGCCCCCCTCTGTCTTCCGCCTCCTGTAGGCAATGACCGGTCCAGGGTGGACCGGTCCAGCCGGCCCAGGATGGGCCGGCGTAACATTACCGCCCTCCCAAAGAATCACCTTGTCCTCAAGGTGAAAATCAGGAAACTGCTGTTTCATTCTCCCGTATGGCTCCCAAGTCGCCTCGTAGTCAGGAAGGTTCTTCCACTAGATCAACACTTCCTTTGATTTATCTTCCTTCTGGCGAACCCCTTTGAGCTCCATAGGCTCTAGAATCACTTCTAACTCCTTTGTTAGGGTCGCTGGAAGCTCAGAGTTGGCAGTGTACTCCCCAATAGCTCTCCTTAATTGTGACACGTGAAAAACTGGGTGTATAGTTGCTGATGGTGGAAGTTTTAATCTGTATGCTACAGTCCCAATCTTCTCCAGCACTTCATATGGCCCAAAGTATCTTGGAGCCAGCCTTTCATTCCTCCTATTGGCGACAGTCTTCTGCCTGTATGGTCGGAGCTTCAAAAACACCCTTTCCCCTGCTGCAAACTGTATGTCCTTCCGATGCCCATCAGCATTCTTCTTCATGATTTGTTGTGCTCTCAGCAGATGTCTCTTTAGCTCTTCAAGTACCCGGTCTCTCTCCTCCAAGTACCCTTCTACTGACGAAACAGGAGTGCTGCTACTCCCAAAATGCACCAAGTGTGGGGGGTCCCTTCCGTACAACACCTTGAAAGGGGTCATCTGTGAAGCAGAATGAAACGATGTGTTGTACCAATATTCTGCCCATGATAGCCACTTAGCCCATAGCTTGAGAGTTTCTGACACGAAGCACCTTAAGTACGTCTCCAAGCTCCTGTTGACTACCTCTGTCTGGCCATCCGTCTGCAGGTGGTACGCTGTACTCCTTTTTAAAACTGTTCATTGCAATCTGAACAATTCCTTCCAGAAATGGCTGAGAAACACCTTATCCCTGTCTGATACGATCGCCTCTGGTACTCCGTGCAGTCTGGCTACTTCCCTGATGAATGCTGAAGCTACTGTCACTGCTGTGTAGGGGTGTCTGAGTGGGATGAAGTGTGCATATTTGCTCAATCGGTCCACCACTACCAGTATCATTGTGAATCCTTCTGAGCGAGGCAGTCCATCTATAAAGTCCATAGATATTTCTTCCCACACTCTTCCTGGTAGAGCCAGTGGTTGCAACAGTCCTCCCGGAGACATGGCCATATATTTGTTCCTTTGACAGGTCTCGCAGCTAGCTACCATCTCTTCCACATCCTTGTGCATCCCCTTCCAGTACAGCTCTGCTTCTAACCTCTTGTATGTTTTCTGCACCCCGGAGTGACCTCCCACCGCACTTCCATGAAACTCCTTAAGTAAATTGGGGATGTGGGTCGAGGTTCGGGGTATCACGAATCTCCCTTGGTAAAGTAATTTGTCCCCTTCCAATGAGTACCCTTGGTGGCTCCCTTCTTCTCTCAGTAAATCAGTCTTGATTTTTCTCAATCCTTCATCTCTCGTGCTTTCTTCTCGGATAGCTTCCCAATCCAGCATTAACGGGACAGACAGGGCCACTGTCTGCAACTCCCCCATGCATCTGGACAAGGCATCTGCCGCCTTGTTCTCTGCCCCCGGCCGATACTGAATCTCAAAGTCGTACCCAAGTAACTTGGACAACCACTCTGATGTTCTTCCGTCACCATGCGTTGTTCCAACAAGTACTTCAGGCTTCTTTGATCTGTCCTGACAATGAAATGCCTTCCCAGTAGGTAGGGTCGCCACTTCTGGATTGCCAAAATGATGGCCATCAATTCTCTTTCATATACTGATTTCAGCCTGGCTCTGGCAGTCAACACCTGGCTGAAATAGGCGATGGGCCTACGACTTTGCATCAGAATTGCTCCCAGCCCATAGCCCGATGCATCTGTCTCCACAATGAAGCTCTGAGTGAAGTCTGGCAAAGCTAAAACTGGCACCGTCGTCATCGCCTTCTTCAAGTTCTCAAATGCTGATGTGGCCATTTCCCCCCATAGGAAACCATCCTTCTTTAGCTGTTCCGTGAGTGGCCAAGCTATAGTGCTGTATCCTTTCACAAACCTTCTGTAGTAGCCCGTTAGTCCTAGGAATCCCCTCAGCTCTTTCAAGTTCTTTGGCATTGGCCACTTAAGCATCGCCTCAATTTTGGACTGATCTGCTGCTACCCCGTCTTTGGATACCACGTGGCCCAAATAGTCCACACTGGTTTGTGCAAAGCTACACTTCTTTAAATTAGCCCTCAGCTGGTGTTCTTGTAGTACCTCTAAAACTCTCTTTAGATGTTCCCAGTGTTCTTCCTCTGTCCTGCTATAGACCAGGATGTCGTCGAAAAATACCAGCACAAATCGCCTTAGAAAGGGTTTGAAAACCTCATTCATCAGGGCCTGGAAAGTAGCGGGGGCATTGGTGAGACCAAAAGGCATCACTAGGAACTCATAATGTCCTTCATGAGTTCTGAAAGCTGTCTTCGGTATATCTTCCTTCCTCATCCGGATCTGATGGTAGCCCGACTTCAAATCTATTTTGCTGAAGATCACTGTCCCACTCAATTCGTCTAACAGCTCATCTATGACTGGTATGGGAAATTTGTCAGGTAGTCTCCTTGTTGAGTGCACGGTAATCTACACAAAATCGCCAGCTGCCATCCTTCTTTTTTACCAACAAAACGGGACTAGAGAAAGGGCTGATGCTGGGTCTGATGATCTCTGCCTCCAACATCTCTCTGATCAACCGTTCAATTTCGTCTTTCTGGAACTGGGGGTAACGATAAGGGCGTACACTGATGGGTGCAATGCCTTCCTTCAACACAATAGCATGCTCCCGCTCCCTCTGCGGGGGTAATCCCTGAGGTGGCTGAAATAACTCCTGGAACTACTGAATCAATGGTTGAACGAAGAGGGGTATGTCTCCTCCCTCTTCCATTCTTGCTCCCTCCAGACTGTGCAATTCCACCAAATAGCCTCCTCCCTCCTGCTAAATGGTCTTGATTAGGGACTTGAGAGAAACCCCAGCCTTGGTCAAGCCATCATCTCCCTGTATCATCCTCCTTCTCCCCCCTATTACCAATTCCATCCTCAGATTCCCCCAATTAATCTTCGTCTCTCCCAAAGTACGCAGCCACTTCATCCCTAGGATGACATCCGTGCTCCCCAGTTCTAGGGGAAGGAAGTCTTCCTTTACCTGGATCCCCTGAATCTTCAGCACCACCTCTTTACAGATTCCTCTACCCATTTCCACCTTGCCCGTGCCCATCATCACCCCATAGCCTCCCGTATCGACGAGTTCCATTCCCATCTGGTCAACGATCTGGGTGGAAATGAAATTGTGGGTTGCCCCACTATCAATCAACACAACCACCTCGCGGTCAGCTATCTCTCCTCTCACTTTCATAGTGTGACTCGGGGTGAATCCCACTACAGAGTTGAGGGAGACTTCTGCCACGTCCAGGTGCAGCTTCTCCTCCTCTTCAGTCCTGCTCTCACCTCCCTCCTCGTCTTCCTCGTCCTCACAGACTAAGAGAACCTGAAGAGTTCGGTCCTTGCATCTATGCCCAGGCATGTACTTCTCGTCACAACGGAAGCACACCCCTTTTGCTCTCTTTTCTTGCATCTCCTTCTCTATCAGCCTCTTGAATTGTCCTCCACTTCCCCCACCACCTGATCTCTCCTTGGGCACCTCCCTCTGGTTCCCTGGGGCTACCCCTTTTGAGGGTAACACAGCAGTAGTCATCTTGTATGATCCCCCAGAGTAGTTGCCTCGAGCTCCCCTTTCTTACTTCTTTTGGTCTTCCACCAATTGTGCAAGCTCCATGGCCTTGCCTAAATTCCTTGGCTCCAGCACCCGGACAGCTGTTCTTATCTCCGGTTTGAGCCCTTTCATGAAATTCCCTTCCAGGGCCGATTCGGAGATATGATCCAGACGGCTAGCTAAGTACTCGAATCTGTCCCGGTAGTCGGCCACGGTCCCCTCCTGAGTCAGAGTAAAGAACTGTTCATAGAAGTCTCCTGCTCCGTCGGCTCGGAAATGCTCTAATAAACAATCCTTGAACTCTCGTCAGGTTCTGATAGGCTCTCTTCTGTCTCTCCACTGATACCATGCCAGCGCCTTCCCTTCCAGACACAAACCTGCTGCCGTTAGTTTTTCGTCATCCGTCAACCCGTTGATAGCGAAGTAACGCTCCACCTTGTATATCCAGCCATGGCCATCTTCACCCTCAAAGATGGACATCTTCAACTTCCTCACCTTCGGATCCCTCCCGTTACCTCGAAAATCTCCGTAACCTCCCGTTCCTCGAAGAGGAGGTGCTCCCCAAGTGTCCCGATCCTCCCTCCGACGTTGGTAACCGAATTCTTCGTCATAATCTCCTCTTCCCCTTTCAAAATCAGCACCTCGACGCTGATATTCTTCTCTCCTCTCTCCAAAATCTGCACTGCCTTCATATTCCCCCCGCCTGCCTCCAAAATCCACACCTCGACGCTGAAAATCAGCACCTCGACGCTGAAAATCAGCACCTCGACGCTGAAAATCAGCACATCGACGCTGAAAATCAGCACCTCGACGTTGAAAATCAGCACCTCGGCGGTCATTCCCCATGCTCATCTCCTCTCTAGAGAGTGGCTCTAGAGGTGGCATGTCGTCATCCCCTTCAAGAATCTCCACCTCCAGATTCCTCCTCCCCCGAATTGGGTTTGGATTTCCTCCTACGCCATGGCCGTCAGTAGTCTCTCTCACTTCCGATGTACCCTGATTGGTTTTCATCTCCAATAGTTTCTTCATCATTTCTTCCATAGCCGCGAACCTCCCTTCCAACCTATCATTATTGTTGGAGATTTCCAGGAACTTTCCCTCCAGATCTGTCTTCAGTTGACCGAACTCGCCTTCTAATACTTCCACCTTCTTTCCGGCCATTTTTCTTCTATCGGATCCACAAAAATCCTCTTCCGGAGACGAAGATCTTGCTGAAATTTCAGAATTTCAGCCGCCAGTGGTCCCGAACCTGGCTCTGATACCAATTTGATAGGAAACACTTGGATTTTCAAGTGTTTCACACCAAAAACCAAGTAGATCTAGGATGAACTGCTGTCCACAGCAGGAAAACAGCCAAAAACAGAGAAGAAACGTTGGAAAACGTAGGAAAAACAATACAAACGCTTTTATTTCGATAACGGATGAAAAGCACTTGCAAGATACAACTTTCCTTCAATTCGAGAGGAAGGAAAAACTCTCCCAAAGATCTCCGGCGAAGCCAAGAGCCCAAGACACCAAAACCTAGATCTCAAAGCAATTTAAATTCAAGATGATTCCCAAATCCCTCTAAAACACCTAATTAAAGACAAAGGATTAATACAAAATACCTAAACAACCCCTCATTCAAATATTTTCCCTCCTAACTTGAATTAACATCAAGTGGGCCCACCCACTTGTTTCCGCCCCCCTCTGTCTTCCGCCTCCTGTAGGCAATGATCGATCCAGGGTGGACCGGTCCAGCCGGCCCAGGCCCAGGATGGGCCGGCGTAACAGAGCCAAGAATCCGGACGTTTCCAAGGTTGATGGGTGATCCGATTCCCTCTCCTAGGATTTTTCCTCTCCAAGAACTCCTAAGCTCTCACAAGAACTCAATTTGTTGAAATTTTTCATATATTCTTTCATTAACTTGAAAAGAAACATAAGTGGCTTATAAATATCCTCAAACAATAAAAAGAAACTAAAAGACAACATTGCCCCTAGGACTTACATGTGACAAGACCCTTAAGTAAGGGTAAAACAAGAAATGCTAATAAAACATATACATAATGCAAATAAATAAAACAAATACATATAATGAATCAAAAATAGATCGACACGATTGTGGCTGTAGATCGTCGGCCACATCTCTGATATACTTTCCATGATATGATGTCCCCATCATATGCCCATAAAAAACTTAGCAAAATTCCTAGGTCTCTAAGCCATGGATGTGGTCGACGCTCCCCTAGCCTTAGGATCCTAGGAAACACTTACATTTTTATTTCTAAACCCCAAAATAAATCCTATGTTGTTGTCCTCTTCACAAAATGGGATTTCCACTTATTTTCTCTCATGTGAGAGCTCGAGGAGGATGCCGATATGCACGGGGTTGTTAGATCGGTGTTCAACAACCTCCAAATGCTTGAAAACATCATTCATGTTGTGTCCAATTTGTCATCTACAGTCATGCCCTATGGTAGATGCTATCATTTGTCCCCAAATTCAATGATGGTGCGTAGGCTTTGGACTGCTGCTAGTTGTATGCATTTCTCACTTAAATGTATTGTCATGACAAAATTGACACACCAATTTTGAATAGCTTGCATGTATTGAAAACATGATAGTCTCTAGAGTTTTGCTTAATGCCTATATTAAATTTAATTGATTTAACTCTCAAGTCATTGTGCGACATCCCATAGACCTTCAAAGGTCTATGTAGCAAGTATCACAATATAAATAATCAATTAAGTTAACATTTTTTGCATCATAAAAAAACTTGGAGTATAAGATGACAATCTTAAATTAACTAAATGATGTGTAATCTAAGCATATGAGAAAGCTCATAAACTTGCAACTCATTCAAATTGCATGTACTTTTCTTTCAAGCATAGATCATGACAAAAATGATTTTCAAGCATAGGAATGTGCATATGTTGAAGTTTATGAATTTTCTTGAAGTTTTGTAAGTGCTTGAGAATGTTTAATCAACTTGAAAAGTCACTAAATTATTGTGAGGCTTCTCATCGGCCTTTTAGGGTCTATTTTGCAAGTCTCATGAATGGAATTGTTGATTAAGTTTATGTACAACATTTTGCGAAGTAAAATACTTTATTGCACTCAATTGCCAAAATTTCAAAAAATGCAAATCACCTACACACACTTCTAGGCTCCTTAGATCATATCAGTTTATTTTAAAATGTCTTAGAAGTTGTAGGAATCAACCTCTCCTATTAAAAGGAGTCCAAAACACTAAAAAATAAAATAAGATGCTTTCTTTCAAATACCTTCCTCCCTCGCATGATATTTGGAGCCCCCTCAAGGCTTCACATATTTTATTGCATGAATCTTAGCATCCTCTAGGAGCTACCATCAACCTTAGATAAATCCTAGCATTGTTCTAAATCAAATTGAATAAAACTAAGCTTGACTTGGTTTATTATTTAATCCTTTGCTTGGTGTTCTTTTAAACTCACACAAAGATTTCTAAATGACCTCTAAAGAGTTCAAGAGAGCATTAGGAACTTTTAGGACCAAATTCTATGTTCTTTTACCTCTTTGTTGAGACAAAATCAACAAAGATCATATCACCCTTTTACATTTACCTAAACCAAGTTAGATAGATGATCATGCATCATTAAATATCAAATTCAATGATTGCTTATTAACTTGTAGTCTCAAAATTATAAGTCTTTTATTTTTTCTACGGACCCCAAAGTTCTTAAAAAACTCTTACCTTATCTTAAAAGATATAGGTCTTCTCTTTTTCTCCTCAACCTCAAAGTTGTAGGAGATTCATATCCAACCAATTCATTTGTTGAGTCAATATCAACAAGTAACTTCATTTTAAATATAAAAATCTAAATCCTATCTCTCTTTCATTCTCCTAACCCAAGTTAGGCGAATGAGTTTCTCTCTTTGGACACTCAAAAGTTCAAAGAGCTTCTTATGATTTGTAGTCCAAAGCTATACATTATTCAATCTCTATGCTTACAAAAGTTGTAGAGATTTCTCATTCCTCCTTTAGCTCACAAGCTATAGGGATCTTCCAACTTGTTTGCCTCAAAGCTATGAATTTTATTCTTTTCTTCTTAGCTCCAAAGCTAAGGAGAATTCTCCAACCCTTAGCACAAAAGCTATAGTTTGAATATCTTTTTTTCTTTTTCTTTAGCCTCAAAGCTGAAGAAAACTCTCATTCCTTTAGCCTAAAAGCTATAGGATTTATTCTACCTTTAGCTCCAAAGCTTTGGGTATTTCACTATGTTCATTTACTTGATCTCCAATCAAGTGAATGATTTTTAGTCATAGGCCCCTAAGCCTTTCCTCTTCTATTGGAGCCAAATTCAATAGGAGCTTCTTCCTCTTTGGCCTCAAAGCCAATGTCTATCTATTTGACCCAAATCAAAAGGATAATCCCTCTCCTTAGACCCAATCTTTAAGTAGCCTTTCACTTAACCAAAACAAGTGATTTTTTGCTCTTATGACATTTAAACATAACCCTTAGATGTTCTTTAGTAGCATCTTTCTGTTGAAACTCACCTTATCCAATTAGTTGAATTTCACAGTCCTAAGCCAAATCCTTAAGCATGTTTACCTTATCCTATTAAGTGGATATTTTTCTCTTATCAAAATATTAAGAGAACCTTAAAAATATCTAAAAATTGCTTAGATTCCTCTTGATATAATGATGAATTATTTCACCCCAAAAAGTAGAATGCCTACATCATTAGATCTTAGGATTCCATAAGTAACAAACTTGCCTCAAAGAAAGCAGTGGCTACTCTATAGGTTATTCATAACCCTTCTAAATATGAAATAATTAAAAATTAAATAAAAATTTTAAGTCACAAATAACTAAAGTGAACCACCCCTTTGATTAAATTTTAAGACACCAATTGTAGTGTGACATGCCTCACAGCCGTCACGCACTTAGGTGCATAGTCCCCAAACATACTAGGATTAAGATTTTTCTTTTATGTGCTTGTGTTTGATGTATGTGGTGTGATGCCTATTGGATTATATACATTGTGCGCACTTGCCCTTAAGTGGTTAGGATAGAGAAATATATTGTTTTTCAGCATGTGGTCATGTTTAAGAGGAGGTAATTAAATTATAAAAATGCTTGCTTATAGTTGCTGTTTAAAACCCCCCAAAGAGACATGACCAATATGGTAGAAAAAAGGACTTGACACTACTAGTGCCAGACAATTCTGGAATATTTCTTTTTGCCATATAAACTCCTTCCTAATCCTCTTCTATTTTGTAGATTTGAATCTTTTTATTTTTAAAATGTATTTGTTAGACTTAGGAAGTAATGTAAGCCAATGGGATACAGTTACACGAGAGATGAACCAGAAGGATGAACCCTCTTAGGTGAAGCCTTGGATGCATCTAGAAGCTGAAGCTTGAAGACCTTACAGGTTTAGTTTGTAAAAATTTGATTGGGTTGTATAATTAATGACAATTAAGCTGTCAAGTATAATTGTAATAATTGGATTCTACAATTTACTTTGATTGTTTATTGAGTGCGCATTATAAATGTATGTTCTTTTCTAGGTTTCTTTACTTGCTTTGAGTAGGAGTGGCTTGGACTTTATTATGAGGTAGGCTCAAGACAAAACTAATTTTTTTGTAAACAATCTTTAATGAATCATAGGATAACCATTTTTCTAAATAAAAGAGAATTGCATGGCTCACTCTAAGGAGCCAAATTTTTTAAATTAAGATGATTATGCATGGCCAGTGCATCACATATAAAAAGCTTTCACTTAAGGACATATAATAAAAATCTGCTTTCAGTGAGTCAGCATATTCATACCCACATTGTTAGGCATCTTGGCCTAAAAGCTAAGTTGTAAGTCTTATATTCCAAACCAAAGGAATCTTCCTAATCTTCATATGGATTGAGACCAGACTTTATAATTTTAAAAGCATTTAGGTTGATTTAGCTGGTAGCCCTTTTCAAGCATGGTTGTAAATCCAGAGGTTAGACTAACTTATGTCTCATATGAGGTGTAGATTTGTGTAAGTCTCTTGTACTTTATTAGACTTAAGTTCGAGGCACTATCCCTTAGTAGTTCTTACCTTAGCTCTAGGATCCGAGATTGTTATTGATCCCAGTCACTTCATAAGCCATCACATTTCGAACATTTTCTTCAACTTGTGTTGTTGAAATATAAGCCATTATATTCTAAATCAAATTGGTTAACTTGAACAAAAATCTAATTTTAAAATGTAAAGTCTAATATAAGATAGTTTGAGTACTTTTTAGTTTTCCCAAAATCAAGTACTACATCTAATTCCTTCGGCTTCCATTTAAAACGAAAGCAAATATGATTTAAAGTTGATCACATCTCCCTTGAAATTCTCAAAAACCAAATATTTGAACAAGAATTCTCAAATTTTAAAATGAAAATATTGCTTATATTTTGATAACTCTAAAGAAATCAGTAGTTTAATCAAAAGTATTTTCAAGTAACAAATATTTGAGATATAATTAACTATTGAGACTTGCCCCTATGGGGCATCCGTACCCCATAATAAAATAAATACCATTCAACCAAATATTGAATAGGAGAAAATCTTTATTAAAAATATAAAATTGTGAGTATTATTATTGAGTCTATAGAGAAATAAAAAATTTTCCCTTTTGGATAATATATTATTTTCTATGCCATGATCAATCACAAAATATCCCAATTCATTGAGGATGACAAAATTTCTCCAACACCTCTATATTTTAGATTTCATTTAAAGAATTCAAAAATATTTCTTCAAGACTAATAATTTAATAAATTTTGAATCATTATGCTCTAAGGGTTTAGCCTTGATTTTCTTAACCCATTATTACTCTCAGGACATTAACATGAACATACTTTCAGAGTTGTAGATTGAGATTTCATGAGTTGACCCCAGGATATGCTGTTTTTTACATTTAATACTTGGAGAGTGCTGCTTTGATTTGTTTTTGCTTGTGGGAAGTTTGCTAGGATAAATTAGAAACGACCCTTCAATTTTGTAAGTAATGCCGAGTAGGTTGCGATTTTGGTTGATGCCTCAAGATTTGTGCTTGATTTTATGAATTTTTATGGAAGGGCTTTCTTACATCTCGGCCAATTCAATGGCCAAGAATTACCCATGATGCATGGATGTAAATTCATGGAATCATTTTTTGGATTGCCATGACTACTTGGCTCTTTTATTTTTTATATGCTTCTATCAAACTTGATTGCTAAGGCATTAATGCAAATGCTTAGACTAGAGACAAGTGCACTTGTAAATTTGTATACTTGGGATAGATTTAGAAAGGAATGGAGTATAGGTTGCACAAGGGTTTACCTTTAACAAACATTATTTTACTGATGATATCGCTATGAGATTGTTACTTAAGTTGCATGTCACATTTTTTTAAGGAATACTTATAGGAAATGAGGGAATTTATTTTAAGACATTGCATCTTCTTAGCAGTTGACAAGACCTTTGAGTTCAAAAGAGCTTCTCCCCCTTCTTCGAAGTTTGAATATCTTGTATTATTGAGAAGGATGAATTGGTGTTGCATAATAGTCTAGGCTTTGTACAACTTATCCTATGAAAGATGGTAGGCTTGATTATACTTTATATATTTCTTCTATGCTAGACTTTAGAAAGAGCTAAGTGGTTGGCCAACTTTTTTAGAAATTCCTAGATGCACTGAAGGAGGTGAAAGGTTTGCTTCCTAGGAGATCAATGGAGTTTTGAGTTATTAGTGAAATGAGCTCCTATATCAAATCATATTTTATATTGACACTTTGGTAAAGAGTTAGGAGATTAAAAAATAGGTAAAGGATTTATTGAGTAAGAAGTTATTGAAATTGGTTCCTCACATTGTAGTTCACCGGTCATGGTAGTTCCGAAAAAAAAGAAGCAGACAATCCATAGAGGATGGGCATTGATTATAAAGCATGCAATAAAGATTATTTTAGAAAAGCAATTATCCATTGACCATGATTGAGGATTTGATCCTTGCTATAACAATCTGAATACTTATTCAAATTGGATAAGAAGTCGAATACAATCAAATCCTAACAGGTGTGGGATGAGGACACTTGGAAGACTGCTTTCAAAACTTGTCCAATGTCTTTAAATGGATAAATGATGTCTATACCATACAATGCTTCTGCCTCATTTATAAGGATGATGAACAAGGTACTTTGACCTTTCGTAGACTCTTTTATTAATGTATACTTTGATGACTATCTTGTCATGTAGTAACCTTTGGGAAGGGCACTTACATTACCTAGAGGAAGTCCTCTTTATACTAAAAGTCTCTTAAGATATGCTAAATATCAAAATGTGTTGGAACTTTTAACTTGCTTATATAGGGTTTGAAATTAGAGAAGACGAGTTATAGATTGACCCTAATATCGTTAAGGTCATACACGAGTAACCAAGGACAAACACTATATTTGAAGTGAGGAACTTTTTGGATACTTGCTAATATGTTAGAAAATGCATCAACGGTTTTTTAATATTTTGCTTGCCCTACTGCACATTCTCATAAGGGTAGGGAGGAAATTTGCCTAGGAAGAGCATGGGGAGGCTACCTTTCATTTTGTTGACATGAATGATCATTCAACTGAAAATTATGTAGCTGGAATAGACATTGGTGTATAATAGGTGTTGTTGATCATGGAAATATTTGGTACTAGCTAGAAAATGCACTTGGAGTTGCAATTCTTTAGGGGTTGTTGTGTCTTATGCAACACTTGACCATCCCACTAAAAAGTAGAGTTTTAGATGTCACTTTCAAAACCACGGTGGCCATGGGAAAGAATCTCTATAGACTTTCTTGGAGGGCTACTTGACACATAAAGGATTAAATGATCTATTTGTTATTATTAATATGTTGTTAGGCTCATCAAAATGTGTTCTTGTACAGTGTAGAAAAACAATTATATGTGAAAAATTGCAAAATTGTTCATCCAACATGTCTTAAAGCCCACATCCATCATCTCTATAGGACCAACCATTTTCTTAGCTTATGTTATAGAAAATTATGGAGCATGAAGGACACCATATTGGCGAGGATCATTGCTTTCCTCCCACAAATGGATTATCTAGTAGGGGTTGTGAACAAAGTTATTGTGAGGATGTTGCAAATATATAACGCCATTTACCTGTGAACTTCGATGGCAACATATTTGTTACTAATAAGAGATTTGAGAAGAAAAGCTTGGTTTTATTCATTACTATCTTCCCTATTTATAGATCTATACAAGATATCTTAATGAGGAAATAATATATTACATAAAATTTCTAATAAAATCTTTCCTAAATTTGTTCCTTCATTATGGTATGATCCATGAGAGCATCCCATGGATTGTTCTCTGTGTCCGTCGGATCCTTTGCACTGGGAATGGCTGGATTTCAACACTCCCCCTCAAGCTGGGAAATATGGATCTGTCATTCTCAACTTGTCAATCATTATGAGAAAGGCAGAACTGTCCAATCCTTTGGTAAGGATATCTACGAGTTGATCCTTCGATGATACATGGTCGAACACTTACTAGACCACTGTCTAGTTTTTCTTTAATGAAATGTCTGTCCACTTCTATGTGCTTGGTCCTGTCATGCTGGACTGAATTGTGGGCTATGCTGATTTGTTGTCACAATGTAGCTTCATGGGCTCATCCCACTTAATCTTTAAGTCTTCTAGGATTATTTTGATCCATAGTAGCTTACTGATGTAAACTAAATAGAGATGGCACAAAGAGAAATCCGACAAGAGAAACAAATCTGACTTTTATAAGATTAAGATGAAACTTTGAGAACAAAATAAGATAAGAAACAACTATTTTTAGAAAAGAAAACTTCCAGCTATCAAAACAAAACAAGACTATCATAGAAAACAATATTTTTAACAAAAAAAACTATCCTCAGAACATCCTTCAAGAGGACTCCTCACATGTACCGATTGTAGGAATAATATTTAGAATAAGGTTTAGATATGCAAACCAAGGGTCCACCACTGCTAGGGGGATTCAATGTCCTTTTAACTTCTCCAGCAAAATGTCACCAAACCGTCCACAACTTCACCAATCAGCCAACAACTTTGCTAAAACAGCCCACAACCTTTTTAAAACAGCCAACCGAAATCAGCCAACCAAAATCAGCCAACCACTTTGCCAACAGAACTAGAAGAAAGATACAGGTGGGGTGGAACTTGCGTAGAGAAGAAGGAGGTTAGAAGACCGAGAAGAAAGAGGAGAAGCTCGCAAGCTTTCCTAGGGGAGAAGGAGAATGGAAAAAGCTCTCAAGCTTTTCCAAAGGAAAACCCTCAGGTTTTGTAAGCACTTAGCTCTCAAATATTCACCACCAAATCTTCTCAAAATACCTCATATATATAGGCCAAAGAGGGGGAACTTAACAGCCAAAAGTTCCCAGCTTTTTAGATAGAAATGAAAGGCCAAGAGGCATAATTGCAAAATCCCAAGAGCCAAAGAACAAAGCCACGGAAC
The DNA here is from genome assembly GCA_016618105.1 of Dendrobium huoshanense. Taxonomy (NCBI): domain Eukaryota; kingdom Viridiplantae; phylum Streptophyta; class Magnoliopsida; order Asparagales; family Orchidaceae; genus Dendrobium; species Dendrobium huoshanense. The sequence goes on from CM028351.1 coordinate 10,097,830, forward strand.
CAGTCAACATACCGTGGAATCAGCACAGGAAACCAGGCGGAAGCAGCCAAAGAACAAAGCCACGGAACCAGCACACCGTGGAATCAGCACAAGAAACCAGGCGGCTGCATTATGTTCGGTCAACAGAGGGAATGCCAAGGCAGAAAAAACAGCACCCAAAGAGCCATTTCACATCCCAAAACAGCCAGCCGAGAGAGAGCAATTCCAAAGCAGAAATTTGGCTGCAGGAATTTTATTACAAAAGGAATGTGAAAGAGCAAAATCCACCCAGCAAGTCTAGTTCTCCTTTAATAACTTTATAGCAAGCTACTAGCTCATAATGAGCTACTACTCCACTAGAAATTAATGAGCTTGGCACAACTAAAGTTTAATTTCTTATGCTCAAACCAAAACAGTCAAAGATCTCATGAAACCAGCAGCCAACAAAGGACAAATGGACCCCCCCAAGCCGGCAAATCCAAGGAAACAAAATCCAAACCTCTTCCTACCATGATCATTGGATTTACCACCATCATAGGATAGCATAAAAATAAAAAAAATAGAAAATATAGTTCATAACAAAATTTAAACAGAAAAATCTAAATGCATCAATTCCCCCCAGGTGGGGAATTCTCATCTCCTGATGAGAAAACTTTAGCAACTCTTTTATAGAGCTCCAAATTTCGCTTTTGAAGTTCAGCAGCATCAATCCACGTGCAATCAATTAAAGGTCGATTGCTCCATTTAACCAAAAACTTCTGGTGTTCTCCATGCCTTGTCTTTGTTGTTTTTATATCAACAATTTCTTCAATCAGATCATCTTGGTTCAACGAAGGAGTGGACAGTGGCAATGTTTCAAGATCCACAGAATCACCTGTATTTCCTTCATACAAAGAAAGATCAGAAACATTAAATATAGGAGAAGTTCCAACTGTGTTAGGTAAATCTAAAAGATATGCATTTGTGCCCAATTTCCGGAGAATGCGAAAAGGACCAAATTTTTTTCTGCTCAGCTTTCCAAAAGTACCAACGGGAAAGCGCTGACGACGGAAATAAGCCATTACCATATCCCCTTCTTTAAAAACAACCTCTCTCCGATGCTTATCTGCAGCAGTTTTATATTTGTCATTTGAAATACGGAGTTTTTCAAGAACTTGTTGTTGGACAGATTTGATATGATCAAATGTTTCTAATGCTTCAGCACTTAATTTGCTCGGTAAAGACAAACCATTTCGATCCAAAATGTGAGGAATTGAATGACCATATAAAATCTCAAAAGGAGTTTTTCCAGTAGTTCTATTAACAGAATTGTTATAAGCAAATTCAGCTTGTGGTAAGATCAAATCCCATTGAAAAGGTTTCTCACCAGCAAGGCATCTTAAAAGATTTCCCAAACTTCGATTGACAACTTCAGTTTGTCCATCGGTTTGAGGATGGTAAGCACTGCTAAACTGAAGAGAAGTTCCTAACTTAGCCCAAAGTGTTCTCCAAAAGTGACTCAAAAATCTAGTGTCTCTATCAGAAGTAAATGTACGAGGAATACCATGAAGTCGAACAATTTCTTTAAAAAATAAATCAGCCACATGAGATGCATCAGAAGTTTTTTTGCAAGGAATGAAATGAGCCATTTTACTAAAGCGGTCAATAACAACAAAAACAGAATCATGTTTTCTTACAGTAACCGGCAAGCCCAGAATAAAATCCATAGAAATATCTTCCCAAGGTTTATTTGGAATTGGAAGAGGAGTGTATAAACCAGAATTTTGTGAAGTCCCTTTGAAAGCTTGACAGATATTGCATTGCTTCACAAACTTAGTAATTTGTTTTCTCATGTGAGGCCAAAAATATTTTTCTTCTACCATAGCAATAGTTTTCCCTTGACCAAAATGACCACTTAACCCACCACCATGAAGTTCTTGCACTAACTGTTCTCTTAAAGAATTATTTGAAATGCAAAGTCTAGAACCCTTAAACAAAAAGCCTTGGTGAATAACAAATTGACCAGACGGATCAGTTCCCAAGTTAAGACAAGCCTCCCAAATATCTTTAAAATCAGAATCAGAAGCATAAGTATCTTTCAAAAACTCAAAAGAAGTAATGGTAGGATAAACAGTAATCAATAAATGTGACATTCGACTTAAAGCATCGGCAACCTTATTCAACACACCAGTTTTATGTTTGATATGAAAGGAATACTCTTGCAAAAAAGAAACCCATTTAGCATGTCTCTTGTTGAGATTTTTTTGTGATCCCAAAAATCTTAAAGCCTCGTGATCAGTGTTTAAAACAAATTCTCGCTGAATCAAATAACTTCTCCAAAATTTTAAAGCTTGAACAATAGCATAAAATTCCAAATCATAAGTAGAATATCGAGATCGAACATCATTCAATTTTTCACTAAAATATGCAACTGGTTTTCCTTCTTGGCTTAAAACAGCACCGATTCCCACATGTGAAGCATCACAATCAACTTCAAAAACTTTTTCAAAATCAGGCAGACTAAGAATTGGAGCATGACTCATTTTCATTTTGATAATTTGAAAAGTTTTTTCAGCCTCTGGAGTCCATCTAAAAATTCCCTTTTTCAAACAGTCAGTAATAGGAGCAATTACAGAACTAAAATTTTTAATGAATCGACGATAGAAAGATGCCAAACCATGAAATCCCCTAACCTCACTGATATTTTTAGGAATAGGCCAGCTTTTGATTGCCTCAATTTTCACAGGATCAACTTTTATTCCCTCAGCAGACACAATATAACCCAAGAAAGTCAAACTTGAAGTCATAAAAGTACACTTTTTAAGATTGATATACAATTTTTGTTCCCTCAAAGTTTGCAAAATTTTTTTAATATGTAAAAGATGTTCAGAAGGATGAATACTGTAAATCAAAATATCATCAAAATATACCACTACAAACTTTCCGATAAAAGGTCTCAAAATATGATTCATTGTTCGCATAAAAGTACTTGGAGCATTAGATAAACCAAAGGGCATAACTAGCCATTCATACAACCCTTCTTTGGTTTTAAAAGCAGTTTTCCATTCATCTCCAGACCTTATTCTTATTTGATGGTACCCACTTCTCAAATCAATTTTGGAAAAAATTTTGGCACCACTTAACATGTCAAGCAAATCATCAAGCCTCGGTATGGGAAATCTGTATTTAATGGTTATCTTATTGATAGCACGACTATCCACACACATACGCCAAGTTCCATCTTTTTTAGGAGTAAGCAAAGCAGGCACAGCACAAGGACTTAGACTTTCTTTTATTAAACCCTTTTCCAAAAGTTCAGTCAGTTGCTTAGAAAGCTCTTTATGTTCATTTGGACTCATCCTGTAATGTGAAAGATTAGGCAAAGTTGCTCCAGGAATTAAATCAATGTGATGTTGAATGTCTCTCATAGGAGGTAAGCCAGTTGGTAACTCGTCAAGTGTTAAATCAGAAAATTCATTAAGCAATGGTTGCACTTCCTTAGGAATTTCAAGAGCCAAATCAGATTCTTTTCCAAGCACCAAATAAGCCACTTCAAATTGTTTCAAATCATTTGTGTTTAAAAGTAATTCAGGAGTGGATGAATTTTCAGATTTCTCTTTTTTTGTTGGAGGATCAAAAATGTTTCTTTGAGGAAAGAGAGTGAATTTCTTATTGTTTTGAATCAATGTATAAGTATTCCTCTCGCCATTATGAATGGTTTTATTATCATATTGCCAAGGACGCCCCAAAAGTATATGGCAAACTTCTAAAGGCACAACATCACAAACAATTTGATCCTCGTATGTCCCTCCAATTGTCAAATTAATGGTGCATTGCTTTGTTATTGGGACCTCACCTCCTTCCTTAAACCATGAAATTTTATAAGATTTGACAAGAGGTTTTGTTTTCAATTTGAGCTTTTCAACCATGTGTTGTGACACAAAATTTCCTGAACTCCCACTATCAATCATTAAAGTGCAAATCTTCCCTTCAACCGTGCAAGTTGTTCTAAAAATGTTTCTTCTTAGCCACTTATCGCCCTTTTCTTTTTGAGCAGTTAAAACTTGTCGAATTACTAACAAAGGTTCTCCCTCGTCTCCTTCCAAATCAAAATTTTCCATTTCAGCTTCATTATCAGATTCTGGTTCATTTTCTTCTTCTTCACTCTTATTTTCATTTTCTATCAAATTATTTCGAGGAGGATTATTTTTTCTGCAAGTAGCCGACAAATGACCATAAAGTCCACATTTGAAACAAGGTCCAATTAGTTTAGGTTGTTCAATAGGTTTAGAACCCATTAGCCCTTTACCCTTATCCAGATTTTGACTTTCATAAGTTTTGATTTTTGTTCCCGACGTCCCAACAGAAGTTTGAGATTGGATTTTTACCCCACCAGTTTGTCGTCGCTTATATGTTTCAATAACTTTGCTACTTCCCCTTTGATGTTGTTTCTCAATTTTTAAAGCCATGCGATAAGCCTCATCTAGTTTAATGACATGATGCAAGTTTAATTGATCATGGATTGCCCACTTAAGACCATTAAGATATCTTGTTACTGTTTTTTCTTCAGATTCATCTAAATCATTCCTAGCTTGCAACTTAAAAAAGTTTTTGGTGTATTCTTCCACAGTTAGAGTTCCTTGACGCAGATTATTAAATTCTTGAAAAATAGTTCTTGAATGATCAGAAGGCAAAAATTTCCCTTTCATTTTTTCTTTCATTCTTTCCCAGTTTTGAATTTTTTCTTTACCTCGCCTTAATCTATTGTTTTGCAAATTTTTCCACCATGTTAAAGCATGTCCTGTTAATTTTAAGCTTGCAAATTTAACTTTCCGATTTTCTGGTATTTCTTTCCACTCAAAAAATTGATCCATTTTTTCAACCCATTCGAGGAATTGTTCCGGTTGTAATTTTCCTTCAAAATTATGGACATCGATTTTAATCCCATGATCCCAGTTTCTTTGACGCCTATTTTGATTCCTAGGACCCTCATCTTCGCTCTCAGAAGACATGACATTAGGATTAACATTAGCTTGATTGACATTTAAATTCGCGATTGCTTCAGCCATAGTATTGATTTGTTGTTGCAAATTATTTAATTGTTGTAAAAGTTGTTGCAAATCCCCTTGATTATTAGCCATCGATTGAAAAGCAAAGACTCAAAAAAAAGACAGATAACTTAGACAAAAGACTACCCAAGCAAGGAACTTGCTCTGATACCAAATTGATGTAAACTAAATAGAGATGGCACAAAGAGAAATCCGACAAGAGAAACAAATCTGACTTTTATAAGATTAAGATGAAACTTTGAGAACAAAATAAGATAAGAAACAACTATTTTTAGAAAAGAAAACTTCCAGCTATCAAAACAAAACAAGACTATCATAGAAAACAATATTTTTAACAAAAAAAACTATCCTCAGAACATCCTTCAAGAGGACTCCTCACATGTACCGATTGTAGGAATAATATTTAGAATAAGGTTTAGATATGCAAACCAAGGGTCCACCACTGCTAGGGGGATTCAATGTCCTTTTAACTTCTCCAGCAAAATGTCACCAAACCGTCCACAACTTCACCAATCAGCCAACAACTTTGCTAAAACAGCCCACAACCTTTTTAAAACAGCCAACCGAAATCAGCCAACCAAAATCAGCCAACCAAAATCAGCCAACCACTTTGCCAACAGAACTAGAAGAAAGATACAGGTGGGGTGGAACTTGCGTAGAGAAGAAGGAGGTTAGAAGACCGAGAAGAAAGAGGAGAAGCTCGCAAGCTTTTCTAGAGGAGAAGGAGAATGGAAAAAGCTCTCAAGCTTTTCCAAAGAAAAACCCTCAGGTTTTGTAAGCACTTAGCTCTCAAATATTCACCACCAAATCTTCTCAAAATACCTCATATATATAGGCTAAAGAGGGGGAACTTAACAGCCAAAAGTTCCCAGCTTTTTAGATAGAAATGAAAGGCCAAGAGGCATAATTGCAAAATCCCAAGAGCCAAAGAACAAAGCCACGGAACCAGTCAACATACCGTGAAATCAGCACAGGAAACCAGGCGGAAGCAGCCAAAGAACAAAGCCACGGAACCAGCACACCGTGGAATCAGCACAGGAAACCAGGCGGCTGCATTATGTTCGGTCAACAGAGGGAATGCCAAGGCAGAAAAAACAGCACCCAAAGAGCCATTTCACATCCCAAAACAGCCAGCCGAGAGAGAGCAATTCCAAAGCAGAAATTTGGCTGCAGGAATTTTATTACAAAAGGAATGTGAAAGAGCAAAATCCACCCAGCAAGTCTAGTTCTCCTTTAATAACTTTATAGCAAGCCACTAGCTCATAATGAGCTACTACTCCACTAGAAATTAATGAGCTTGGCACAACTAAAGTTTAATTTCTTATGCTCAAACCAAAACAGCCAAAGATCTCATGAAACTAGCAGCCAACAAAGGACAAATGGACCCCCCCAAGCCGGCAAATCCAAGGAAACAAAATCCAAACCTCTTCCTACCATGATCATTGGATTTACCACCATCATAGGATAGCATAAAAATAAAAAAAATAGAAAATATAGTTCATAACAAAATTTAAACAGAAAAATCTAAATGCATCACTTACATATTCCTAAGGTCATAGCTCGTTATTCTGCTTCTACACTGGATCTTGCCACCACATTCTATTTCTTGCTTCTCCATGTAACTAGGTTCCCCCCAAGAAATGTGCAGTATCCAGAGGTAGATCTTCTGTCAAAAGGTGATCCCGTATAGTCACCATTCGTGTATACTTCTAGGGTTATTCTGCGATCTCTCTTGAAGAGAATCCATTTTCCTGGGTTTCCTTTGAGGTTGTGCAATATCCTGTCCACTGCTTGCATGTGAATCTGCTTTGGATTCTGCATAAACTGACTAACCATGCTTACAGCAAATGCTATATCTGGTCTAGTTTGGGAAAGGTAGATAAATTTCCCTACAAGTCTTTGGTAAGCTCATTTATTCACATCTGGATCTTCTCTAGCTTCCCCAAGTTTAAGATTAGGTTCTACTGGTTTCGGTGCTAGTTTACAAGCTAGTTTACCTGTTTCTTTCAAAAGATCTTTGGTATATTTTTGTTGTGAAATAAATATTCCTTTGCTGGAGTGAGTTACTTCAATTTCGAGAAAGTATTTTAGTCTACCAAGTTCTTTGATATCAAATTCCTTAGTAAGACTTTTTCTTAAACTAACTTTCTCCTCTTCGTTATTTCCATTCAAGATAATATCATCAACATATACCAATAAAATTGTGACTCCCCCTGAGTTTGAATGTTTAAAGAATAATGTATGATCCCCTTGACTCTGTCGGTACCCATTAAGGTGCATGAATTTAGAGAATCTTCCGAACCATGCCCTTGGTGATTGTTTGAGCCCATATATAGCCTTTTTTAGTCTACACACTCTGTTACCTTCAGTTTCTTCCTTAAACCTCGGTGGTATTTCCATCAATATCCCTTCTTCCAAATCCCCATGCAGGAATGCATTTTTCACATCCAATTGCTCCAGATGTCAATTGTACTTGACTGCTAGTGAGAGTAGTATTCTGACCGTATTATGAAACGTGAGATAGAGAAGAATCTTGTGGTCAAAACATCAAAATAGCCTTTAGATTGATGAAATACGGAAGAAGACAAACAAGGCACAATGGATATTCTATTGGAGAGGAATATTCGACTCTCCTAAATCTCTAGACGTCACTAGAGCCCAAACTAGAACTAAGAACCAGAAAATTTCAACAAAAATAGAGATGAAAACCTAACCCTAGCCACCAAAACATACTTGAGCATACAATAATTAGATAAATCTTAAAACAGATCATTCTATTTGACTTTTTGCTCCTATGCCCCCCTTAATTCCCCCTAATTAAGCTTGTGGACCCCACTATCAAGGGGCAACATAGATGGGGGCAGAACTTCTACTGTTCTTAGGCCTTAACCCATTACGTGGGGTTGGCCACATGAATCTTTTTTCTCCATTATGTCCTGTTAAGAGTCAAATTCTAATTTAATTTAATAAAAAATGTCATTTCTAATATTTTTAGGTCTACCTCTATCTTTCTTAACAGAGGCCAAATAATACATCTATTCACCTGATCGAGTCATCGGAAGGCTGACATTTTATGTGTCCAAACCATCCAAGGAGATGAGCACCAAAAAAAATAAAATAAAATAAAATAAAAAAACTTGCTTGTTTATTTTTTTAATTTAAATTTTCTTTGAAATATGGAAAAAAGAGGAAGTGGTTGCACAAAATAATTGATTTTGAATATCTTTTAAACAAAATAATCCTTTTTATCTCTTGGCTGGTCACTTAATGAGGTGTTTAGATAGGATTCTATAAATTTTTAGATTAGTTTTCTTATTTGTAGATTTGTTAACTTGAAACTAGGAATTAACTTGCTGTTTTCTATTTATTTTAATTGTTGTACGTCTACAAGACTCCATTGTAGATATTGTTATTGGTCATCAAAATTAATGAGAACTAGCCTAACCCTTTCTCTCACTCTCTCTCTCTGTCTTATTTCTCTTGCTACTCAATTCCCCCTCCCTTTTCTCTCTTTACTTGAGAGCTCAAAGAGGCAGTAAGGGGTGCACCTGAAGGGGAAACAAGGGAAACCTATCTCAAGGAGGATAACAATGGAGGAGAAGGCTTCAGAGAGTTTTAGATTAGTACTCTCTAATTTTCTTTCAAATTTTCAGCAATTGCTTGTGTTTGTGAGGTTCTAAGCATGCAATATTCCCCTCTTCTTTTGGCTTTGGCTGACATCTACATATCATAGATTTTTGTACAACTCTAATTTCCATCTACTCTCTCGGTTAAAAGAGTAGATGTATTAAATCCGGAATATTAAGAAAGGTAGAGGCAGACTTGAAAAAAAATAAAGTGTTAGAAATAACTTTTCTTTTATTAGATTTAAATGAAAATGTCTTGTAACAGGACACAATGGCGAAAAAGGATTCATGTAGCCGACCCCACGTAGTGGGAGAAAGGCTTGATGTCGTTGTTGTATCTGCTTCATACTGTACATTTTGCATGTTTTAACAACCATCATATATGTTGAAGTTGTATCCCAAGTCTGTTCTTATAAGTGGCTTCTAATTATATGGTTGCAGATGTTTTATGCCGAATAGCAACGAATGTTATGTTCATCATTAGTGTGCTGCATTTTAGCTAGCTGTTTTGTTTCTTTTGTGCATATTGGTATTAGTTAATTCATTTCTATTTTAGTTGGCATTTGTTGTACGGTTGTTGACAGTATATCTTAATCGTTGTTTGTTTTACATCGTGTGCTATGCTTTTTAGTATAGAAGCCATCCATTTACTAAGCGTTAAAAGTATCTCGTAGGTTTATGAACGCATTAAAGCACCTCTACTCACGCTTGTGAGCTCTGGTAGCCCTGAACAATCTTATGCTGTGTTGAGCCACTTGCATCTATTAGTGATGCGAGCTCCCATTTTGTTCTCTTCAGACTACAAGCACTTCTACTGCCAGTACAGCGAACCAGTATATGTGCAAAAGCTTAAACTCGAGATGTTGACTGCCATAGCGAATGAGAGCAATACCTACGAAATTGGTGAAGTTCTATTTTTCTTAATGAAGCACCTGTTTCCCTGGCCATTCTTAATTATGCTTATTTTCTTTTGCCATATTGATTTTTTTCCTATATTTTGTTTTCTCAGTGACCGAGCTTTGTGAATATGTTGCAAATGTCGATATTTCTATTTCAAGGGAGTCAATCAGGGCAGTTGGAAAGATAGCATTGCAACAATACGATGTTAATGCAATTGTTGATAGGCTTCTTCAGTTCTTGGAAATGGAAAAGGATTATGTGACTGCTGAAACACTTGTAAGTTCCTTTCAAGGAGGGATTTCATTTTCTGAGTGTAGTTTCTTATTTTACTTGTTTAGGAATACAATTACATAAGTTGTAGCTGCACTACAATTAATTAAATTGCTGTTATTTGGAACATTCTGCAGGTTTTGGTGAAAGATCTTTTGAGAAAATATCCTCAATGGAGTCATGATTGTATTGCAGTTGTTGGAAATATCAGTAGCAAAAATGTCCAAGAACCAAAGGGCAAAGCTGCTTTGATATGGATGCTGGGGGAATATTCTAATGATATGCTTGATGCTCCTTACATTCTAGAAAGTCTTCTGGAGAACTGGAATGAGGAACAAGCCCCCGAGGTAATTGGTTTCTTGACAGTAACTTATCTTATAATTAAATTTACTTGGGTCTGATTCTGCTCCATGGCTGATATTAATATGGATTTATTTTGATTATGTTTATTAAACAAACCAGTCTGCCTTAATTCAACTCTCCGCATCTGGCATAAGTTATTTAATATTGTTTTACAGAACTTCTGTTGAATGTTTTGCGTTGTGGTGTATCGTGCTATCATGACACTAGATCTTTTGCACTAGTTTGTGTTATTTGTGGGCTTTTCTTACTGTTCATGTTCTGGATGTTCCAAACATGACCTCTTGAAAGAATATTAACTAGCAGTTCTGGTAAGATTGTGAAGTGCTTCAAGGACTAACCTATTTTACCTCCTCAAATTCTTGTTTTTAATTTACCATTACTGACAAGTTTCCAATCGTTTTCTTGGATCCTACGATAATCATTTGTAAAGTCAGCATCAAATGCTCTTTTGGTGATAACTGTTATTGATAATTATTCTTCTACTCATTGGGGTTCTTTAAGGTAATCAGTGAAGTCGAATTCTTTAGGTCTGCCTGTTCGATTCTATAACCAAACAATGGTTGGTGGAAGTGCCCATTATTTTTTTTTCTTAGTCTGGAATCCTTGTGCTATTATGCAGTTAAATACAAAAAAGTTCATTTCAATCTGTTCTCTGTTGAATAAAGAAATACTGTCTGCTCTGCCATTAAGACTAGCGAATTCTCAAGCTTTCCCAGGGGATTTGTTTTTTAAAAAGGCATAAGTGTGTACTTAAAGTTTTTCTATGTTTAAAAGTCCACTTGTTAGAATCTGGAATCATACAGGAAATATTTCTAAACTGCAAATGAAACCTATTGCTTACTTAATAAATTGGTGTTGCTTGATAGCAAAGTTAGACTTCTTACATGGAATTATCTTGCTAAGGTTGCTTTCTAATTTTATAATCAAGCCATCCCATTTCTTTGTTGTACTTCTTGTTTCATTTGTTTTGTGCATATGCACTATATGTCCGGATGAGATAAATTTATTTAAGTTGAATGTTTATTTATTTCTGCATGGATATTTTGATTTGAAGTTTCTGTAGTTTGGGTAAATCGGTTTCTTGGTGAGGGAGGCTTAGCATATCTGATTCATTTTGTTATGTCTCTGATGTTTCTTGGCTCCTGTTGAAACTTCTAGAACTCTACCTGAAATAACTAATTTTTATACCATATTTGTTATGTTCATGTACTTGAAGGAACAAATAGCACTATGTGAGGAAACTAGGATCATACTCTAACTTCCATTATTAGGTTTGAGACAATATTGTATTTTCTTTAAATCCCCCATTTTGTACTGTTCTATGCCATTAAGAAATCAAGGGACTTGTAATTTTGATTGATTGTTGTGTGGATAAATTTAATCCATGTCTGCTTGTTAAGGAGCAATTACATCTAACGTCATGGCTCAGTTGTCTCATAACTAATTGAATATATATTTGTAGTGCTTTGGTTTGGTAATGCCTATAGGTGTCCAGGGTCTTGAACCCCTATACGATTACTTTAAATTTTATATTTAACAATTCTCTTGTTATTTTGAAGGTTCGATTACATCTTTTAACTGCGGCAATGAAATGTTTCTTTAAAAGGCCTCCTGAGGCCCAAAAGGCCTTAGGTGTTGCATTAGCAGCTGGTTTGGCTGATTCCCACCAGGTCACTTCCCTTTTTATATCATCAATGGGAAATTTAAAATATTTTTTCTTTTGTACGTTTTAGCAATTCTTTTGTTTCCTTCTTTTTATTAAATGGTTACTTGTTTGTAGGATGTTCATGATAGAGCCTTATTCTACTACAGACTTCTGCAACATGATGTATCTGTGGCTGAACGTGTGGTAAATCCACCCAAGCAAGCAGTTTCAGTTTTTACTGATGCCCAGAGCAGTGAAATTAAAGATCACGTATTTGATGAATTTAATACCCTCTCAGTTTTATATCAGAAGGTATGTATCATTCATCATCTTTGATCTAAATATAACCTTCCCATGATTTATTTTTTTGAATTTTTGGCTCAAAATAGAGTTTGAATGTGGAGAAGCACACTAATCAATTTTAGTGCTTTTTTTTGGGTAGTATTATCATTTAATTTCTAGTGCAAGAGTTTTCTGTTCCTTTTGATTGTTTCTTTCTTATTTGATTTACTTTTCTTTTAACAGTAAAGATAGTAGGACCTTTGTTAAAAATGATGTAATAATGAAAAGATGAAAAAAAAAAAACATCTTAAGAAATTATTAAACGAGAGTTTAATTAAGGAGTTTTGGTAGAAGAGTAAAATGTTAAATATTATGAAGTGAAATTTCCTATAGATTGATACAAAAAATTGAAGTTAGCTTTGAAAAAAGTGTGTTAAGATTAAGGCTTAATTTTTCATTAGATTGGCTGCTCAAGAAAAATGGCGCTTCAGCATGAATCCCGTTTTTCAGACTTAGGATTCCATTCTCATGATGGCAGATTTATTTTTTATTAACCAGATTTCCCCTGAGGATTATATCACGGTTTATTTAGATGTGAGTCCTTACTTCCTATGTGCGCAAGTCTTCATAGTTAATTATCCATTATTTTCTTCGGCATGAATCCCACTTTTCAGACTTAGGATTTCATTCTCCTTAAGGCAGATTGATTTTTAATTAACCATATTTTTCCTGAGGATTGTATCAGAGTTTATTTAGATATGGATTTTTACTTCCTATGAGCGCAACCCCTCATAGTTAATTATCACTCCTACTGTGTAAGAGAAAATTCTCGATTAAGGATGAATTATTTAAGGTAACTTTGGAATTTTTAGTTTCAATCTTATTTGTTGGGGAATGGAGGTTGACCCGATCACGATCCCATGGTTCCATCATCCCGAGAATAATGTAGGTTTCAGTCTACTAACACTAACAATCATTGATCGTAGTGTCCAATGAATTTGATTAGCAGACATAGGTTGTCTCTTCTCAGGAATCTTGAGTAAACTAAAATGGTTAGATGAAGTGGTTTATTTTGATTTGAGATTTATATCTATTAGATTACCCATTGATTTATTTAGTTTAGGGCTTATATCTCCATTAGGAGTTACCCAGTAATTTTGTATGGGATAGGATTTACAACTCTGTTTAGGAGTTGCCCGCTTGTTTGATTTGGTTCGGAGCTTACGGCTCTACTTAGAATTTGCCCGTTTGTTTGATTTTAGGACGAGTCTTACGGCTTCGTTTAGAAGTTTCCCGTAGGTTTGGTGTAGGTTGGGGCTTACGACTTCACTTAGGAGTTGCTCTTATGTTTGAATTTGGTCGGGGCTTATCGCTCCACTTAGGAGTTGTCCGAGAGTTTAATTTTAAAATGGGGCTTACGGCTCCACCTAGGAGTTGCTTGTAGATTTGCTTATGTAGGTCTTGCGACTTCCCTTAGAAGTTGTATGCAATTTTGATTTGGGTAGATCTTACGGCTTCCTTTGGAAGTTGCCTGTAGATTTTCTTACGACTTCCTTTAGAAGTTGCCTATTATTTTGATTTAGGGTAGGTCTTACGGTTTCCCTTGAAAGTTGCCTATAAATTTGCTTGGATATGTCTTACGACTTCCCTTTGAAGTTTCCTGTAGGTTTAGATTGGGGTAAGTTTTATGGCTTCCATTGGAAGTAGCTTGTTTGTTTTAATTGGATAGATCTTATGACTTCCCTTAGAAGTTGCATATAGGTTTTTGTTAGAGATAGGGCTTATTGCTTCTTTTAGAAGTTGCTTATAGGTTTTTTATTTGGGGTAGTTCTTATGACTTCCATTGGAAGTAGCTTGTTTGTTTTGATTTAAATGTCTTACAACTTCCTTTAGAAGTTGCCTGTAGGTTTTTATTTGAGATAGGGCTTACTTCTTCTAGAAGTTGCCTATAAGTTTAATTTGGGGTAGGTCTTTCGGCTTTCATTGGAAATGGCCTGTTTGTTTTGATTTGGATAAATCTTATGATTTCTCATATAAGTTGCCTGTGGATTTTTGTTAGAGATAGGGATTATTGTTTCTTTTAGAAGTTGTCTATATGTTTAATTTGAGGTATGTCTTACAGCTTCTATTAAAAGTAGCATGTTTGTTTTGATTTGGATGGGTCTTATGACTTTCCTTATATGAGACTTTTTTAATACTTCATTTAGAAGTTGCCTATACGTTTTTGTTAGAGGTAGGGCTTACTACTTCTTTTAGAAGTTGCCTATAGAGATACCTATTTTAAGTCTTGGAGGATGAGATGTTGGAGTATTAATTTTCATGGAAGGCATGATCACTAAATTTCATCAAATTAAATTCTCCTTATAATTAGTGTCATTAAATTAGAGAATACATTAATGAATCATCTGTAGAAGATATCAAATAATAAAAACTCCTATTCTCATAAATATTAGTTGTGTTGGCCAATTTATTTATTGCATTTATCATGATTGATTGATAATCCATCGCAAAATAAAAATAATTCCAAATTGATTAAAATGGTGTCACAAAATAGTATGTTTCAATGATTCATATATAGTTTTTTCAAATTGTAAAAAAGTTTAGATATACCAAATGATCAATTCTTGTGATGTGGGATGTCTTAGGATTTAAGCTTTTTGGGATGCATATCTAAGTCGGGATGCACAGGAACATTCATAAAATATTAGAGTTTGTAGTCCACATAGGAAAAAATGTCATTGCTTTTGATGCAACTCTTAAAACACATCAAACTCTATTCTAGTAATAATGAAAAGATAATTTAAATTGATATTTTTTAGCAGGAAATCTAAGATCTTAATGTCATGAGTATGATTTACACTCCAAGAAGAAAACTAAATTATTGCAGAGCTAAGCAAATCTCATTCACCTGTAAAACTAATCATTTAGTATGTAGATGAAAGAAACCAGAACATAAGTCAAAAAAGAAGACCCATGCCTCACACTGCTTTAAGGATAAAGTTTTCTCCCAGAAGTTATTGTCAAGACTTTTATCATACTTGAATTACAACCCTATTAATGGCCAAAATTGCTAATCTCTCAAAATCGCTAAAATGCAGCCTAAATTTTCAATCCCGATTTCAACAATCTCAAATCCTAGCTAAAATATATAGTTTATAATCCTCATTTTTGAGAATACCCTATTGTCCTGATTCTACCAATCAAGCCTGGTACTTTGTACAAAACATATAGAAAAAAAAAAGAAGTATCCAATTATGTAAACAACAACAAATAAAAAAAAAAACAACCTAACGAGAAACTTATGGATCACAATAATAAATAAAAAACAACAAACATTAAAATAGTCGTAATCTTCAAACATTAATCAAGAACGACATCAGCTATATTGTTAGCTACGTGTGTAAAATGAGAAGAAATAGGGAAGCACATGAATACCAACTCCAAATTAATTAGCTGACAAATTAGCTATTGGATAGAAGTAGGGGGCTTCACATGTGTTAAGATAGGAGTGAACATAGTTCCCAAAACTGACTTGATTTTTAAATTGAATTAAAATTGACTTAAATATATTTTAGTGGACTTTCAAGTCATGGTTCTTGACATGAAATATCGATTTTGAGTTTGTATTGTCTTTCTCGATATTTGATTTAAGTCAGCTCAAAATCATATATGTTATGCATATTTGATATAATACTAACAATAAGTAATATTTGAGTAATGTTTGGTCCATCTGGTTGGTGTTTTGTAGCTGTTGCAGAAGGTCCTAGTTTTAATCCCTTCCTTCAATTATATTTTTCTAGTATTGAGCCTATTCAGAATTGATTCTGAGTTGGCCCGAAATAAAGCTATGTTGATCTAAGCTGACTTGAGTTGTAATCAATTTGATTTTGAATTAATATTTGATTTTGAATTAATATTTGATTTTGAATTAATATTTGATTTAAGTTGACCTCAAAATTTAGAGTTAGAGACGAGCAAAACTCACTTAAACTCGGTATGTCACCAAACTTGTGTTGAAACAAGGATTTGGAAATAACTGAAGTCGGAATCTGATAATAGCTGAATCAAACTTGCTTTTAGTCTAATTAGAAAACCATAACTAACCAAGGGAATCAAAGCATTAGAGAACACATCACATTATTATAGGCACATCATCATAGCATGTTATAGCAAAAGAAACAGGAAAAAAATAGAAACTATTTTACAATGATAAGTTGATAACTCAGTATCACTACGCATGATTTGCAAATTTAATGTGTATAAACTTCCATTTTTTGCAACATTTAGCCAAGTTTGAAAAATTTTGGCTTCGAAGAATCAAGTATTTCTAGAGGTGTCAAAAATTGACACGACCTGAAATCCGACCCGAAAAAATTCGGGTTCGGGTCAACCCGATTGTAAAATGGGTTGGGTTCGGGTCAACCCGATTGTAAAATGGGTCAGGTTCGGGTTGACTCGGAAACCCGAAATCAACCTGAAATTGACCCGGGTCCGGGTTCGGGTCCGGAAGCCTATGCCACAAGCTCGCAGTCGCACCTTAGACCTCATTGTCCTTACGCGGACGTGGTCACACGGTCACACCCAACCATCTCCTCACGCAGGCACGGCGCCTCAGCCTGGTCGCCTTCAGGTCCATATGGCAAGCGGCACGCGGGCACGCCCACAAGAGGCAACACGTCAGCGCCTCTTCTTCTCGGTCGGGCCGCCGCGACATGCTGGCACCTGGCCGTCGTCTTCCTCGGCCTCGCGACCCTCGCCTTCACACGTCGTCATCCATCTCGTCGCACATTCCCACAGCCTCAACTATTTTCGGGTCAAGTCGTGTCAACCCGGCAACCCGACAGGTCGTGTCCGGGTTGCAGTTTTTGACCCGTTTGCAAAAATGGGTCGGGTTCGAGTTGTGTCAAATAGGTTGGTCAATTCCGAGTTCGACCCAAACCCGACCCGTTGACCCGAATTGACACCCCCTAGTATTTTCATACAATTTTGTTCATATTTGTTGTTCCTCTTGTAAAAAGTAATTTATAAATCATCACAAGTTTTTGTCATGTCACTATATGAATTATATTCGTATTCTCATCTATTAGAGTAGTTTTAAGAAATTTAGGAGAACTATTTAGTTTAGTGTTGTATTTGAATTCATTAGGAGGAGATGGAAAAAAAGAAAAATCAACTTAGACACATTGAAGATTGGACAATAAAAAAATTTTCCATCATTTCAAATTTGTAAGCATTCATCCCATTGTGTTGCATGATTTTATATATTTTTTTCTTTTTTAGCATTTAATTTCTTAAAGGTCCATATAAAAAAAAACTTTGAAGATTCAGATGTACCATTACATTATGTTATGGTTTGAGTTTTATGTATCTTCTATTTACATCTTCAAAAACTTATAATTTCCATGATTAATAGTTGCTTATATGACCATATTCAAACATATCAGCCAAAACATTTAATTCATGTAAATGATTAATATGAAAATACTATAATAACTCCTAAGGGAGAGTAATAAAGACTCATAATTAATTCTTAAAGTACGAGATGTTAAAGAAAATAAAAAATTGACAAACTAAATTAATATTTAATATCTATATAATTAGACAACCTCTTTAAAAAAAATCTTAGCCCAAATGATTTAAAGATCAATTATAATAAATTGTGCCCTTTTGGGTTTGAGCTAAAAGAGATGTGGAAATTGATGTGAAACGTTCAAGAGTTGCACATGAAATTCATTAAGAATCACAAAGTTTATCACTGTAAGATTAGACTTCTCGTAAGATAAGATTCAAGCAATTTTCCGTTAACGAAATGTTATGATAAGCGGTTACAACTAGTGATTAGGCACAATTAATGACGGATCCCAAAAGTTATACAATAAAGCAAATGCGGAAAAATAATAGAATCCCACGACTAATGTTTAGAAAGTTCACAACGAGTACCTTGCTCACTCACACTCAAGTCGGGTTTAGCGGGAGAAGGTCTTTAGCAAACTCAACGATGCCACGAAGATGGTGGCAACACCAATGGCCTTTAGCCACGGAGAAGTTGACGGTGACAAGGATGGCGTGGATGCTTGACTGTCGAGACTCCAATTGTACTTTGAAAATCATCGGTCAAAAATGCTTGCAAGGATCGGGACAACTCTCTCCAAATATTCTTCCACGGTGGTTTCGTCTTCAAATCTTATGTCGAAGCACGGAGATCGTAGGATGTTGATGCTTCCGTCGGCGTTGAAAACAAGACCCCACTCAAGTTCGGGATTAGCCATGCGTCATTGAAATGGAGATTGAAGACTTCGCCTTCGTTCCCTCTTGGACTCTTGATTCAAGAGACGAGAGAGAGGTGGCCGGCGGGATTTTCAAGGAGTGGGAGAAGTTTCGGCCAAGTGGGAGAGAGGGGCGGGTGGGAAAAAAATTAGAGGAGCTAGGTTAGATGAGGTGGCAAGTGGTTTATTAAAATATGGAATTAATTCTCAGATTTTAGTATAATGGAGGGAATAATTTGAAAGGGGATTTCAAATTCCCAAAAGTAATTAAGGGGGACTTAATGGGTAATCAAGAGGGGCCTATATATGTGGCCGACGGTTTAATGAGGGAGGGAGGGATTTTAAAATTAAAACTTGAACTTTAATTTCAGTTTTAAGTGGTCTGGGAGGGTAATTTTGAAATCCAAATATGATTCCAAATACGGTCAAGGCATTAATAGCATTTAATGGGGGAATTTCCTTGGGTGGCCGGCGGCATGCTGAGGAGGAGAGGGAATTTCATGATGCGGCTTCCAATTTGAACTTAGTGATGTGGCACAAGCAAATGAAAACTCCAATTTTAAATTGAATTAAAATTGGGAACCGTCATGAACACTTTTCAAATTTGGAATGCCAAATTAGGAAAGAATTTGAAATTTGAAATTCAAATTTCAAATTCGGGCATGGGGTAGAGATGGGGTGGGCGAGAGAGGGGAAGTCGCCAGCAAGATGGTCGGCCGGGGACGTGGATGTGGCCGGCAGTGATCTTCCCAGGTTCGACGACAATTGGAGTTGGGAGGGAAATTCTTATGATGCAGTGGAGAAGAAAATGAAGGGAAATCACAAATGAGATGATAGAATACCTAACCATGAGCCGCGGACTCTTCCAACGACTGGTGGGCCTTGCGATTTGCTCCTCTTGAGCTCTCTTCCCTCTCAAGCACTCATGCTAGAAAAGTAGAAACAAAACATAACTTTTTTATTTAATGATTCATTAACCTCAATACAACTAGAAATGACCTATATATAGGTCCCGACACAAAAGAAAATACAATGACTATATTGCCTTTGGGGCTACAAACATGACTCAACTCATACTAAGGGTACAATAAGAAACTCCAAGAAATAAAAGAACAATGCATAAAGAAAAGGCATAAATAACTAGAAATATAAACTCTGAATCGTGGCCGTCGATCTGCGCTGTCTCCGGCGATACACATGCTTGAATCTCTGATCGATGTCCGTATCATTCTCCCCGGGTGGGAGAAAGCTCGACCCGGTCGAGTAGAAATCTCTGGAGCTCTCGTACATCTCTAGGAGATATGGATCTAAACTCTGCAGCTCCTCTCGATCTATCCACGTGTCCTCTGTCGCCGGCTTCCCTCTCCAGTGCACCAAGTACCTTTGGCGACCACCTTCCTTCGTGGAAATGATGTCATCGTCAAGTATAGCTTCGACCTTCTCCGCAGTGGGTAAATGGGGCAATTTGGGGAGTGGAGGTAGGCTGGGGATCTCACTGGGTGGGTTCTCACAAGGCTTATCAGGGTTAAACTCGGGTCCCTCGAAAGCTACTAAATCTTCAACATTAAACGTAGGATTCATATTAAAGCCTTCAGGAAGGTCTAACACATAAGCATTACTGTTTACTTTTGAGATTATCTTAAAGGGGCCAGCACTTCTAGCATGTAACTTTTTAACGGCTCCTTGGGGGAACCGCTCCGGACGAATCCGTACCATAACAAAATCTCTAACTTCAAATTCTTTAAATCTCTTCTTATGATCAGCATCAATCTTATAATGAGTATTACTTTGTTGAATTCTTTTATTTATTTCTTTGTGCAATTCTTGAAGATGAGATGCGAATGCAGATGCATACTCTGAAACTCTAATCTTAGGACTCATGGGAATCAAATCAATGGGCTGTCTAGGTAGTTAACCGTATACGACTTCTGCTGGACTTAAACCCGTAGATCGGTTTACAGAGTTGTTGTAGGAAAATTCAGCTATAGGTAGTTTAGAGTCCCAGTCCCGCATATTCTCTCCTACCAAAGTTCTTAAAAGGTTTCCTAAACTCCTGTTCACGACTTCGGTTTGACCATCCGTTTGAGGGTGAAAAACAGTAGAGAATTGTAATTTGGTCCCCATCTTGTGCCATAACGTTTTCCAGAAGTAACTAGTAAATTTCACATCTCTGTCTGACACAATGGTCTTGGGTAGGCCGTGAAGTCTTACAATTTCATCAAAATACAGTTTAGCTATCCTAGAGGCATCAAAAGTTTTGGAGCACGGGAGAAAATGGGCCATCTTAGAAAATCTATCTACGACTACGCATATTGAGTCATGCTTCCTAATGGTTTTGGGCAATCCTAAGACAAAGTCCATGCTAACGTCTTGCCAAGGTTGGTTAGGCACGGGGAGGGGTGTGTAAAGGCCAGTGTTTTGCTTACGCTGTTTGGCTAATTGACAGGTGTGACATCGTCTTACTAATCTGCTGACGTCCCTCTTCAGACTTGGCCAGTAAAAACAATTTTCAACCGCGACAATGGTCTTGGCTTGTCCAAAGTGACCTGCTAAACCTCCAGCATGTAATTCCCACACAAGAAATTCTCGAGGTGACGTATTGGGAATACAAAGTTGTTGGGACTTAAACAAGTATCCATCCTCCAGCAGAAAATCTCCTATAATCCGTTCATCTACAGTGGTAAGCGCAGAGTAGGTTTCCTTAAAATCAGGGCAGTCTGGGTAGTCTTCCTTGAGCCGCTCAAAACCTATTACATCAGTAGTCATCTTCCTAGTAATTATCATCCGACGGCTTAAGGCATCAGCAGCCTTATTTTCAGATCCTGCCTTATGTCTGATGGTATACGTTTACTCTTGCAGGAATTCAACCCAACGGCCGTGCCGAGCATTTAGTTTCTTTTGAGAATTAATGTACCGCAAAGCCTCATGATCCGAAAAGATAACAAATTCTTGCGGTAGAAGGTAGTGACGCCAATACCTAAGGGATTGAATGATGGCGTAAAATTCCTTATCGTAGGTGGAGTACCGTTGCCTAGTGTCATTCAATTTTTCGTTAAAGTAAGCGACCGGGTGTCCCTCTTGCGATAGGACTCCACCTATACCAATTCCAGACGCGTCACAAGTCACCTCAAAAACTTTAGAAAAATCAGGTAATCTCATCACAGGGGCTTCCATCATTCGCTTCTTAATCTCCTCAAAAGCTCTAGTCGCAGTCGTGGTCCAAAGAAACTCTCCTTTCTTAAGGCAGTCTGTTATTGGCGCTACTATGGTGCTAAAATTTCGAATAAATCTCCGATAAAATGTGGCCAATCCGTGAAAACTCCTAACATCTCTAATATTTTTGGGTTCTGGCCACTCATTTATAGCTCGCACCTTTTCGTGGTCAGCAGATATGCCTTGGGAAGATATGATAAATCCGAGGAAGGTTACTTGATTTGTGAGGAAAGTGCACTTCTTAGGATTGGCATACATCTGCTCCCTTTTCAAAATCTCACAAACTTGTCTTAGATGATTCAAATGTTGTTCCACCGAATGACTGTAGATTAAGATATCATCAAAGTATACTACAATAAATTTTCCAAGGAAAGGCCTAAGGATCTGCGTCATCACTCTCATAAAAGTACTTGGGGCGTTGCTTAATCCGAAAGGCATTACAGTCCACTCGTATAGCCCATCTTTGGTTTTAAATGCCGTCTTCCATTCGTCCCCGGGGAGGATTCTTATTTGGTGGTAACCACTCTTAAGATCGATCTTAGAAAAGAGCGTGGCTTCTGTCATCATGTCCAACATATCATCTAATCGAGGAATTGGGAAACGGTACTTGACAGTGATTTTGTTGATAGCACGACTATCAACGCACATTCTCCATGACCCATCCTTCTTAGGGGTAAGAAGGGCAGGAACCGCACATGGGCTCAGACTTTCCTTAATGAACCCTCGTTGCAACAACTCATCCACTTGTCTCTTGAGCTCCTCATGTTCAGTAGGGTTCATTCGATAATGGGGTAGGTTTGGTAAAGAAGCTCCAGACATTAGGTCTATGGCATGTTGGATGTCCCTTAGAGGAGACATTTGGTTGGGCAAATCTTCAGAAAAGACATCAGAAAAAAGTTTATAATTGTGGTTTTACTTCCTCAGGGATTGGCTCTTCGTGATCTATACTTATTTCCTGGGCTACTAACGCGTATAGAGGGGCTCCTGACTCTAGTTCCATACCCAAGTCTTTAGCAGTTAATAAATTCAGACTCGTGTTGGGCTTCAGGGAGTTGGGTTTAACTTCTTCTTTGGTCGACTTAGGTTGAGTGGGTAGGAGTTTAATTTTCTTGCCCTCGTGTTCAAACACAGGTGTTTGATCGGCCATAAATGTGTACATCGTTGTCGAATAACCAAGGGCGGCCAAGGATGATTTGACCCACATCCATAGTCAGAACATCGCACCAGATTTTCTCTTTGTATCCAACGACCCCGATAGGAACGAGACTCCTATCTTTCACCTCCAAGGTGGTGGAGTTGATCCAGGCGACTTTGTAGGGGTTCGGGTGGGGTGTGGTCCGTAACTGAAGCTTCGAGATCATAGCAGAAGACACAGCATTAATACAACTTCCACTGTCAATTATGACCTTACAATTCTTGTCTCCTATTTTAGTGAAAGTGTAGAAGATTGAGGTCCTTCGCCAGTCGTCGCTAGGTTTAGGTTGTGAAAAGGCGCACCTAACAACTTGTAGATCCAAACGGGTCATCTTTTGGAGGCAGTGGACCACAGCAGTATCCTCCTCGTCGAAAATTTCCTCATCGTCGTCTATATGGTGGACTAAGTTAGTTTCAGGTTCATCCTCTTCCTCCGTCACTTCTTCAATTATTGTGACCTTAAACGGGCTGGAGCACTGAGAAGCAATGTGTCCGTACCCATGACATCTAAAACACTTAGTGCCGGCAGTGGTTTTGGGTGTCTCTCGTTCTGGTGTTTTCCCTTTATAGTCCGATCGAATTTGGGCTTGATTAGGGGAAGGCCGACTACCAGAGGGTCCAGTGGGTTTGTTGTAAGGTTGGCTAGAGGAAGACTTGAATGGGTTGGGTCTAGAGTCTTGAGTCCTAGTGGTGTGGCTCCTAGACTCTTCCAAGTCTAGTACAAGACTACAGGCAGCTTCATACGTATTTACTCCTCTAGCAAAGAGTTCATTTCTAAGATCTTCTCTCAATCCTGCTCTGAACATGGACAGAAGTTGTGTAGGAGTGGTGGTCTCTTCCCCGTTACAGCGAATCAAGAAATCATCGAAGGTTGATATGTATTCCTTAACAGTCTTACTTCCTTGAGTTAGCCTATTCCAACGATCTAGTAGTCTTGGGTAGTATGAGGGAGGGAGATATTTTCTTTTCAGTTCTTGCTTCATTATTCCTCAGTCAGCTATAGGGTATTCTTCTCGAGTCCTCTCATGTGTTCAACGTTAGTCCAGTATTGGTTGGCTCTCCCAGTCAACTTCATCTCAGCAAATCTAACTTTCTTTTCTTCCGAAATGTTATACTATTTGAAGTAACTGTCCATTCCTTTAATCCAGTCAAGGAAAACTTGGGGTTCTAGCGTACCGTCAAACGTCGGGGTGTCTATCTTAATACTCTTAAGGAGTTGGGTATCGTTGTCCCTCCAAGGTGCGTCACGTCCTACTGGTTCTGGGTGGGGTCGGTGGTTGGGTCGGTAGTAATACCTAGGAGGTCCGTACTCAGTTCGGGCATCTTCGCCATAGGGTGATTCAGGTCTAGATGGCGTGTAGATAGCCGGGTGTCCCATTCTTTCGATATTGTCTAGTCTTTCTCCCGTATGACGTTTATGTTCAGCTACACTCGTTTGGGTATCCTTCATTTGTTGTATAAGTGTCCCTAATTGGCCCATAATCATATCTAAAGTCGCTTGCATATGGGAGGCATCCTTGGTGGAGTGTTTGAGGTCACTAGGAAGGATTTCTAAGAGAGGGGCAGCAACAAAACACACTAAAATACTCACTCAAACGGTGGTACCTACAGCAGCTGGAAATGATCCGGGCATCGAGCACACTAGGAGACGCAGATAACTAGGCAACTTAGGCGGGTTCTAAAGGGAAGACAGCAAGCTAACTTCCTAAAACTTCACCCAAAAGGCTCTACTAAGTGCAGAAATTCGTGGGCAGCAAGTTTAACCAAGGCTGAAATTTTCTTAAGTGTTTAGGGAAAGTCCTTGAGTGAGGCCAGCAATTAAACATGGACTTTAGGCTCACTAGAAGGTGTTGAACAATGGCTGGAAAAGTGAAGACATCAGAAATGTAGTGGACCAAATGGGAGCACTAAGACACTGGTTAGTATGACCTAACTTAACTAGATGCGTGCAGGAAAAATAAGGACAGCAGTGAAAAACAGTGAATAAAAATAGATATGCGATGATATGCATGCAAAATTTAAATTATAACACAAGATTAGACCCTAGAATGTTTTTCTAACATGTCATGCATGCCTACCATGCTCTGATACCAAATATGATGTGAAACGTTCAAGAATTGCACATGAAATTCATTAAGAATCACAAAGTTTACCACTGTAAGATTAGACTTCTCGTAAGATAAGATTCAAGCAATTTTCTGTTAACGAAATGTTATGATAAGCGGTTACAACTAGTGATTAGGCACAATTAATGACGGATCCCAAAAGTTATATAATAAAGCAAATTCGGAAAAATAATATAATCCCACGACTAATGTTTAGAAAGTTCACAACGAGTACCTTGCTCACTCACACTCAAGTCGGGTTTAGCGGGAGAAGGCCTTTAGCAAACTCAACGATGCCACGAAGATGGTGTTCACACCAATGGCCTTTAGCCACGGAGAAGTTGACGGTGACGAGGATGGCGTGGATGCTTGACTGTCGAGACTCCAATTGTACTTTGAAAATCGTCTGTCGAAAATGCTTGCAAGGATCGGGACGACTCTCTCCAAATATTCTTCCA
Source organism: Dendrobium huoshanense (assembly GCA_016618105.1). NCBI lineage: Eukaryota > Viridiplantae > Streptophyta > Magnoliopsida > Asparagales > Orchidaceae > Dendrobium > Dendrobium huoshanense. The sequence continues at coordinate 10,123,179 of CM028351.1, forward strand.
CGGTGGTTTCGTCTTCAAATCCTACGTTGAAGCACGGAGATCGTCGGATCTTGATGCTTCCGTCGGCGTTGAACACAAGTCCCCACTCAAGTTCGGGATCGGCCATGCGTCATTGAAATGGAGATGGAAGACTTCGCCTTCGTTCCCTCTTGGACTCTTGATTCAAGAGACGAGAGAGAGGTGGCCGGCGGGATTTTCAAGGAGTAGGAGAAGTTTCGGCCAAGTGGGAGAGAGGGGCGGGTGGGAAAAAAATTAGAGGAGCTAGGTTAGATGAGGTGGCAAGTGGTTTATTAAAATCTAGAATTAATTCTCAGATTTTAGTATAATGGAGGGAATAATTTGAATGGGGATTTCAAATTCCCAAAAGTAATTAAGGGGGACTTAATGGATAATCAAGAGGGGCCCATATATGTGGCCGGCGGTTTAATGAGGGAGAGGGAGGGATTTTAAAATTAAAACTTGAACTTTAATTTCAATTTTAAGTGGGCTGGGAGGGTAATTTTGAAATCCAAATATGATTCCAAAAACGGTCAAGGCATTAATAGCATTTAATGGGGGAATTTCCTTGGGTGGCCGGCGGCATGCTGAGAAGGAGGAGAGGGAATTTCATGATGCGGCTTCCAATTTGAACTTAGTGATGTGGCACAAGCAAATGAAAACTCCAATTTTAAATTGAATTAAAATTGGGATTCGTCATGAACATTGGAATGCCAAATTAGGAAAGAATTTGAAATTCGAAATTCAAATTCGGACATGGGGTAGAGATGGGGTGGGCGAGAGAGGGGAAGACGCCGGCAAGATGGTCGGCCGGGGACGTGGATGTGGCCGGCGGTGATCTTCCCAGGTTCGGCGGCAATTGGAGTTGGGAGGGAAATTCTTATGATGCGGTGGAGGAGAAAATGAAGGGAAATCACAAATGAGATGATAGAATACCTAACCACGAGCCGCGGATTCTTCCAACGACTGGTGGGCCTTGCGATTTGCTCCTCTTGAGCTCCCTTCCCTCTCAAGCACTCATGCTAGAAAAGTAGAAACAAAACATAACTTTTTCATTCAATGATTCATTAACCTCAATACAACTAGAAATGACCTATATATAGGTCCCGACACAAAAGAAAATACAATGACTATATTGCCCTTGGGGCTACAAACATGACTCAACTCATACTAAGGGTACAATAGGAAACTCCAAGAAATAAAAGAACAATGCATAAAGAAAATACATAAATAACTAGAAATATAAACTCTAAATCGTGGCCGTCGATCTGCGCTGTCTCCGGCGATACACATGCTTGAATCTCTGATCGATGTCCGCATCAGAAATGCTTAGGAGATGAAGGAATTTCTTGGCTTACTAAACTTTTAAATACTGTTTTGAGACTAAAAAGATGTCAGATGAGTGGAGAATGAGAATGTTAATTTCAATTTTTAAGAATAAAGGTGATGCACAGGAGTGTGCAAATTATAGAGGAATTGAGTTAGTGTGTCATACTTTAAAACTATGGGAGTGAGTTATGGAGCGTAGGTTGATGCGTGATACTAATGTTTCTCAAAATCAATTTGGATTCATGTCGGGTAGGTCTACTATGGAAACCGTACATTTATTGAGAAGTTTGATGGAGAAATACAAAGAGAATAAGGAGGATCTACATATGATATTTATTGATTTAGAGAAAGCATTTGATAAAGTTCCAAGGGAAGTGCTATGGAGAGTTCTTGAGAAGAAAGGAGTTGATAATGCTTATATTCAAATCATTAAAGATATGTATGTAGGAGCTATTACTTGTGTTCAAGCATATGTTGGTTTAACCAAGTATTTTCCTATTTCGGTTGGATTACATCATGGATCAGCCTTAAGCCCATATCTTTTTGCTTTAGTCATGGATGTTCTCACTAGACATTTGCAAGAGGATGTACCTTGGTGTATGCTTTTTGTTGATGATATTCTTCTTGTTGATAAGACTAGAGAGGGAGTTGAAGGTAAACTTGAATTATGGAGGTCAACCTTGGTCTAAAAGTTTTTGCTTGAGTAGATCTAAAATTGAATATATGGAGTGTAATTTTAATAGCAATAGACCTAGTGAGGGGATTGTGACTTTGGACGATCAAACCATTAATAAGAGTACACGTTTTAGATATCTTGGATCTATTATTTTGAGTGATAGTGAAATAGATGGGGATATTATCAGCAGAATTCAAGTTGGATGGTTGAAGTGGAGGAATGCATCGGACTTGTTGTGCGATAGAAGTCCCCCACAAACTTAAGGGAAACTTCTATAAGATGGTGGTGAGACCTGCAATGTTTTATGGTGCCGAATGTTGGCCATTAAATGAGAAGTATAATACTAAGTTAAGTGTTGCAAGATGAGGATGCTTAGGTGGATGAGTGGCTTTATCCTTAGAGATAGGATACGAAATGAACATATAAGTGAAAAGGTTGGAGTAGCTCTAGTGGAAGATAAGATTAGAGAGAGTCGCCCTAGATGGTTTGGTCACAATAAACGGAGGCCTTCTGATGACCTGGTTATGAAAGTTGAGGTATTAGATTTGACTTATGTTAAGAAAGGTAAAGGTAGACCTAAAAACGAATTGGTTAGAAAATATTAGAAATGATCTTTCTTTATTAGATTTAAATGAGAATTTGATTTTTAACAGGACATAGTGGCAAAAAATGATTCATGTAGCCAACCCCACGTAGTGGAACAAAGGCTTGATGTTGTTGTTGTGGAATGGGAGGATATGGATGTCACGACCTGGCCCGGCTAACCCGAATTAATGGGGCGGGAACATAAAGCCGTACGATAACACATAAAGTTTCATTCATAATCAAACATATACAAATGTTCATCCAAACTTCAATTATAAAAAGAGCCACTAAACATCAAACTTGAAAGTTGCAATAATATTAGAAAAAACAATACCTAAGAAAGTACCCAATACATAAACTTTCACATAGACTAACACTAGCAAATAAACAACCATAAAAAACTATCATCTTGGAACCTCTAATACATTAGGTAATCGGTCTTTATGCTATTACTCTCTAGCAGTCTCTCATGAAAAACATTCCCACCAACAGGGGTGAGCCAATGCTCAGCAGACAACATGTATTTAACATAAATTCATGAAAAAAAAAACATTAAGCACGAAATCTTTCATTCATAAAAATTATAGAAATTAAAAGAAATCATACATGACATTTGATATGCATATACAGTATGAAGTTTCTCTTTTATTTTTCTTAAACTTTTTCCATTCTTTATAAACTTTTCCTTTAGTCATAACCTTTCTTTTATTTTTTAAATGCATAAATGCATAAAATGCTTAATTATATAATTATACACTCGTCCCAGAAGTACCAGTATTTTGTACTGATCAGATACACAGTCTTTTTTTTGCCAACCATTTCCTTTACTCTGAAGAGTCCTTTACCAATTTGCCCTAAAGAGCCCTTTATCTTTTTTGACCCGAAGAGCCCTTTTTCAGTTGATACATCCTGATCATCATGCACATTCAATTATAATATTTATCATAGGGATTAATTCATTTAAAAATTCATATATATTTCAAATGTTCTTTTGTTTACTAAGATTTCAGTTAAAAGGACATGCCATAAAAATATGAAATTACTCCTACAATCATATGCCTTTATGTTTACAAGTTTAACTTTCCCTTAATAATAAACACAATAACATGAACATAAATATAGCATGTGAAAATGAAATAAATAGAAAAATTCATAAACATGAACATATGAAATTAATTCATAACCATAATATTTAATAGTGTAGGAACACGAACTTAATTTAAATGCAAGTACCTACCTCACAAGTATAGTAAATCTCAACGACGTCACTTATGCTCGAGGCGTCTTCTTATAATCGATACCTATGTATTAAAGTAAATACAAACATATTAAGCATTAATCATAATATATTTTCAATAATCACTTAATTAACTTTATATTTTCGGATTTATTAAAAATCCTAATTTTAGGAAACCTAAAATTCACTAATTCCAATCCAATTGCATTCCAAAACTCCCCCTTATTACTTTAATAATTAGGGTTTAATATTTTCGGATTATTTTAATATAAAATTAGAAAAATTAAAATTTGTGCAAAATCTTAAATTTTATCATTTACAAATCTTCTTAGGATCATTAGAAATTACTTTTTTTAAGAAATTTTTAAATAGGAAAAACCCTAATTTTTGGAACCCTAATATTGTTTTGTAGAAAAATACATTTTCATGTTTAAAATCATCTCCTAAACCTTCCCTATCAATCACCTAAAGAAAATTGAAGTTTCAACTAAACCCTAAAAATTTCTTCATCAAAGAACTCTAAGGAAAACAATGAAAATTTATCTTAGGAACTCACCTTATTCCTTCCCTTAGTTCTCCCTTTGATCCCCTCCACGAACCGCCGTCGGTAAGACGCCGCCGATGCCTTCCGTGAAGCCTCCCGTCGCCCTCTCCCGTTCACGCCTCTTCTTGCGTTCGGCCGAGCGGAAAGAATGAAGGGACCGAAACTATTCGGTCCCTTAAGATATTTGGTGGTTTTTGAGATTGCCAAAGGACCACTTTACGCTTTTATGCATTAACTTCTCTTTAAGATTCTTTAGTGTTATTAGGACATTTAGAAAAATTTTGAAACTTATTTAATTTTTAATTTCAAATCTATGCGAAATTCAATATAGGTCTTTTATGCCGATTTGCTCGAAATTTTATTTACTATTTTATTAAATTATTTTCTTCGAAATCAAACAACCTTGAAAATTCACTTAAATATGGTCACGGTGCATCGAAATGTGTGCAACGCTTAAGGTCAACATTTTTGGGTTTTACAATGGAGTATTTAGGGCACTGGGGTTGACCCGAAGGTGAGGAAGCTGAAGATGCCCATCTTTGAGGGCGAGGATGGCCATGGTTGGATCTACAAAGTGAAACGATATTTTTCTTTCAACGGATTGATGGAGGAAGAGAAGCTGACAACAACAAGACTATGTTTGGAGGGGAAAGCATTGGCGTGGTACCAATGGCGTGGCATGAGGCAACCCATCATAAGCTGGAGGGAGTTCAAAGATTGCTTACTTGAACGTTTTCGAACCGGTAGGGGAGGAGACTACTATGAGCAATTCTTTACCTTAACATAGGAGGGAACCGTGCCAGATTATCGTGACAGGTTTGAGTACTTGGCCAGCAGATTGTACCGGTTCTCTAAGACAGTGCTGGAGGGGAACTTTATAAAAGGGCTTAAACTGAAGATACGGGCAGCGGTTAGAGTAATGAGGCCAAGGGACCTGGGGGAGGCCATGGATCTAGCTCAGCTGGTGGAGGAGCAAAAGCAGCTGGAGAGAGGGGTTAGGGGGAACAACTCGGGGGGATCATATAGGATGACCACCACCTTCTTAGGCCTAGGGATGAGGAGAGCGCTAGGGATGAGGAGTTGGGAAATATTATGACAGATTTACTGAGGGAAGGGGGTAGCCACGCAGGGTACTTATTGGAGAGGGACAGACTGTTGTATCATGGGAGGTTTGTGATGCCCAGACCTCAATCCACGTTCCAAACTTACTCCAGGAGTTTCATGGAAGCGTTGTTGGGGGCCATTCAAGGGTACAGAAGACATACAGGAGGTTAGCTTTGGAGCTTTACTGGAAGGGAATGCATAGAGATGTAGAAGATATGGTGGCCAGGTGTGAGATATATTAGAGGAACAAATACCCGGCTATGTTGCCAGGAGGACTACTACAATCATTAGTTTTACCAAGACGAGCATGGGAGGAGATATACATGGACTTCATAGATGGGATGCCCCGTTCAAAGGGTTTCACAATGATTCTGGTGGTGGCGGACAGGTTAAGCAAGTATGCCCATTTCATTCTCCTTCAACATCCATACACCGCAATGATAGTGGCTTCAGCTTTTATTAGAGAGGTGGTCAGATTGCATGGCATGCCATAAATGATAGTATCAGATAGAGATAAGGTGTTTCTCAGCCATTGTTGGAGGGAGTTGTTCAGATTATAGGGGACAGTTCTGAAGAGGAGCACTGCCTACCACCTACAGACGGATGGTCAAACGGATGTGGTCAACAGAAGCTTAGAGACCTACCTGAGATGCTTTGTGTCTGAGACACCCATGATATGGGCCAAGTGGCTATCATGGGCCGAGTACTGGTACAACACTTCTTATAATTTTACTTCTCAAATGACCCCATTCAAAGTATTGTACGGAAGGGATCCTCCTCACTTGGTATACTTTGGGAGCAGTAGTAATCCAGTTTCTTCAGTTGAGGAGTACTTGGAGAAGAGGGACAAAGTATTAGAGGAGTTGAAGATATATCTACTGAGAGCTCTCAACAGATTATGAAAAAACAAGCTGATGGGCACAAGAAGGACATCCAGTTCGAAGTAGGGGAGAGGATGTTCTTGAAGCTCTGACCATGTCGTTAGAACACAATTGCCAACATGAGGAATGAGAAGCTTGCTCCAAGATACTTTGGGCCTTATGAAGTATTGGAGAAGATTGGAGTAATAGCATATCGGCTGAAATTACCACCAACGGCAATTATACATACGGTTTTCCATATATCTCAGTTGAGAAGGGCCATTGGAGATTATATAACCAGCTCAGAGTTACTGGTGACACTTACTAATGATTTAGAGGTGATTCTGGAACCTTTAGAATTGATGGGGGTTCGTCAAAAAGAAGATGAAACTAAGGAAGTGATGATCAAGTGGAAGAATCTTCCTGACTACGATGCCACGTGGGAGCCATACGAGAGGGTGAAACATCAGTTCCCTTATTTTCACCTTCAAGATAAGGTGATTCTTTAGGAGAGCGGTATTGATAGGCTGGTTCCTCCTGAATCTCCTGAACCGGCCCAACCGGCCCGTATGCTTGCTGCCCACAATAGTGGGTCTCACTATTCCAATTGAGTTCAAATTAGAAAAGGAGGGGGCAGCTAGGGTTTTGGAGGGAAAATTGATTGGAAAGTTTCTGTATCAAATAGCATGAGGTGTTTTAGGGTTAGGGTTATGCTTGATTTGATTTCTCTTGAAGTTCATTGGCATCTTGGGCTCTAGACTGCTTGTCTAGAGATTTGAGAGAGACGATCCTCCTCTCGAATTGAGGATCACTTGTATCTTGTTTTTGTATTTGTTTGGCTTTGATTCTCTTATTACAATCCATCAGTTTGGGGCTGATTTCACCCAGATTTTCACATTATTCTCTTTGTTTTCACCAATTAGTGATAGGTTTGCTTGCGAACTCAAGTATTTCCCTTAGGGTTACTTGCGAACTCAAGTATTTCCTATCAGACAGCTTGAATTTGCCTAATGCAAAATGCACCTAGAGAGATGCAGCTAGGGCTCGAGACATGAAAATATGAAATTGAAAAGAAATAAGTGGAAACGGTTGGGTGTGAATTTATCCAAGAAAATATTTGATTTTTGATGGATTTTATTCGTTGATTTTAAGTTCCATAGGGATTTTGACAACATTGAACACCACCAAATATATGCTAAAGTTACAAGATAAATTTTTCATTTGTAATTCCATTGATAAATGCTTCTATCTTATAATGCAGAAATTTTGGTAAAGAATTTAATTGAAGAAATGTAAAAAAGTGAGTTAGAATCTTTTATTGCATTTAACTGAAATAAATAGACAATGAGGATTCATAAAGTTGATTAAAAATAGTTGGCATTTGAGTAATAATACTGGCTTCCCTTTGTTGATAAGAGATGTTTTTCTTTCTTTCTTTTTTAAATGTAATTTTGATGCTATCAAATATTCTGTATTTTTATTTTATGTTAAACATTAGTATGTTAATGTAGTTTTTATGTTTTTTTTTTCTTTTTTAGTTATCCAATGTTGGAAGGAATCCAATGATCATGGTAGGTTGTGCTAGGGGCTTGGTAGACTTTGGTTTGCTAGCTTGATTGGTCCTTGGCTGCTGCTGGTTCACGGTTTTGGGCTTATGGTGATGATTGGAAGGAGGTGGTTCATTGGTGTTGAGCTCTAATTACTAAGTTGCTAGCTCATTAAGGTAAGCTCATAAGTTGGATTCATTATGGAGTGGTCTTGTCTCTTCTCCTCCCCTTTTCTTCTTAAAATTTTGAGCTTGTCCCTTGGGTTCCTATGCTGGCTGGCTGTTTCCGTGCCTTTGTCCCGTGGGTTTCCGTGGCTGACTATTAGTTTCTGCGCTGGGTGGTTTTCTCGTGCCTGGTTCTTGCGGCTGCCTCTTTGGGTTCCGCCTGGGTTGTTTTCTCGTGGCTGTGAGGGGCTTTTCCGTGGCTTTGGTGCTTTGTTTCCTGTGTAGAATTGGGGAATATTATAAGGTGGCTGTTGGCTTTTCATTTCCCTCATTAAATTAAGAATATGAAGGGTTTTTTTGGGTTGTTTGGTTTCTCCTCTCTTGCCTATAAATATGAGATGATTTGAGAGGGAATGAGAGTTGAATATTGAGAGCAAATTTGCTATAAACCTACGGGCTCTTCTTGGAAAAGCTTGCGAGTTTGTTCCATTCTCCTTCTTGTGGGCTCCAAAAATTCGGCCCCGGCCTCCCTGCTCGCGCGTTTCTTTTTTTTAATTTGGCGAGGGAGTTTTAACGGATAAGTTCCTAGGTAAATTTTGGAAGGCAGATGTGTTTGTAGATAAGACACTACCCAGAGATTTCGCCCTCATTTTGCGAGAACTTTATGATCTGAGTTCTGGTTTCCTATAGGCGCAAGCCCTTATAGTTAATTACCCCTCCCAATGATGAGAGAGAACTTTCGATTAAGGCTAGTCGTCAATTAGATATGTATAGAATACATGTTATCTGGCATATAGTAGCAGCATAAATTTGGATTTGAAAATTGGGTTTGAATTTGGAAATTGAGTTTAGATTTGGGTATTTGAAAAGGTTTGAAAAGTTTGATATTTAAAATAGGAAATTTCACCATCTAGTACTTAAAGCGAATGGTGGGGGAATTGATGATAAACCCGATCAAGATCCCATGGTTCCGTCATCTCGGGCCATCGTGGTCCCTAGTCTACTTAATCAGAGGATGTAGTCGACCCAACCTGATAGAAGGATCTTTGTCGGTAGTCATTGGTTGCTTCGTCCAAGGGGACCTTGTAGACCGATGTTGAATGTTTGTCTAAGGGGACAAATTTGAATCCACCTTAGCTAACAGAGGGCTTTGTGCCCTATTGATCATATCCTATTGATTCATATCTCAAGGATTTAACGCCATTAAGGAGCGTATTGGCTCTGGCCATAACCGCTATCTGTGGTGCCATTTGGCGGCAAAACCTCTCGGTTCAGAGGGCCCCGGGTCGTAACCGTTTACCAGCACTGCCATTTGGCGGCGAAACTGCCGGTTAGAGAACACGTAGCATGTCCTTACTGGAAAAAGATTGTTTGAGAATGGATCCTAGTGATATTTTCGACTAGGCATTTAGCTCTTTTGTGAGCTGAAGTAAATTTTAATTTGTCCACCTCGGCAAACTGTTGCGGAGGGTGGATGGATTTTGCTTTAAGTATTGATGGATAGATTTTAAATTTTAAATATTTTTGGGATCTTGATGATTTTATGGAGTTTTGGATTTTTGGATTTTCATGGGTATTATGGTGGAGCTATGGACTTTGGATATTTAGGAGACATTTGAAAATATTTGGATAGGACCCCTCCGGTTGAGATTTTCATTCAACACGGCCATCATCGGGTTATTTGGAGTCATTTGAAAATATTTTGAATTTTGTAGATGAACCTTGTCGACTCTGTTGAGCTGTTGACAGAGGATCGGGTTTCGTAGGCTTCGTGCCTTTATTAGTGAATTCATATTGTTGTAGGCCTTGAAGGCCTAATGTGAATCTTTAAAGCAAATATACTGGTCGCCACAACTTTATATTTGCTTAATGGTTCGAACCCTGTCGACTTTTATTGACCCGTATAGAAGGATCGGTTTCGAACCTGAATTCACTTGTCAACCCGCGCAGCATCCCTAGACATCACGTGTGTACCAATAACACGCTCGCCGGGGCTCATGCGGGTTGATATTGTATTTTCCCCTTTTAGTGTACCTATGTGTATACAAATTATAGTGCACGTGCGGGGGTATTTTTGGAATATTTGATGAGTTTTCTACGACAACTCGTAGAAGCTCACATTCGTTGTAGTGTTTTTCGTAGAAGGAAGTATGTCGGATGTACGATCACTGTTCATCAAGGAACTTACCAGCCCCAATAATCTTATCTAACTCATTGCCCAAAACCTTGTTGAATTGAGATTCATTCAGTTTATAATGATTTGATCTGGCTTTCTTTTCCCAGAACTTACATTGAACTTGATAGGCATTTACTAGGTTAGACCAGCATCATCATATTTCTGTTGGCTTAAATAAAGAGTCAATCATTCCAATCTTAGATAATTGTACCCTTGTTGATATCCAAAATGTTGAAATCAACGGTTATTGCCTCGAGCGGAGATTGTAGTGATCGGATGAACCTCATGTTGCATAGAAGGAATATACAAAATTCGTTCCCAAATAATTGTTGCAACTCTTGATGTCATTGTAATAGTAGGTATATTCTCTATTTGTAATCATAAGTTTAGGCCACTCAGTTTTGTATTAATATTTAATAGTACATTTGTCAAATATTGATCATCAACTTTAGTGGGTGTGATGCAGCGTGTTCACGGTCGCTTGAGTGTCCCTAAGCATATCACACTATCATTTTCGCTTCATATTGTTTGTCGCTCTGCCCTTAATTGACACAGGAGTTCTAAGATGTCCATCGTATGTCGTACATTTATATTGGTAGGAGAATGATGTACTCATGACTTTGGTTGCTTTGAGATAACATTCATTTCAAGCTATTCGAGTACACCTTTGATGTAGGTATGTTAATGTTGGATGTTCAGTCTTGCTACATTGACCTCAAGCATAAATACATGTATGCATAAGGAATCTTCCTTCATTGCATTCTTTATGATTTTCTAACATTGCTTATTGATGAATTGTATTTGTTGTAATCCTTTCAACTGCTGTCATTAATTTGGCGGGTCAATCATTTGTAGACGAAGTGGTGCACCTTTTTACATATCTCCTTCCTACTTAATAAGTGAGTATGTAGGCTTATCATGACTTATTCTCACTCAGTTGTGGGATGACTTGGTCATGTCTATTACATATGCACTGTCATCCATTCATAGATACTAACATGATGATTATAGGTCTTCTTCATCACTTACAAATATTTGTACTCACCATGATTTGTCACCTTGGATTATAGATGAAAAATTACATGCGTTATCAACTCAACATATTCGTTATATATGGACCATTTTCTTACTTAATGTATTTTATTGCTATTGAACTGCCATGGATGGTAAGGATACTTTAGCACTTGTTTCATGAGTGATATAAGTGCTACACATCAATAAAGTTGGCTTGTAAAGTGTGGCTTTGCATGCTTCCTTCTGTGCATGTTGTCGTCTGACCAACTTATAAATTTATTTCAAATTATGCTCCATATCACTCAATTGGGTCCAAATTCGAGTTAGATTCCATGCCATTTGATTTAAGCTCAAATTTTCAAGTTAGTTGCTTCAATTCAAGTTCAATATGCAAAATTATGTGAGTATAGATCAAGTCCTCTGTATTGTTCAAATTCAAGTCCGCAAGCTCAATGTACAAATTCAAGTTCCATTCAGATCGTTGCTTGAGTTCAAATAGTAAGCTCAAGTCGTATGTCTCCGGTAGCCCTTTGCAAATTCAAGTTCAAATTTTCATTTCATTTAGGTTTGAATTCAATTGAGTTTAAGTTTAGTGTCCAAACATTGTTCAAAGTCCTTGGATTTTCGATCCAAATTTCGGCAGCCTCCCGGCGTCTCCCCCATTTAGGGAAAAACTAGGAGGCAACCTTTCCCATCGACACTACGTGAGCGCTTCAGGTAGGTGTCAAAAATGACACCGCAGTCGCAAATGTATTTTTTTATCCCTGCCCGCTACGTGAGCATTTAAGGGTGTTTTTGTTTATTATAAGAAGAAAACTCGTTAGAAATAAGCAGGATTTCCCCCCTCTACACCACGTGGGCGTTCGGGGGTACTTATATAAAAATAAAGAAAAATAAGAATAAAATCACATTTTTTTAATCCCCTTCGCCGCAAGCGCCGCACCGGTTTCCCGCCCTACAATGCTACTTGAGCGCCTCGGGGGTTTGCCGGCTCGTTGCTGGCATTGAAGAGGGATCCTTAAATCGTCGCAAGCATCGCACCGGTTTCCCACCCTCAACGCTACTTGAGCGCCTTGGGGGTTTGCCGGCCCGTTACAAGCATCGATTAAAGAACCATTTTTTTATATATTTATTTTTTAAAAAAATATTTTTATTTCATTTTTTTATATTACATATATATATATATATATATATATATATATATATATATATATATATATATATATATATATATATATATATATATCATATATATAACTTATATATTAGTATATATATATATATATATATATATATTAATATATTTTCATATATAACATATATAATTATATATATAAGATAGAGAGAGGGACCGGCTGAGAGGTTGGATCGGGTAGGGGGATTGGAGGAGAGCAAAGGGGCGACGACTTACAGAGAGAGGTCGGCTCAGGGAGGCGTCGGGCAAGAGGGATCGGCCAGGTAAGAGGTGCTCTCCTCTCTCTCTCTCTCTCTCTCTCTGGATCGGAAGCAGCAAGGGGGTCGAGTGAGGAGAAGAGGCCGACGGGCTCAGGGAAGGTGGACATTTGGCTTCGGCTTGATGAGGTTCAGGAGAGGCAGAGAGGTGGAGCTTCTTGAGTGGCTGCTTGGACTCGGGATTGAGGGGAGATCGGGAGGAGTTAAGAGGGGCTCGGACGTCTTGGAAACGGGATCGGGAGTGAGGGAGTGGAGCGAGGCAGCGAGACGAATGATCTCTTTGAGTCGGTATTTAACGACGCGAGAAGGAGCGAAATCGAGGCCATTGTCGCAGGTTTCGCGGAGAAGCGACGCGAGGGACGTCGAAGGAACAGTGCTTTCGGCGAGATTTAGGCCAGATTTGCGGCAGGATTCGTGGATCCGTCGAGTATAAGGTTTGTATGCCGGATTTCAACTTTGCTTTCATCTCCTCTTGTTTCTTTTGTGTTTTACACAAAGGTCAACACTTCTCCTCTAGGAAAGCTTGCGAGCTTCTCCTCTTTCGTCTTGGCTTCTTACCTTTTTCGTGTCTCCGCAAGTTCCACTCCATTTGTATTCTTCTTCTTGAGCTTTGGTGGTGTTTGTTGGCTGATTTGGGAGCATTTGCTGGAGGAGTTTAAAATTGGACGGTTGGACGATCTTGCTGTGGTGGACCATCGGTTTGCTAGCCCTAAGCACTTATCTTACTTTAACCTACATTTCGATGCATGTGAGGAACCCGCTCTGACGGTTGTCTGAGGATAGCGTTTTTTTATTTTCTTTGTTTCTTTTTATTTGTCTTCTAGTTTTTTTTTTTGTTGGATTTTGGATGTTATAGATGATTGCTACTATTTGAATCGAGTCTGGTTAAGTTCTGCCCATTATTCTCCTTGTTTTGGCTTTTCTAATTAGTGTGCTTACATCAAATTTTGATATATATATATATATATATATATATATATATATAAATGAAATTTCTGCAATAAAATGGATATTCTCTTTGATTTCAAATATACCATCAAGACTATCCATTCTATTTGAGATTGTTAAAATTAGTGGCATATATGATTTCAAAAATTTGTTGAATTTTTTAATCATCAATAAAAAAACAAAATTTTCTTGATGGATGATTTTGAATGCTGTGTGAAAAAGAAAATGAAGTTAGAGAGGCTTTAAAGAAAATGAAGTGTGGAAAAGCTGTTGAACCTGATGATTTTCCAATAGAGATGTGGAAATGCTTAGGAGATGAAGGAATTTCTTGCCTTACTAAACTTTTTAATATTATTTTGAAGACTAAAAAGAAGCTAGATCAGTGGAGAATGAGTGTGTTAATTCCTATTTTCAAGAATAAAGGTGATGCACAGGAGTGTGCTAATTATAGATGAATTAAGTTAATGTGTCATACTTTAAAACTATGGGAGCGAGTTATGGAGCGTAGGTTGCGGCGTGATACTAATGTTTCTCAAAATCAATTTGGATTCATGCCGGGTAGGCCTACTATGGAAGCCATACATTTATTGAGAGGTTTGATGGAGAAATATAGAGAGAATAAGGAGGATCTACATATGATATTTATTGATTTAGAGAAAGCATATGATAAAGTTCCAAGAGAAGTACTATGGAGAGTTCTTGAAAAGAAAGGAGTTAATAATGCTTATATTCAAATTATTAAAGATATGTATACATGAGTTATTGTGTTCAAACACAAGCTAGTGAGACCTGCAATGCTTTATGGTGCCGAATGTTGGCCATTAAAAGATAAGCATAATACTAAGTTAAGTGTTGCAGAGATGAGGATGCTTAGGTGGATGAGTGGCTTGACCCTTAGAGATAGGATACGAAATGAGCATATACGAGAAAAAGGTTGGAGTAGCTCCAATGGAAGATAAGATTAGAGAGAGTCGCCTTAGATGGTTTGGTCAGATTAAACGGAGGCCTTCCGATGACCCAGTTAGGAAAGTTGAGGTATTAGATTTGACTCACGTTAAGAAAGGTAGAGGTAGACTTAAAATGACTTGGTTAGAAAATATTAGAAATGACCTTTCTTTATTAGAGTTAAATGAAAATTTAACTTTTAACTGAACATAATGGCGAAAAAGGATTCATGTAGCCGACCCCACGTAGTGGGACAAAGGCTTGTTGTTGTTGTTGTTGTTGTTGATTTTGAATGCATGAAAAGATTATTGTGATTATTGATGTGAAGAAATTGTCAAATAAATATTGAGTATTTAATGATACTTGAAATATATTTGATGATTTTGCTTGGTGAAATGCAAAAGTTAATCTGAAAATTTAACTTGGGATCTATGTTATTTAATTAATTAACTTGTATGTTTTACAAATGATTGATTTATTTTGCAAATTATTGAAACTCCATTACCAAGCATTTTTTCTTATTATGATTAATGTCAGCGGTGTGATCTTGATTTTATATACCATATGAAATTTTAGAATGGAAAATATGAAATTAGGTATATTATCTCTCTCCTCCAACGAGGTTAATTGTTCAATATCTATATATAGATATATAATTTTGTGCTGTTTATTTTTTCTTGCTCTCAGTTCATAGTGAAACTAGGAATGGCTATTTATTTTGAATGAGTAGGGTCTTTGGTTGAGCATGTGGTCGAGTACTGATCAATTTGCTTTTTGTTTTGTGTGTGGGTAAGGTATGGTTTTTAGGATGATTTTGGATTTTGATGAGATACTTTAGATTAGGGTTGCACATCTAGGAAAGATTTGAGAGTGTACATTTAAGGGGTTTTGAATTGTAAAGATTATGGTGATGTATTTATTTAACAGGAGGTTTTTAGGATTTCTTGGTTTGTTTATCAAAATTGATGGGATGGGGAAAGAACTGTGGATGCTGGAAATTTTGTGAGGATAATGAATTACAACTTTTTTGTGGTGATTACAATCTTTGTGGCTTTGATACCAATTGATGAAATTGATACAACAAGAATCTTCATCAGGTTTCTTGCTGTCATTGGATTAATATAAGGATTGATGAAAATTACTTATTGCTGGAGGTTAAGGGAGGAAAGAGAAAGAGAGAGAGAGAGAGAGAGAGAGAGAGAGAGAGAGAGAGAGAGAGAGAGAGAGAGAGAGAGAGAGAGAGAGAGAGAGGGTTCAGAAGCTTGCATTTTTGCATGTTGGAATCCCAAGGAAATCAAATAAATAAGATTAATACTACTAAGTTCATATGAAATGACTCATGCACATAACATGAAATAGAGCTAAAATTAATTAAGCAAGGCAATGTTCATGGATGATATTAATGTTAGTAATAACCATGTTAAAGACAATGGTCATGTTGGCGATGATCATTTATCTGTCTTTATTTTCTTTATTATTCAGTTAGTTTGGTGGAGAATTTAGAGAAAACTGTTATTCTTCTTTGTACTTCTTTGTCAAAATTAGCATACGTTCTATAATACTACATGATAAATTTATTTTGTAGCCTCAAACGTACCATTTATTTTACTCCCTTGGACAGTTCCAGCAGAGGCTTGAAATTCCCCCTCTTCCCATTGAAGTTCTCTCTCCGACATCTCTCTCTATTTGCATCCATCTCTTTATTACACTGAAGAAAAGTGCTTTGTTATAGGCATTGGGCTTGTAGGAAATGGAAGTGGATAACGGATGTAGGATTATTGAAATATGGGCATTGCAAGGGGTCATTATTTTATAAAACTATGGGCATTTCAAATAATCTTTTTTTGTTCTTTTGTTTTTTTCGTTGTATCTATACAATCAACTATAAGTAGTTGTATGAGCGATCATTAAATAAATGGATTGAAGGCAGTGGGTGGATAAATGGTTAGCCAGTTGGTTGGTCTATGGTTGGTTTTGAGTGTAACATACATGCATCATTTAAAAGACCATAGTGGTGCATGTGCATGCATTATCATGGATGAGAGAATACATCACAAAGTTCACAGCGTTGTTGTTCGCCAACAATCAACTCCCATTGTCCCATCTCAATTAAATTCTATATATTCTGAGATATTGACAATTATTGAATAAAACCAGAAATTTATTCTTGCAATAATCAGGTTGCTTCTATTCTCTTCATTGATCTCAATGCCTCCATTTGAAACAAGGCATGATGAGTAACAAAAGGTTTATCATTCATGCATGGTGCATTCTTTTGTGTTGTTTCAAGTCTATAATAGTAAATTCGATGATTTATTACTTTTGTTTACTGTGGAGTATCATACATTTGGATGTTAATCACTATTTTTTTATTCTTTATGCACTCCATTCTTTTTCTTTTGTAAATAGTTGTTCCTTCTTAAATATTTTACCAGCATGGCTAGTATTTTAAACTATATTTCTTTTTGCTTAACAACTGATTTTCATGTTTAAAAATAAAAATTGCAGCCTGCTTACATGTTTACTGACAAGGAGCATCGAGGACCATTTGAGTTGGCTGAAGAACTTGGAAGTTTGTCCCTTGGTACTGGCTCTGTAGAAAATGTAATACCTGCGCAGAGTTATGAAGCCAGTGACAACGACTTACTCCTTGGTACTTCGGAAAAGGAAGAAAGTAGAGGCTTGGGCAATAATGATTCTGCATACAGTGCTCCTGGTTATGATACATCTTTAATATCTTTGGAGGATAAGCAAGTGCAACCTGAATCCAACTTTTTAAGCCTTGCAGTGCCAACAATGCCATCACATACTTCATCAGTCCTTAACGATCTTCTTGGTTTGGGTACTCCTATTATACCGCCACCTCCAACTTTGAAGCTTAATCCGAAAGCAGTTTTAGATCCTAGTAATTTCCAAAGAAAGTGGGGTCAATTAACAACTTCTCTGACAGAGGTATTGTATGTTCTAATTATCCTATTAAACTAATGGATTTTAGTTGATATTCTACCAAGTAACTTTACTATTGGTTTTTGTTGCTATGTAGCATCTTAAATTGTAGAGCCATTATGCTTAATTTTCTAGATTCATTGATGAAATCTCACACGGTATAAGGTAACACAAAGTATACAATCTACTAGTAATTATCATGGTTGTTGGATTAAAAAATCACTTATTTAAGTGCAATTTTTTATGTGAAACATGAAACTTAGGGCTCTAATAAAAAGTTGACCTAGAGTCTAATTTGGCTCAATTTGTTTGGATCATGCTTGAAGTGGCTTGCGTAACCCCAAAACATGGGAGAATGTTTGAATTAATTAAACTAGGACCCCAAAAGGGCCTATTTTAGCTCAGAACCATCCTAAATTGGCTATACTAGATTGGATTGGCCCGATATGGACTGATTGTTTCCCTCTTATGGGCTTGTTTCCACATGGGAGAGTGTGGGGATGGCATATTGTCGTATTCGCATGGAGGGGGACCGATGAATCAAGTTTTCCCATAATGCTTACTGTTGACCTGCTACACAAAAAAAAGAGAAAAAAAAATGCTTACCTACTCTCTGCCGCCGCATGTCTCAGACTCGTCCGCGACATTTCTTCCACGACGCACGACCTCACGTCGTTAAAGAGCCAAGGAAAAGAGGCCTTCGGCCTCTTCCTCTCATTCCCTTGCTCCCTCTCATGATCACTCTCGCTCTCTCCCTCTCTCGCTCGGCCTTGCTCGTTCGACGACGTACCCTTCCTGTTCGATCGGAAGTTAGAACGGGAACTCGCTCGCTGTAGAGGTAGCTTTCTCCCCGTCGAGCTCTTCTTCGGCTTTCCCGTGGCTGGTCGAGCCCGCACCTTCGACGACTTTTCCTTCTGTCGGATCGGAAGCAAGATCGGGAGCTCGCCTGTGAAGGTAACTCACTCCCCATCGAGCGCTTCTCCGGCTCATTCGCTGTTCGGCTTTGCTCCTTCGTCGGCTTCCCTTACTGTCTGATCGCAAGCAACGACGAGAGCTCGTGTTGTGAAGATAACTTTCTACCCTTCACGCGCTCTTCTCCGGCCAAATCTCATGAATCCGCCGAACTGAGAGAAAGAGAGAGGGAGGGTTATTTTATTATTATTATAATTATTATTTTTATAATATATATTTAATTATAATTATATTACTTAAATAGAATTAATTAAAATTGTTATTTTTAAGTAATTATAATTAATTATATTTATTTATAATTAAATAATTATAATTAATTTAATTAATTATAATTAGAGTTAATTTTAATTAATTATAATAAGATTAATTAGTTATAATTAATTATGAATTAATTATAACTAATAATTTTAATTAAATTTAATAAACTTTAATTAATTGGATTTATTAATTATGATTAATTAAAGTAATTAATTAAAAATAATTTATTCATTAATTTATAATTAATTAATATTAATTATAATTAATTTAAAAAAAAAAAGAAAAAATGATCCCTTATGACGCCGCCGATAGTCGCCGACGACTTCCCCAAGGTATAAATTTCTGACTCAAACCCCGCCCTTGACACGCTTGACGTGCCGGTGGACCTCCTATTCGCGCTCTTGCAAC
This sequence comes from Dendrobium huoshanense, assembly GCA_016618105.1. NCBI lineage: Eukaryota > Viridiplantae > Streptophyta > Magnoliopsida > Asparagales > Orchidaceae > Dendrobium > Dendrobium huoshanense. The sequence continues at coordinate 10,142,341 of CM028351.1, forward strand.
ACGATAGGGGGAAATCCGGTGCGACAGATGCGACGTGGCGGGTAAGCCCTATACACGCTCTTGTAGCGTAGTGGGGACAGTCCTCGACCTCGACATCGGCGCCAACGACTACTACGCAAAGGTATGATGTTCCAAATCTCATTCTCGACGTTTGCGGCGGACCGAAGATCCACCTATACGCGCTCTTGTAGCACGGTAGGAGGGAGCCCGGTGCGACGCATATGGCGAGGTGCTGTCGAAATTTTCACTGAAGTACACAAGACTTGAACAATATAAAGACATCATTTGAGCAGCAATACAAAGGACAACAGAGGACTCGTACTTGAACTGAAAGCATAGAACTTGGACTCAAACGAACAGAGGACTTGTGGACCTTAATCAGAATAAAATTTAAATGATTTCTAAAGATCAAATCCAAATAAAATAAAATCAAACCGAAATAAAAAATCAAAATCAATTTAAACATGCAATTGGATTCAAAGGACTGCAGGGGACTTGGACAAGAATAGAACATCAAACAAAAACTTTGATTTGGACTGGATCTAAGCTTGAACAAGCATTTGCACTTAAACAAGATAAAGCAACAAACAGACTAGTAGAAGTCCTTAACTTGAATCAAATAACAAAAATCTTGCTATCAAAGCTAGTCAACTTGCAAGTGAATTTGTATATTCATTCTTTCATTTGATCCAGACAAAGAACTTGAACTCGTACTATACAACATTACGTGGGAGTTGTAGACTCGATGAACTCGAGTCTAAATGAAGCTTAACTTGGACTCAAACACATGCAAAGATCAAAATTTGGATCACACACGGGAAACTCAAACTACAAGACCTCAATGCATGCAAATAAAGAATGTAGTGGACTCTTACAACAGTCTCTACGAGATCGGGTGCATCATACCTGCAAGAATGAAATGCACGGGCGTCCCCCCTACATGCACTATTGAAACCTCCAACACTAGCAACAGGACCTGTTGATTGGAGAAGGCAATACTACCACTTGATAATGGAGGATAAGCCCATACAAACAAGTGCAATCATCAAACCACTTGAGATTGGTGAAATGTGCGTAGGATGTAAGAACAATGACTCTCCTACGAATACTTCCAGGAGGTCGTAGCGGATATAATGAGTCACTGCAAATGAACACAACCTTCTTATGGATAACAACAGTTTGTATATCGTAGGTACAACGAACCACTCTGGGCACAAGTTCAGACATTCCCCATCTGAGATTGGTGCAAAGTGGGTGTGATACAAGAACAATGGATCTTTTACAAATACCTTCAGGAGGTCGTAGGGGATACGATGGTCCCCTGCAAATGGATACTTGTGGATAACAATAATGTATTGTAAGTACAATGAATCACTGTGGACATAAGTTCGGATATTACCTACAACGACGGTGACCAAGATCTACAAGTGCGTTGAGTACAAGGGAGACTCTATGTACGAAAAGGATACCCTCTGACAGGAGGAAATGTTTGAACAAATTAGAACTAAACTTCCTGGTGTTCTAAAGCCTCTTCTTAGTTCTATAATTAAGAAGAAAACAGCTCTGGTACCCACAAACACCGGAAATAACAAGTCTACTACACTGAAGATCCTAAAAGGAGTTCTCCCCAAATCAGCAGTCATTGACTCCAAAGTTTAGAAAGACCCTCCCCGGTGAATGAGAAAGGGGGAGTCAACACCAAGACGCATGCCACTAGATCTGTAACACTTATACAAGCAAACATAAGGCATCTACAATTTACAACGCACTGCCACCATATCTGCAACACATATGAAAGCAGACAGAAGGCGTCTACAAGTACTTTCAAAATACCCCTACACGTGCACCGTAGTTTGTATACACATAGCTACACAAAGGGAAAAGTACAATCTCGACCCGCATGAGTCCCGGCGAGCATGTCATTGGTACACACCTGATGCCTAGGGATGCTGTGCGGGTTGAAAAGTGAATTCAAGTTCGAACCCGATCCTTCTATACGGATCAATAGGAGTTGAAAGGGTTCGAACCTTCAAACAAATACACGGTTGTGGCGACCAGTGTATTTGTTTTAATACATTCATATTAGGCTTCAAGGCCTACAATCAAAAGAATTCACTAAACAAAAGGCATGAAGCCTATGAACCCGATCCTCCTAATCATGTAAATAGGAGTAGACAAGGTTCAATCCATCGAATAAATATGCGGTCACGAAGTCGACTGGATATTTATCTTATACATTCATATTAGGCCTTCAAGACCTTCAACAAAGAAAATTCATGAACAAAGGCACAAAGCCTACGAAAAACCCGATTCTCGACCAATAGCTTGGTCGAGTTTACAAGATTCGATCAACAAATGGAAATGACTCCAAGTACACCCCGATGATGGCCGCGTTGATTGAAGATCTCAACCTGAGGGATTCATAAATAATTTCAAATGCCTCCCAAAAGTCCATTTCAAATATCCAAAAAAATCTCAAAAATCCCAAAATCCAAAAAATATTTAAAATTGAAATAAACCCAAACAAGTCTGAATGATAGAACGTTCAAAGATTAGTTGGAAATAATTGGAACTGGTGATAGAACGTTCCTCTCCCTGAAGGAGAAAATGAATAAAGAATATTCATTCAAGAGGGAGAGTGTCGCTAAACTGTTCCGACAAGCACTCAAGAACGGTCTGGAGTTGCCAGAATGTAAAAGACCTGAAGAGTCCAAACACAGTGGCGACCCAAACTACTGCCCATATCATCGGGTAGTCAGCTATCCAATTGAAGATTGTTATGTCTTCAAAGATTGGTTGGAAAAGATGTACATGAGGGGAGAATTAACATTATCAGATAATGTGTTAGTTCGTCTCAGAAAGGAATCCACCCAGGTAGTGACGTCCTCTTTCGTACTCCCGCCTAAAGAAACAAAAATAAAAGAATTTGTCTAAGATGAACAATGGGAGACTGTGGTCTCCAAGAAGACAATCAAAATGCTGAAGCAGTTAGAAGAAGTTCCGGGTGTCAAGTGGAAGTCTTCTACTGAGCCAATACTGAATCTAAAGTGATTGCCTGTGTCACGAGCATCCACCTCTAAACAGCAACTTGGCTAAGCTAGCTCATCAAAGCCTATTAAAGCAAAATTGAAAAAAGCCTGAGGCAAAGAAGACTACAACTCAAAAGGTTATTGATAGTTTGAGTGAATATTACCAGACTACCAGAAAGCCTATTAAGCTCGGTGATTTCATGAAAGAGCTTAAAAAAGATGAAAAGGAAGAAGTTGAGAATGAATCTCTTCTTACGAAGATATGCCAAATCATCTCGCGACATCAAAAATAGCAGAAAGGGAGAAGTACGCTGAAGAAGCGGCCCCTGAGTTTTGTCTAATGGTGTAATCAATGGAATTCAGTTCAGATGATCTGTGTTTTCCAAATAATGAAGATTCAGACCCAAGCATAGCATCGCAAATGGAGCAGGTGAAGCTGGGAGACGATTCTGAGTCCACAGATGAATCTCCAGAAGTGACAATGGCTGACTCTAAAGAGAATGCTTCATCAAACAAGTCTGAATCAGATGAGGTGGCCTAGGTGCAGTTGAGAAGTGGCAAGGTACTGTCACCTCCACCGAATAAAGGGGCTCCTAACAAAGGTAAGGGAAAAGAGAATTATCAATGAAGATATTATCCTCGAAGACTCCAATAAGAAAGAAACTTCAGCTAAGGGGATGGATTACAATATCTTATTCCACTTGAGGAAGATGCCAGCACAGCTCAGTGTATACGATGCCTTACTGATGTCTAAAAATCTTCGGGAGACTTTGATCCAAGCTCTCAAGGACCCTGAAAGATATGAAGCGTATTTTGTTGAACGCAACTTGACGGAAGTTTTGCAAGCTCGAAATGAGCCAATCATTACTTTTACCGAGGAAGATCTGATTCTTGGAACAACAGATCACAACCGCCCTCTGTATGTTACAGCAGAGAGCGACGGTATGATGATCAGTCGGATTTTGATTGATCTCTGATCTTCCATAAATCTCATGAGCTTGAAAGCACTGAGATCCTTCTGCCACGATGTGGAACATCTTGGGCAAGATAAGTTGACGGTGCATGGTTTCAACGAGAAAGGGCAGAAAACCCTTGGATCGTTCATGCTCCCTATTGTATTTTGGGAACTTCATACAGAAGCCAAATTTCATGTGATTGATGCGGATACTTCATTCAAGGCGCTACTAGGTCGTCCATGGTTGCATGAATACGGCGTTGTCCCATCAACATTACACCAGTGTATGAAATATCTCAGGGAAGGAGAAGAATTCAGGATCTTTGGTGATATTCAACCTTTTGCAGTACACGAAGTAACAATATATGAAGATGTCAGGTACTTCATGCCAAAAAAGCAAAAGCCTTCAAGTTCTCTCGAGGCTAAAGCATCAGATTCAAATACTACAAAGAAACCTAAACAAGAAGGTGAGAAGAAGCGTGTAGGGAGAAAGAAGGCAACGCCGACTCTTCCCAAGGTACCGACCATTCCTAAAGAAATGAAATATGTACCTCACCTAGGGAGTGATACAGATGAAGATGATATCATCCCTACAAAATCTCGAAAAGTATGTCAGTCCATAGACGAATAGAGTAGGGAGGTTGAATTTTTAAATGATGATTATGACTACGACTCTATTTATATGAACACGGTGCGGAATGTGTTCTCTAGAAGAATAGACAGTCTATCAATTTCAGATAGTATACTCGTAGTCACGCGTGTTCCCCTACAACACTTAAAGGAAATCATTTCACGCGAGATACATAAGATTGAAGAACTCTCCACTCTTTATCTGCCTCTTCTGAAAAAGGGGATTGCACCTGGAAATGTATTGTATTCCATGGGAATACGCGAAGAGGAGAATAATGATTGGTGTTGTATGCTCCTCGACTCCGAAGAGTTATTTCCTACGAGGCTACCTAAGTTTAATACCAAAAATATTCAAAGAATGCTACGAAAGCAAATCAATATTCCTACCACCAAACGACAACTTCGTACAAACTTGTGCCTCTAGTATGGAAGGAATCCACGTCCATTACGACGAAAGGATATAGATGCATACATGGGCATCGAACTCAACAAACGAAAATTCCTCCGAAAAGAGATTTGTCGGGCAATCATATTCATGAAAATTGAATCCGATGATTGTGGCGTTGATGAGGTGTATGAAGTTGATACATATGATTATCAACCCGTAGAGGCCAAGCCTGCACCAGAAGAACTGGAAGATGGTGGAAAAGCTACTACGATGGACGAGCTAAAAGAAGTCAACTTGGGAACTGAGGAAGACCCTCGCCCAACCTTCATTAGCTCTCTTCTACCAGAAGATCAAGTAGAAGAAATAAAAGAGCTATTATGTGAATTCAGGGACTGCTTTGCCTGGATATATGCTGAAATTCCTGGCTTATCCCCTGATGTGGCAGTTCACAAATTGGCCATCAAGCCTGATGCAGCACCCGTCAAATAAGCTCCAAAGAGAATGAGATTAGAGATTGAAGAGCAGATGATTGCAGAAACAAAGAAGCTCATAGATGCAGGCTTTATTCGTGAAGAATAATATGCCGACTGGATTGCCAATATCGTCCCTGTAAAGAAGAAGAATGGTCAGATTCGTATCTGCATCGATTTCGAGGATCTCAATAAGGCGTGCCCAAAAGATAATTTTTCGCTCCCAGTATCGGAACTTTTAGTGGATAACACGTCCAATTACGATATGTTTTTCTTTATGGACGGATCGTTAGGCTACAATCAAATCAAAATGACGCCTGAAGATGAAAGACATATATCATTCAAAACACCCATAGGCATATTCTGCTACACAGTTATTCCATTCGGCCTTAAGAATGCTGGTGACACTTACCAACGGGCTATTACTTGAGAATAGTGTTTGAAAGAATCAGAAAATATGATCTGAAGATGAACCCTCTCAAGTGTGCATTTGGGGTATCCTCAGGAAAATTCCTGGGGTACGTTGTTCGACATCGAGTCATCGAGGTCGACCCCAACAAGATCAAGGCAAACATGGAGATGCCACCTCCAAAGAACCTTCGGCAACTCCGCTCCTTACAAGGGCAATTGGCTTTCATTCGACGGTTTATATCGAATCTGTCTGGTAGGTGCCAGCCATTTTCAAAGCTAATGAATAAAGATGTCCGTTTCAAATGGGATGAAGAGTGTCAAGAAGCATTTGACAGTATTAAAAGATATCTGTTGAATCCTCCTATTCTCGCAGCGCCAAACCCGGGGAAGCCTCTTATACTATACACGGCAACACTAGAAGAGTCCCTCGGAACACTATTGGCCCTTCATAATGAAGAAGAAAAAAAATTTGCTCTACTATATCAGCCGAAGGTTGATAGGAGCAAAAATCTGATACTCTCCAATTGAGAAGCATTGTTTGGCTCTGCTTTTTGCAGTTCAGAAACTCCGCCACTATATGTTATCTCATAAAATCACCTTGATATCAAAGATCGATCCGCGGAAGTTCTTGATGATAAGACCAGCGTTGACAGGTCGTTTTGCAAGGTGGGCAGTGATACTGTTGCAATTTGACATTACCTATGTTCCGCAAAAGGCAGTGAAAGGGCAGGTATTGGCAGATTTTCTTATTGCACACCCTGTCCCCGCGGATTCACCGCTCAACGATGATCTACCTGACGAGCAGATCATGAATATTGAAGAAGAGGAGATGCTACGAGTATGGGAAATGTACTTCGATGGAGCATCATCAATTAAGCGTGCTCGGCCTCCAAAATTAGAAAATGCTCAAGCCGGAATCGATCTCATCTTTGTAGCGCCCGAGGGAGGCATAATGAGATTTTCATTCAGCTTGACTGAACCTCGGACCAATAACGAGGCTGAATATGAAGCCCTAATAGCAGGATTGGAAATTGCAGTCGATGTTTAGATTCGAAACCTCTAAATTTTTGGTGATTCTCAACTTGTTGTAAATCAAGTACTTGGAGTCTACAAAATCACCAAGTTCGAGTTGGCCTGTTATCATCGACGAGTTCTTGAGCTTATGAGGCAAATTCCAGTTGTTAAACTAATTCAAGTTCCCCGAGGTCAAAACAACAAAGCTGATTCCCTAGCCAAACTGGCTAAAGAAATGGCAAATATGAATGACGAATGGCCTATCATAATCATGGTACACAATCGACAAATTCTAGAGCCAGCTCTACTACAATTCCCGCATGCAGAGTAAATATCAGATTCAAGCCAGCAGGATGTAACTCCGGTTGATCCTCAACCTCCCCAACCAGTTAATCTTGAAGACCAACTTGAAGAGTAGCAAGTTCCTAAGAAAAGACGCAAAGCTAGTCAAACTTCAGAATCGTGGTGGCATTGCCTAGATGTCGAAGAAGATGATGATTGGAGGCAGTCTTTCTTTGACTATTTCAAAGAAAGTAAATTGCCAACAGACAAATCATTAGCTGCTCAAATCAGGAAGAGAGCACTACGATATGCATTTGTCAACAACACATTGTATCGACGTGCTTTCGATCAAATGTGGCTAAGGTGCCTAGGGACCAAAGAAGCTGATAAAGTGGTGGCAGAAATTCACAAAGGACTTTGTGGAGCGCACCAATCAGGTCCCAATATGGCGGTCAAAATTAAAAGAATGGGTTACTATTGGCCGACCATGGTCAGAGATTGTATCAATCATGCTAAAATGAGCCACGAGTGTCAGATTCACGGTGATGTTATTCATCAACCACCAAATCCACTGCACCTTACAATAGCATCTTGGCCATTCGAATGCTGGGGTACTGATGTTATTGGGCCAATAGTTCCACCGTTATCAACAGGACACCGCTTCACCTTAGTAGCAACAGACTATTTCTCCAAGTGGGCAGAAGCGGCTCCATTCAGAGAGGTCACATCCAAGCATGTGATAAATTTCTGTACCCACAACGTTGTTTATAGATTCGGTGTACCACGCCGTATAATCTCAGACAACGGTACCGCATTCAAAAGTACAAAAATCTACAAGTTCGTTGATCGACACAAGATCGATTGGCGATATTCTTCTATATACTATCCAAGAGCAAATAGCCTGGCCGAAGCCTTCAACAAGACACTAGTAAAATTACTAAAGAAGATTCTTACCAAGAACAAAAGAGAGTGGCATACGAAAATGGCAAAGGCATTGTGGGCGTATCGTACAACCTACAAAACGCCAACCAAAGTCACTCCTTATTATCTGGTATTCAGAGTTGAAGCTGTACTGCCACTAGAAGTTGAACTTCCATCCCTTTAAGTTACTATCCAGAATGAGCTGACTCAAGAACAAAATGCTCGGCTAAGGATGGAAGAGCTCGATGCACTCAATGAACTCAGGTTGCAAGCTCAGCAAAACCTAGAGATTTACCGAGCAAGGATGACAAAATTTTTTGATCAAATGGTGCGTCCTCGATCATTTCAAGAAGGGGAATTGGTCATGGTGCAGAGAAGATCAATCATCCCACACAGAAAAATCGGTGACAAATTTATATCCAATTGGGAAGAATCTTTCGTCATCGAGAAGGCATACCAGGGAGGAGCTTATCAACTCATCGATCTAAATGGTCAGAGGCCCATGCCGCCGATCAATGGCCGCTACTTTAAGAAATAATATGCATAAAGTTGCCAAAAAAAATGTGTTATGTTTAATACGCAATGTTTTCGTACCTGTTTCTTAGCGTATGCATTTCATATTTCGAAATTCTCTTGTATTATGAGAATGTATTTCAAATCTCCCATCAAACTGGTGGCATTTTAAATATTTGTTCGGGTCGATATCGTGCTGCGTGCTGAGATCCCGAAACAAATATTTAAAATCTCAAGATTCAAATTTATTCTGCTCTAAGATGTCCCTGCAAGACAGGGGGCATTTTAAATATTTATTCTGATCGACATCGTGCTGCATGTCAAGATCCCCGAGTAAATATTTAAAATTATCAATACAAATGTTCTTTTGTGCTAAAGAACACAAATACTTATTTTCTAAAGTACATGCAGGTGATCTCTCAAAGATCGAGAAAACACCTTCTCCAACAAACCAAAGTTCAAAGTCAAGAAAGAGACTTTTATGGCTACACATTCCTACGAAATTGAGCCATAAAAGCTTGAAGTCTTTCGACAGCCTGAAGCTTAAGGTTCTAATGAGTGTAAGAGGTCGGATCCAATAAGCCCAAATATGGCCGAATCGCTGGCAGCTCCATCTACTAAACAAGCCATAAGAAAGGCCGTAGTAGAGGAACCCCCACTTCGTCAACCCGTTAGTAGGGACTGTAGGAAGAACGAAGGAAAATTTGACTCGACAAGTTCAAGTGATCGTAGTCTACCAAGTTATCGTAAATGACTGGAGAATCAAAGTTTCAGTGGAAGGATGAGTCTCGAGCAACTACCAAATGTTCGTAGGCTTCAAAATCTGCAACCACAAAGGATGACTCTATATCTGCCAACTTCAGTAAAATTAACATTGGGAAGCGCAATTCCTATAGCTCAAGTCTGAAGCCTGAATAGGTGTAAGAGGTCGGATCCAACAAGCCCAAATATGGTCGGATCGTTGGCAGCTCCATCTACTCAACAAGTCATAAGAAAGGCCGTAATAAAGGAACCCCCATCTCTGCAACCAGAGGACGAAGAGCTGTCAAATCTTAGCTCTCCTGATCTGATGAACTCAAGTGACTCAGATTAAAGTATCCTCAAGTGATTAAGGATCGAGATACTACCTACATTTGGTACTATCAAGCAAATCCAAAACCTGTAAATCTTTCAACAAATTCGTAAAGCACAAAGCGAGGCTCGAATGAACTTTTCTTCAACAAGTCCGCCAAAGCACAAAGCAAAGGACCGAAGAAAATTATCCCAAAGTTCATGCCAAGGCTGAACTATGTGGATTCCGTCATCAACAAGTCCGCTATGCACAAAGCTCTAGACTGATGACTTTTTGCCACCGACCTAGTACAAATCTAAAGGGTTTAGGTCACCGGCATCTACCTTTTCAACAAGCCCGCCAAAGCTAGAAGCAGAGGGTAGAAGGAATGCAAATCTCCTGACAAGTCAATAAAGACAAATCAGGCAATTCTTCATAATGTTCGCAGCACAAAGCATAGAACAGAAGGATCAAAATCTCAGGACTCAAGCCAAAGCTGTGGAATGAGCACCCTGGATGACATCTACAAATGTCCCTAAAGATTGGGGGCATTTTAAATATTTATTTGGGTCAACATCGCGCTGCATGCCGAAATCCCCAAATAAATATTTAAAATTCTATCAAGATACAACCAGATGATAAAAAAATCTTGAACATATGCTATCCACTAGCATCAATTTACAAAGACAATACATCCGTCATTTGTTGATACATCTAAAAGATCTATGGAGAAAGAAGACTAGTGTGACATCCAAGCAAACTTTTGGAGATCTACTAAATGGAAGCCCCTAATGTGACATCTAGAACAAGATATCTAGAGATCCATAGGGTCAATTAGCATGCAACAAACGTGGCCCGCTCCAGACGCCTACCAAATTTGTTGGGAGGCATTTGTTGACCTGCTACACAAAAAAAGAGAAAAAAAATGCTTACCTACTCTCTGCCACCGCACGTCTCAAACACGTCCGCGACATTTCTCCCACGACGCACGACCTCGCGTCGTTAGAGAGGCAAGGAAAAGAGGCCTTCGGCCTCTTCCTCTCATTCCCTCACTCCTTCGCACGATCACTCCCCCTCTCGCTCGGCCTTGCTCGTTCAACGACGTACCCTTCCTGTTCGGTCGGAAGTTAAGACATTTTGATCGGAAGTTAGAACGGGAACTCGCTCGCTGTATAGGTAGCTTTCTCCTCGTCGAGCACTTCTTCGACTTTCCCGTGGCTAGTCAAGCCCGCACCTTCGACGACTTTTCCTTCTGTCGGATCGGAAGCAAGATCGGGAGCTCTCCTGTGAAGGTAACTCTCTCCCCGTCGAGCGCTTCTCCGGCTCCTTCGCTGTTCGACTTTGCTCCTTCGTCGGCTTCCCTTCCTATCTAATTGCAAGCAACGACAGGAGCTCGTGTTGTGAAGATAACTTTCTACCCTTCCCACGCTCTTCTCCGGCCAAATCTCGTGAATCCACCGAACTGAGAGAAAGAGAGGGAGGGTTATTTTATTATTATTATTTTTTTATAATATATATTTAATTATAATTATATTAATTAAATATAATTAATTAAAATTATTATTTTTAATTAATTATAATTATTATAATTAATTATATTTTATTAAAATTAATTAGTTATAATTAATTATAACTAATAATTTTATTTAAATTTAATAAACTTTAATTAATTAGTTTAATTAATTATGATTAATTAAAGTAATTAATTAAAAATGATTTATTAATTAATTTATAATTAATTAATATTAATTATAATTAATTCAAAAACAAAAAGAAAAAAAGATCCCTTCTCCATAGTACGAGTACTGATGAAGGCCCCATATACGCTCTTGTAGCGTTGTGGGATGAAAATTTGTACGGCCGCGGTGTCTAAGGACACCTACCATACACGCTCGAGTAGCGTGGTGGGATATGCCGGGGTGCTGCCGAAATTTTCACTGAAGTACTCAAGACTTGAACAATATAAAGACATCATTTGAGCAACAATACAAAGGACAACAGAGGACTCGTACTTGAACTGAAAGCATAGAACTTGGACTCAAACGAATAGAGGACTTGTGGACCTTAATGAGAACAAAATTTAAATGATTTCTAAAGATCAAATCCAAATAAAATAAAATCAAACCGAAATAAAAAATCAAAATCAATTTGAACATGCAATTGGATTCAAATGACTGCAGGGGACTTGGACAAGAATAGAACATCAAACAAAAACTTTGATTTGGACTAGATCTGAGCTTGAACAAGCATTTGCACTTAAACAAGATAAAGCAACAAACAGACTCGTAGATGTCCTAAACTTGAATCAAATAATGAAAATTTTGCTATTAAAGCTAGTCAACTTGTAAGTGAACTTGTATATTCAGTCAATCATTTGATCCAGACAAAGAACTTGAACTCGTACTATACAACATTATGTGGGAGTTGTAGACTCGATGAACTCGAGTCTAAATGAAGCTTAACTTGGACTCAAACACATGCAAAGATCGAAATTTGGATCACACACGGGAAACTCAAACTACAAGACCTCAATACATGCAAATAAAGAATGTGGTGGACTCTTACAACAGTCTTTACGAGATCGGGTGCATCGTACCTGCAAGAATGAAATGCACGGGCGTCCTCCCTACATGCACTATTGAAACCTCCAACACTAGCAACAGGACCTGTTGATTGGAGAAGGCAATACTACCACTTGATAATGGAGGATAAGCCCATACAAACAAGTGCAATCATTAAACCACTTGAGATTGGTGAAAGGTGGGTAGGATGCAAGAACAATGACTCTCCTACGAATACTTCCAGGAGGTCATAGCGGATATAATGAGTCTCTGCAAATGAACACAACCTACTTGTGGATAACAACAGTGTGTATATCGTTGGTACAACGAACCACTGTGGGCACAAGTACAGACATCCCCCACCTGAGATTGGTGAAAAGTGGGTGTGATACAAGAACAATGGGTCTTCTACAAATACCTTCAGGAGGTCGTAGGGGATACGACGATCCCCTGCAAATGGATACTTGTGGATAACAACAGTGTATTGTAAGTACAATGAATCACTGTGGACACAAGTACGGATATTACCTACAACGACAGTGACCAAGATCTACAAGTGCGTTGAGTACAAGGGAGACTCTATGTACGAAAAGAACACCCTCTGACAGAAGGGAGGAAAAGTTTGAACAAATTAGAACTAAACATCATGGTATTCTAAAGTCTCTTCTTAGTTCTATACTTAAGAATAAAACAACTCTGGTACCCACAAACACCGGAAATAACTAGTCTACTACACTGAAGATCCTAAAATGAGTTCTCCCCAAAACAGCAGTCATTGACTCCAAAGTTCAGAAAGACCCTCCCTGGTGAATGCGAAAGAGGGAGTCAACACCAAGACGCACGCCACCGGATCTGCAACACTTATACAAGCAGACATAAGGCATCTACAATTTACAACGCACCGCCACCGGATCTGCAACACTTATGAAAGCAAACAGAAGGCGTCTACAAGTACTTTCAAAATACCCCTACACGTGCACCGTAGTTTATATACACATAGGTACACAAATGAGATAGTACAATCTCGACCCGCATGGGCCCCGACAAGCGTGTCATTGGTACACACGTGACGCCTAGAGATGCTGCGCGGGTTGATAAGTGAATTCAAGTTCGAACCCGATTCTTCTATACAAATCAATAGGAGTTAACAGGGTTCGAACCTTCAAACAAATACACAATTGTGGCGACCAGTGTATTTGTTTTAATACATTCATATTAGGCATTCAAGACCTACAATCAAAAGAATTCACTAAACAAAAGGCACAAAGCCTATGAAACCCGATCCTCCTAAGCATGTAAATAGGAATAGACAAGGTTCAAACAATCGGATAAATATGCGATCACGAAGTCGACCGGAATATTTATCTTATACATTCATATTAGGCCTTCAAGACCTTCAACAAAGAAAATTCTTGAACAAAGGCACAAAGCCTACGAAAAACCTGATCCTCGACTAATAGCTTGGTCGAGTTGACAGGGTTCGATCAACAAATGGAAATGACCCCAAGTACACCCCGATGATGGCCGCGTTGATTGAAGATCTCAACCGGAGGGGTTCATAATTTCTTTCAAATGCCTCCCAAAAGTCCATTTCAAACATCCAAATAAATCTCAAAATCCCAAAAAAATTTAAAATTGAAATAAACCCATCAAACGCTTATAGTAAAAATTCGTCCACCCTTTGCAACAGTTTACCAGGGTGGACAAATTAAAATTTACCTTAGCTCACAAAGAGCCAAATGCCTAGTCGAAAATATCACTATGATTCATTCTCAAATAATCTCCTGCCAGTAAGAACGTGGTACGTGTCCTCTAACCGGCGGTTTTGCCGCCAAATGGCACCGCAGGATAAACAGTTATGACCCGGGGCCCTCTGAACTGAGTGGGTTTGCTGCCAAATGGCACCACAAATACCAGTTATGGTCAGAGCCAATACGCTCCTTAATGACATCAAATCCTTGAGATATGAATCAATAGGATATGATCGATAGGGCACAGAGCCCTCTGTTAGCTAAGGTGGATTCAAATTTGGCCCCTTAGACAAATATTCAACCCAGGTCTACAAGGTCCCCTTGGACTAAGCAACCCATGGCTGCCGATAAGGATCCTTCTGTCATGTTGGGTCGACTACCTCCTCTGACTAAGTAGACCAGGGACCACGATGGCCCGGGACGACGGAACCATGGGATCTTGATCGGGTCTTTCATCAATTCCCCCACCATCCGCTTTAAGTGCAAAGATGGTAAAATTTCTATTTTAAATATCAAATCCTCCAAAATCTTCAAATTTTCGAATCCAAACCCATGCTGCTACTATATACCAGATAACGCGTATATCTACGTATCTGATTGATGACTAGCCTTAATCGAAAGTTCTCTCTCGTGATCGGGAGGTGGTAATTAACTATAGGGGCTTGCGCCTATAGGAAACCAGAACTCAGATCATAAAGTCCTCGCAAAATGAGGGCGAAATCTCTGGGTAGTGTCTTATCTACAAATCCATCTGCCTTCCAAAATTTACCCTGGAATTTAGTCCGTTAAAACTCCCTCGCCAGAAGAAAAAGCAAATCAGTGTGGCGGGGAGGCCGGGTTCGAATTTTCGGAGCCCACACTTACCAGCGAGGAACATGCAATATCTTTAATTGTTGTTGTTATTTTCTCCTTTTTTCATAATAAATTCGAGAATTATGAACCTTTTTGAAATTATTTCAACTAACATGCTCCACTTCTATGTGTGTTATTCTATGTTGCACCGATACACCTATTTATGAAGGCGTGTTGTATCTGATACATCGATACACGGATACACCTCCGATACTCCACCGATACGTGTCGGATACGCCAAAGACGTATCCAATTAAAATACTATTTAATTTCAAAAGGACACGCGTATCTGATACACGTGTCCGTTGAAAAACAAAAAGAAATAAATAAAAAAAAGATGCGTCGTATTTATTTCCGCGGCTGCGAGCAAAGTTCTCTCATTTCCGAGATGCATTTGAGTCTCTTGATGATATGAGAATATTAGAAATTACTAATCTTTCACTTGATGAGCTTGAATTAAAAGCTATGATATTTATTGAAGATGATATAGAAGTTCAAAGACAAACCACTGAATAAGCTAATCATATCATTCCTTCTATTGAATAGTTGAAACTTTATGTGCTAGACAATTTATGTTTATGCTTTTGTTGTTGTACTAGATATTTAATGCTTACTTATATTTTGATATTATAACCTACAAGGCTACAAATGATGTTGTTGTCATTTTTTTTTGTAATTTCAAATATTATGCTTTGATTGATTTCTTAATTTTTATGTATGATTTATAAATTATGATGCAGTGTCCGCGCCGTACCCGTATCCTGTATTTTAAGAATTGATGTGTCCCGTATCCGTGTCGCCGTATCCGTATCGGTGCAACATAGGTGTTATTTGATTAAATACATCTCTCTAGGTCTATGATTAGTCGCTTGCATTCTTAACAAAAAAATTGTGCCCACTTTTTCAGCTTTGAACAAGTTGAAGAGCCTATCCAATTCTTTTTCATTGTTTTGTAATACAAGTCTTTAAATGAAACTTAACATCGAATTCACGATGTCGTCATGAATGCACACATGATCACTGATCATAGGTAGTGATGCTGACCTAAAATCACTTTGGTTGCCTTGTCATCTAGGTCAACCTAGATCAAGGCGGGATGGTTGTGTATGCCTAGGAATGAGGCTATCTGATCAAATTATACACTAATATTAATGCTTCTTAAATTGACCCTGGCCAATTTTAAAAATAATTATTCTTTCCAATTCATTTGGGTAATCGGATAATTTCATGTTGGGAGCTTTGTGGAGTAGGGAGACATTCTTAATCAAAAGTTTCATCTCTTCGTTGAGTTTTTATTCTAATTGTTATCATAACTTGTAAGAGCATTTGACTGTTGAAATTTTATTAAAATTCTAAGAGCTTTGGAAATTCAAAGTGTTATTTTTGCAAGAACTCTCTTCATCAGTCTCTCGATTCAACCTAAAACTTTATCCAAATATTGTTAGATGGACACTTGCTAGGCCATTGACCCTTGATCACTTTGCCTCCGTACCCACCCGCCCAAACTTCTAGCATTAATCATTTGATAAGCCTCCACATCACCTTGGTAACTATCTTGTTTGACAACTAGGTGAATGTTGTCGTTAGCATCATTTGAATCAACTTAGTTAGTAAAAGCTTGTATTTTTGTGGCCTAATTTATCTGTCTTAGTTTCTCTTATTGACACCCTCTGATTGTTTGGAAGATTATGAAAATTAATAGTAAATTTTACTTCTAACGAAAGTAACATTTAGGCTAGTTCCTATTAGCGTGGTAAACAAGTCGAGTCGAGCTTAAGTCAGATCTAACTCGAGCTCAACTCGTGAGCCAAATCCTGAGCTTTAACTTGAGTCGAGCTCAAACAATGAGCCCGAGATCGGCTCGTCCCACCGTAAACGAGCTTGCGAGCCTTCTACAGTCCAATCTGCTTCGTAGTTCGCTCGGGTCTTCCACGGTTCAGTCCGAATTTCGCTCGAATCCCGATCTTCTTCTTCCCAAATACCGTCTTCTACTGCTTGAATCCTATTTTTTATTATTTTTTTAGGGTTTATTTGAAAAAAAGTTGTAACATTTATTAGAAAGAAGGTTTCTTTTGTCTTTTCCAATTGAAGTTGTTGGTTTGTTGGGAATATAGAAGTAATGAATATTCAAATTTAATTAATATTATTTTGTTTAATTATAATTTTTTTTAATATTAATAATGAGCCGAGTCGACTCGCAAGTCAGCTCAAGCTTGACTCGTTAACGAGCTCGGAACCGAGCTTATCGAGCCACGAACTCGAGCTCCTTTCCATAAGCTGAAGTGATTTTCAAATTTGTCCATCTCGGCAAACTATTGCAGAGGGTGGATGGGTTTTGCTTTAAGTATTTGATGATTTATTTCATTTTAAATATCTTGATTTTGGGGTGATTTTTTTTTTTTAATTTGAAAGGCATTTTTTAAATATTTGAGCTCCCCTCCGGTTGAGATTTTCTGTCAACACGGTCATCATCGGGATTTTTAAGGAAAGTTTAATTTTATCGGTTGAAACTTCTCGACTCTGTCTATTTGCCGACAGAGAATAGGGTTCGTCATCGGCTTTATGTCTTCATTTGTAAATTTTCTTTATTATAGACATTGAAGGCCTAATATGAATGTATAAAAAAAATATCTCGGTCGAGACCGCAATCTTATATCAATTTGATGGTTTGAGCCGTGTTGACTCCTATCTATTCACATGGAAAGATCGGGCTTGAACTGAGATTTTTTTCCTAACTCATGCAACTTTCTCAGATGTTACATGTGGTCATACAACATGCACGTTGGGGCCCATGCGGATAATCATATTTAATGCATTAGGGGGGACCATTTAAATATTTAAATATAATTGTTTGCGCTAAGTGATTGTCGTTAAAGTTTGCGCAAAATTTAATTTGAAGCTTGAGAAACGTCTTCTGTCTGCTCGTACGAGTGTTGTGAATCCGGTGGCGTAGTTTTAACAGCATGTTAGGCCTCATTTGTCATGCATCGACTATGCAGTTTGGCTTATTTCATCCTGTATATTGTCATTTTTTCAGTATTCATCCTGCAGGGGTGTATTTCTTCCTATAAACATGCTATATGACGCATTAAGAGCCTTATGTTTGTTGCTTGCAAGTGAGCTAACTTATCTGGTGTAATATTGGGGTTGGGAATTTTTTGCCTCAATTTACGATAAGCCGTAGTTTTGAATCATTTATTATTTCTAATTGTCGTATGCTGGTGAATTGCGTTCAGTGTGGCATCCTCCAGCACTGCTTTGTAGGTGCTGGCATTTATCACAGCTCTTTTGTATTTATGCATGGAGAGTTTCTTATAGTAGCTCGTAAGCGCTTGCATTTACTGCATATCGATTTTTCTTCATTTGCAATGAAATTAGGCATTTGCTAGATACTTGATTGATGTTAACTATTAGGGTGTCTTTGTAATCATTGCATGTTGATTGTTGTCATTTGCAGGAGATTAGTGTATTCCCCTGCATATTGATGTTGAATACCATATGAGTTGCAGTCGTTGTCACTCGTAGGTGGACTACTATATGCATGATGAGTCTCCTATATTCGCTTGAGAATGCTCACTTTGATTGTATGCTGCACTATATGCATTTGCAAGAAGTTTTATTGTCCACAAATGAGTTGGTGTATGCATTTGTACACTAATGCTTACTACCATGTGAGCTGCATTCATCACATATTCTCCATTCTTTTCTTATAAACTTATCACATTCATAATGGACTTCTTATATGCTTATAAACTTAACTGCATACGTTAAAACAACTATATATTGTAAGCTAATACTAAGGCAAAGTTGGCAAAACAGGATGTTGATGCTAGTGTCAAAGTCATGAAGTGTGTAAAATCAAATCCCCGTTAACCCGACAACTTTCAATGAAAGTCGTAAGTCCGACTTTAGGGGAAATCTTTAGGTAAAAATTATATAACCACTAATCTCCTATTAACACCCCGGCAACTTCTAACAGAAACTGTAAGTCCAACTTATGAGGGAAATGTATAGGTAATAACATAACCCTAGACCCTCACATGAGCATCATAGTCTATAGGGCTAGGTTGTTATACCCACTATACATGCCACTTCGCTTACAGGGCTAGGTCGTAAGACCCGTCGTCAGGCAACTTCTAAGGAATCTTAAGATCTATCCAACCAAAACTCTCGGGCATCTTAGTCTATAGGGCTATGTTATAAGACCTGTTATTTGGGCCACCTCTAATAAAGGCCGCAAGACTCACTATTAGGATTACTTTCAAATGAAAGTTGTAAGTCACTAACTAATCCAATCACATGGGCAACTCGTTATCAAAGCCATAAGCCTCAACGTAAACCAAACAAAGTTAAAAATCTACATTTCTCCACTTCAGTTTACTCGAAATCTCTGAGAGGAGGTAACCCATGATTGTTAGTCAGATTCTCTGGATACTATAATAAATGATTGTTAGTGTTGGTAGACTGCAATCCACAGTATATCTAGACGACATAACCATGGGATCTTGATCTGGTGTACCTTAATTCTCATAACTAAAATTAAAACACAATTGCACATTTCTACACTACTTCCACAAACTACATATATTTCATTCTTAATCGAGAGTGCTCTTCTAATACTTTAGGAGTGGTAATAGGTAGTATAACTCAGATTTAAATAAACTGACACTACTCTGGGAAATCTGGTTAATTTTAATTTCCAATCTACCTCTGGGAAAATTGGAACCTTACGCTTGCGAGA
The DNA here is from genome assembly GCA_016618105.1 of Dendrobium huoshanense. Taxonomy (NCBI): domain Eukaryota; kingdom Viridiplantae; phylum Streptophyta; class Magnoliopsida; order Asparagales; family Orchidaceae; genus Dendrobium; species Dendrobium huoshanense. Next base: position 10,161,910 of record CM028351.1, read on the forward strand.
GCAAGGTTCGCGCCTAATATTCTTTTCTAAGCGAACAATTTCATTAATAAAAAATATGATTAAAAATCAAATAGAAGAAATATAACTTAAATAAATTCCAAAATTCAAAGTAGGGGTGTAAAGGTCTGTTTTTGTACAATTCCGAATTAATGCTCGACTAAAGAATCTTGTTCCATCATTATTGGAATCTTATCTAACCTGACTTTGTTCAAAACTGAGTCAGATTTAATTTGATTAGATTTTTGGGTCCAAATTTAGATTAGATGCTTAATTTTTTTTTTTAAGGATTAGATGATTAATTGCTTAGATAAAATATATAATTAAAAGTGATATGGAATTATGGACTAGGACACCTGGTTATTAACTACCAACATCTAGACGTTATTACATAAAATATGCATTCAATTATTGAGTAGATATGATCATGCAAGACGTCCAATCATTCATTTTAGAACTGAGGTTCATTAGAGTCACACACACACACACACACACACATATATATATATATATATATATATATATATATATATATATATATATATATATATATATATATATAACATCTGAAATTTATTAAAAATTAGTTAGGCCTACCATCTACATTTCCCCAAAAAAAGAAAAAAAAACGTAATCTACAACCATTTCACCTTTTTAAATTTTAAAATTTTAAATTGTGTTCAATTTAATTTTAGATTACATTTTTATTAGAATTAAAAATTGACCTTTATACCAATTGTGAGCATTTTAAGAATTGAACTGACCCGGACTATAGCTGAACCAAATTGATCAGATCGGTTCAATTTGTTTTGCTCCTTTCATATTTTTGCACATCACTAATCCAAATGCTGTAATCATTTGATTCATATTCAAACACTAAAATATAATCGACACAATCATATAAAATCAAAGAAAATGAGACATCAAAATGAAAATAATTTAGAGGTTAGCCATCCTTAATATTTTCTTTTAAAATATTGTGCAGCCGACATTTGCGTTGAGGATTTTTAACATGCTTCATTTCTCTTGGCCTTGTGTGCATGTTCCTTCCCTCTTTTCTCTTCCCCTCATCCCCTTGCTTACCTCTCTCTCTCTCTCTCTCTCTCTCTCTCTCTCTCTCTCTCTCTCTCTCTCTCATGCCTGTTGCTTTCTCTATTTTGCATATGTTTAAGAGATCAGGTCCTCACAATTTAGTACTTCATATCTTGCATTTCTGTTTTCTCATTTCCTCTCATTTGAATAAACATTATTATTTTTTCTTCAAGCGTATATTCCTTCAGATGACCCGCTTAGGAAGGTAGAGAGATTAAATTTGACTTATGTTAAGAAAGGTAGAGATAGACCTAAAAAGACTTGATTAGAAAATATTAGAAATAATCTTTCTTTATAGATTACAATAATTTGACTTTTAACATGATACATTGACGAAAAAGGATTCATGTAGCCGACCCCACGTGGTGGGACAAAGGCTTGATTTTGTTGTTGTTGTTGTTGTTGTTGTAGAAAATATGCAAAATAGACCTTTTGATGTTGTTGTTATTGTTCTCATTTAACGGCCTTTTGATGGCCCGGTAAGGAAAGCAGATGTATTGGATTTGACTTATGTTAAGAAAGGTAGAGGTAGACCTAAAAAGACTTGGTTAGAAAATATTAGAAATAATCTTTTTTTATTAGATTTAAACTAGAATTTGACTTTTAACATGACATAATGGAGAAAAAAGATTTATGTAGCCGACCCCACGTATTGGGACAAAGGCTTGATGTTGTTGTTATTGTTATTGCGTATATTCCTTCAGGACTGGAAACTGCATTTTTTATTCGTATTCTCCATTCAATGTTGCCAAGATTTTTATTAGTAGTCTTTTTTTCTTTCCAGGAATTCTCAATAAACCCACAAGGAGCGGTCGCCTTGAAAGTACCTCAGGCGCTTCATAGGCACATGCAGGGCCACTCCATTCAATGCATCGCCTCCGGCGGCCAGCCGCCAAGTCTCAAGTTCTTTTTCTTCGCCCAAAAGGAAGGCGAAACTTCTCCATTTTTTCTGGTTGAGTGTCTCATTAATACATCATCAGCAAAAGCACAGATAAATATTAAGGCCGAGGATCCTACCCTTTCTGAACCATTTTCAACTTTGTTTCAGTCGGCATTATTAGCTTTGAGCCCATCTTAATTACTTGTTTTTCGCTATAATTTTTTACAATTATTCAATGTATTTCAGATCCATATATGCATTTTCTATATCTCATTCCGAAAAGTTTATTGATTATGTTTCGTTTCTGGAACATGATATTTGATGGTGAGCAGTTATTCTGTACTGTTTTATTCATTTAGAATCAATTTAGTCCATTTTAGCACCAGCTTTTTCATGTTTTACCCATCTTTTTCATTTATTTTACGAGTACCGAGTTTGCTGCAAATGACAGTATTATATGATGTACCATATGTTAGGGAATTAAGCATTCTGGTCCACAATTTTTTAAGCTAAAAATTTTTGTATCAAAAAACTGTAAAAAAATTGTCTCAAATGAAGCTTTAGGTTTCGTTTGGGATGGCTTTTGTACTGCTTCTTAAAATATTTTTTTAGTACAAAAAATTTAATTTTGATACTAAAAAGCTGCTTTAAGAAGCAGTAAGCAAGCCGTTCCAAATGAAACCTTATTCTTTTATTTTTATAGGCAATCTTTCTTGTTATTGCAAGTTGAGCAAGACTCTTGCCTTCGCTGGTGCAGAATCATGATGAATGGCCTTGTTTCTATGTTTCATTGGCAAATTAATTCCTTGTGTATTGATATATCACTCGAAAAATTCATCTCATCAAATATAAATCTTGATGCAATTTTTGGATTGAAAAATATTTGAAATTAAATCAGGATCAATAGAACTTTAATGTTAGCAAAATGTTTTAAAGAGATAAATTCAATGGTTCTAAGACTGATTTGATTATACTATAAATGAATTTGAATTAAGCATTTGAATTATGGTTGAAATTTTTATGGCATTAATTAAATGACCAAAATCATATCTGAATTTTGTGTGCTTACATTTGAAATGAAGAATGTAATGAGCTTAAGATCATTCAATTTTAAGGTCATTAAGATAGTTATATGTTGATGAAATAGTTTATGAAAAAAATAATACATTGTTTGATGAAGTATTTTGATATTTTGATTAAAGCTATTAAAATACACCTTAATAAGTTATTCAACCCTCGTTCTTCGCATGTAGGGGTTGGAGGCTTGTGAGCTTGGAACTAAACTTGGAGTTGGAGAGCTAAACTTGATGATGATCATCGTTGCACACAATCTTCATTGACAATAATCTCCTGATATCGTTTATTAACTACAATCTACCATCGACTTTATAGCCAACTACATCATTGCATGGCATCACTTGTACGGCAAAGGCATGCAAATGATGGAAACACTTAATTTGTTATTGATTGTTGCTAATAATGTCAAAATTCTACACATGATATTGTCTATATTGCTGATGCATGTCATCAAAACTTATATTGATGCCCATCGGCTCCAATGCCTGCCACTATCAATAATGTTGATAAACGTCATTGTTAGTAATGTTGATTTAAATTAACAACACCAATTCTATTATAATGTCACACAAAGATTTATAATAAGGTCAGGTGGGTCATCAATTGCTACAAATGGTTAACTCAAGAAATAAGGTTGATCTTGTGTGAAAGCGTATAGTGTCTAAGCTTTTGCATAGAAAAGATCAAAGCCGAAAAGTATTTTTTCATAGCCAAATATTTTAGTTTTGCAGGAATTAAATATCTGCTAAGATAATATAAGGCATTTTCCTTGCCTTGCTCAATATTCTCTTGAGCTAAAAGTATACCAAGTGACTCATCCAGCACTATAGTGTAAAGGATCAACGATCGACTTGGGATTGGTGTGGTAACACATGTGGACTCATCAAGTAGCTCTTTATGCTCTCGAAGGCCTCCTGATAGTGCTTATTCCAATGAAAGAGAACATCCTTCTTTGCTAAAGTAGCGAAGGGATAACACCTATAAGAAAAGTTAGAGATAAATCTCTGCAAAAAAGTAAGTTTACCCTAAAAAGACCTAAGCTATGCAAATTTTTTGGGGGGTTTCAAGTTTATGATGATCTTGATCATGGTAGGATCAATCTCTATGCCATGATATTGGATAATGAAACCAAGGAATGTCCTCATAGTAATGTCGAATGCACACTTTAGGGGATTCATCATAAGATTATGCTTGCACAAGTTCTAAAAAATTATTAGCAGATCTCGAAGGTGATCTTCACAGACCTTGTTTTTTACCATGAGGTCATCCGCATAGCGTTCAACCTGCTCATAAATTAGCTCATCAAAAATGACAATCATGGCATGTTTATAGGTGGATCCAACGTTCTTGAGGCCAAAGAGCATCACTTTATAACAATACACACCGATAGTGGTGCGAAAGCGGAGAACTTCTCATCTTCAGTGGTCATCTTTATCTTATTGTAACTAGATGAATCATCCATGAATGAAAATATACTATGTGATGAAGCAGTATCGACCATAAGCTCAAGAATGGGAAGAGAAAAATTATCCTTAGGGCATGTCTTATTCAAATCACGGAAGTTGATGCAAACACGAATCTGATTGCTCTTTTTCTATACTGGAATAATATTGGCAAGTCAAGTATGATACTTATCTTCATGAATAATATCAGTTTCTATAAGCTTCTTCATATCAGCAATCACCTGTTGTTCAATCTCCAACCTCATTCGACAAGGTGACTATTTGATAGGGATTACATATGACCGAATAGCTAATGTCTGAACTACTACTTCTAGATATAAATCGAGTATCTTGGTGTAGTTACTGGAAAAATAATCTTTAAACTCACATGTGAGTTCAATATAGTCCTGAGCTTCTGGCTCGTATAATAAAGAACTATGAAAAATAGGTCGAGGATCTGACTCGGTGCCCAAATTAGCTTCACATTCATCTTTGGCAGAGTGATCACCATCTTCAAATTTATGTGGAGCATCAATGACCCTGTCATCAACATCATCCTGGTCTTCATCATTGGAGATGGAAACAATCATATTGGAATGAGAGATAACACAAATGTTGGCGAAAGTATACTAATATTTGTCAAAATATCCTAAGCCTTGCTGAATTTGAGGTAGATCAATTCGTCAAATGTGATTCTGCTATAGAGCTTGTCCATCAGATCAATTCGAAGGAATAACACCTCGCTCAATACAACTATCTACAAAAGAAGAGAAGTTTATAGGAATATATGTGATCTCATTATCCATGGTGGATTTCATAGGATCCCGTATGTCAGCACCCTATGGGACACTTATACTATGAAATAAAGATGCACGTCTACTAGACTGAAGTGGCACATAAAAAGTGTGCAACTTATGTACATAGTGACTATCATAGTGTAGTAGACCACAAGCACTAATAGAAGGTACGAGAGGAGTCTAATAGCTGGATCCCTTAACTTTTATTTTATACATTTGATGGAAAAGTGTATAACTCAGCGTTATAATAAATAGAGATCCCATATATGGTAAAAGGCTGAGTAACCCCAGGATAAAATACTTCATATCATTTCTCATATACTTCATGCACTTATGTAATGTAAAGGGCATCATCCCATATTCATGAATCCAAGATCTTCCTAAGAGATCCTTATATGAGATATTTGCCTTGATAACATGAAATTTTGACTCATTTCAGATATCTCCAAACCGCAAGGATAAGGAAATAGATCCTAGAGCATCCTGGCCTTGATTATTGAAGCGTTTTAGCATAATCTTATCTGAATTAAGCTTTGAATGACCAAATAAGAGACTATCTAAAGTGGCATAATTGAGGATATTGAATGAAGCTCCTTGATCAATGAGGATCTCATTCAACACATAACCATTGACTTCAACAGTTACACATAAGGGACTATTATGCTTAAAGGTCCCTAAGAGAATATCGTGATATGAAAAAGATAATGCATGGTATTTCTCTCAATAGTAAGCAATTTTAAACAAACTCAGTGGCAAAAAAGGTTTATTAGGACTCTGGCTCTAACAAGGCTTTCACTAGAGTCACTTTCAAGTCAGAAGGCATCACGAGTGCATCATAGACACTATGAAGGAAAAGGATCTTTCTCAAATGAGCCAACACATTATAATTGACATCCAACTGAAAGCATTTCCCTTTCCTTAGCTTATGTTTGAAGAGGGATAGGATCATCCTATTCGATAATATTATTCTTATATTTTTATTTATTAATCTTAGCTAATATAAGGGAAAGAACCTTTACTAAATGCAACTAGATCTCTTGAACTGAGTCACACTCAATAGAAAACCCATTTGGTTCAAGAGTCATGGCTTGTGTTGGATCTATGGAAAATGATTGGGGTGTGTTCTCGGACTCATCTCCAAAGTCCATGTAATAACCACCCTTATGGATGACAAACACAAATTCTTCCTCACACTCAAACTCTTCTTCATGTGAGGGATTATCATCATTATCAAAAATATATAAAACATGAAAGATAGAACTAGAAGGCATGATAGACCAAAAGTAAACAGAATAATCTTCTTTCATTAATTCATTAACAATATGAGGGAGAATGAAATACTTCAGTGTAAGTCTTGGAAGATATCCCTTCTGGTATATGAAAGAAAAGAAATAAGCCCAGCATGCACTATAATAGAAGAAAGAGAGGAAACATGTAAAGTAATTGAACTAGCAACTGCTGACTTGGCTTGTGTAGGCCTCATCTCAACTGCCTCTAAACTTTGTACTACATGTATGATCATACCCTTTATTTTGTGAGAGAGTGCAAGCTGCCAATCTCCTCTAGAACTAAAAGGTGCTTTAACCATCATGTTTTTTGTCACACTAACTAGAGCCTATAATTATCTGAACAGTCTGAGCCACTTTGCCTCAAGGTTGCACTAGATCACTGTCTTATAAGTGAATATCCCAGCCAGCCATGAGGCTTTCTACCTTGTCCTTGAATACATAATAATCCTAAAGGACATGCCTAATATGTTGATGGTATGGATAATACAATGTATGATATGTCTGACATTCCTTTTCTACTCTCATGTTAGTTAGAAACATCAAAATATTCTTCTTACCAAGGAATTTAAAGATATTTTTACACTTTTCTCTCTTAAAGGGATATTCTTTGTTAAGCCTCTCCTATAAATACTGCCAACTCTCCGGAGTCCTATAGAATTTCTAGGCTATTGTTGGACCTATGGGTGTGGCTAAAACTATATCAGCGTCTGTACATGTGTTTCTAGATACACAAATGGTCATGTTATACTTATGGTCGTTGGCCGCTATGGCACTGAACTGACCATGAACCTCTTGCCTCTATCCTGAGACTAGAAGGTACTGTGCACTTCCACCTTCCTAGGAGGTGGTGCCCCTAAAAACTCCTGCCTTTGAGGTCTACGTAGAGGTTGACTCTTAACCTTATGAGGGATTATAGCAGGCATGCTGTTTTGCAAACTAGTGACCTTAGTCAATAGCTTTTGAAATGTTTGAATACTAAAACTCTTGAGTTATAGAATGGGAGGATCATCAATATTCTTCAACAAGATCTCAACTGCATATTGTTCTTGCTACTGAGACTCGCACTAAAGACTAAGATTGCTCCACCTAAAAATATAGTTAGGAAATGACTCATCGAGATGTTGTCTGGTCATTACCAACTATGAAGTAATTTAGTGAATCAAAGAAATTTGGAGAGAATATTAACTCAAATTTGTTCTCACAATTCTCTTTTCCAAATTATACATTTGATTTTAGGCTAATATGTATAATACTATGATACAAGCTTAGCTATGACAATGCCTGCCAAGTTTCCTTAGGCAATTCATTAAATGCAATTAAGAGTAATCACTATATGAATGTATGATAGTTACTCAATATTCATTTATATTGCTTTGTTTGATGCAAATCCATCTAAAAATATAAGAATGTCCATTTACAAATGTTGGAAATTTGAAGCTTAGCCAAAATATTTGTAGCCTTTAGCTTGTAGTTGCTATCATTAGCATAAAAAAAATTAAAATGAGATCGAACAAATCACTCTACCATGTCTAAGTAAGCCTTTGCATTATCTTTATTTTTTGTATGATATCCAATATTAATATATTATGTTAATTATTTTAACAAAGGCATTCTTCTAAATATACATTATATTTAAATTATATTAGATTAGGTTAGCTTCCCAATATGATAAGGCTCAAAATAGTATCCTCTTAACTAAATTATGCATATCACGAAATCTTGACATCTTAAGTAACTTATAAACTATCTCACAAATTTTCCTTCCAACAATTCTTCAACACCTTTCTTAGAACTATATTCTAAATCCCTGAATTGATAATAATGTGATATGAATTGGTGATGGAAATCAATAATATCTCTCAAATCATCGTATAGGATATTATAGTCAAGTTACTCCTAACTATTCCATAGTTGTTTAGGCTATCTAGTCATGCTCAGTCTAGAAAGCTCAAGTTGTAATAGCTTGTATGTTAACTCTGTCAAATATTTTTTTTTTGAGTCAATATAAGTCCAAATCACAAACTGTCTTCATCATAACATTGTTGTAGTATTTTATTTGAGCAATTTTTTTTCAAATTTTTTTGGCACTAATGAAAATCCTTAAAAAAATTAGCACCTTTCGGTACAAGTGAGAATTTTAGTATCGTCAGGTGTCCGTTTTGTAAATCAATTTTTCTAATATTTTTTAAATAAAATATATTATTTTCTAGATATTTTTTTATAATATTTAAAGTCCTAAAATAATTTATATGAATTTTATATTGAGAAATTGATTAAATTAATTATATAATATTAAATAATTATTTTAACTAAAATATATTAAGTCACTAAAACTTTTTTAAAAAGCTTTTCCTATCCATTTTTAGCATCAAAGAAGAGTTTGAGAAATTTAGAAGAAAATTTGAGGAGAAAGAAAGAAAAGGTTAAGATTTAAATGTCGCAAAGCGATTTTCATCAGTTGGCCCAGTTGTAAAATTTTCTCATCTCGTTGTAAGGAATCTTCACCCCATTTTGTTTTTCAAACATTTGATATTTTTTTGTATTTTTCTGATCAAATTTATATTTTTATTACTAAAAGGGGACGGTAATTTTATATTGGTAAAACTTTCATCGGGTAACTTTTTATATATTATAAAAATTGAGATTATGAATATTTTGAATATTTATATGAGATTTTTTACCGGGTGATTTTGAAAATGAAGCATTTTTTTCCTACTTATAATGTTATTTTAACGTCTAAAAATAATTATTTAATTCAAGTAAAGATTTATAATATTTTTTTTGGAATATTTGAGAATTTGATAAATTTTTTAGATTATGAATTTTTGTTCAGTAAGATTTTTGTTATCTACCATTAGGACATTTTGATACTTTTTGCATTAAGCTCAATTATGTTTTATTTAATACACTATATTGAAATTGAATATAGATATGTGAATATGTGAGATTGAGCTTACTGTAATAGTATTGTAATAATAATATGTGTGTAAAATATAAATAAAGATTGGTTGACCAGTTGGTTGGTGTTGGCTCAAAAAAAATGACATGAATGCATGAATCCCTCTTTGCAGCTATAGGATTCCATTTCCCTTAAGTCAGATTGAAATTAACCAGATTTCCTCTGAGGGTAGTGTCAGGGTTTAAAGATCTGGGGTCCTTACTTCCTATGAGCACAAGCACTCATAATTAATTACCCCTCTTATTACATAAGAGAGAACTCTCAATTAATGATGAATAAATTTAGATAATTTTAGTCTCAATAGTAGGGGAAGTGGAGGTAAACCCGATCAAGATCTCATGGTTTCGTCGTCCCGGGTATACCATAGATTTCAGTCTACCAATACTAACAATCATTTACCATAGTGTCCAAAGAATCTGATTAGCAGCTTTAGGTTGCCTCCTCTCAAGGATCCCGAGTAGATTGAAGTGGTTAGATGTGGTTTTAGTTTGATTAAGTGTTTTTGGGTTTACATCTATTAGAATACTCAGAGATTTATTTTAGTTTGGGGATTATAACTTCATTAAGAAGTAACCCAGGAATTTAGTTTGGAGCGGGTCTTATGGCTTCTTTAAGAAGTAGCTCATGGATTTAGATTTGGTTTGGGACATACGACTTTCATAGAAAGTAGCCTGGGGATTTAATTTAGAATTGGGGCTTATTACTCTATTTATGAGTTGCCTAAGGATGGGTCTTACAACCTAACTCTATAGTGAGGCTGTCCAGAGGTTTTAAATTATTTAGGTAGGACTTATGGCTTCCCTTAGGAAGTAACCTGAAAAGCGGGTCTTATAACTTAATCCTTTTAAACTAAGATGCCCATTGGTTTCAATTATATTATTTGGGGTTTAGGATCATTTTTATTTATTTAATAATTTTCCTAAAACGTAGGACTTATGACTTCACTTAGAAGTGGCCCATTGGTATGTCTTACAACCTAACCCTATAGGCTAGGATGCCCATTGGTTTGAATTAGACTATTTGGGTTAGATTTAGGTTAAGTCTTATAACTTCCTTTAGAAAGTTGCCTGGTGATGGGTCTTACGACCTAGCACTTTAAAGCTAAATGGCCCAAGTTGTGGGTCTTACAACCAAGTCCTATATACTATGATGCCCATTGGTTTGAATTAGATTATTTGGGTTAGATTTAGGTTAGGTCTTATAACTTCCATTAGAAAGTTTCCTGGTGATGGGTCTTACGACCTAGCACTTTAAAGCAAAGTGGCCCAAGTTCTGGGTCTTACAACCAAGTCCTATAGACTAGGATGCCCAAGTGATAGGTCTAGGGTTGCGTTATCACCTAAATATTTTCCTCATAGGTCAAACTTACGACTTCTATTAGAAGTAGCCGGGTATTTTTAATTAGGGATTAGGAGTTAGGTCAATTTTTACCTAAAATTTCCCCCTAAAGTCGGGCTTACAACTTTCCTATGAAAGCTGTCGGGTCGTGGGTCTTACAACCTAATTCTTATAAATCAGGCTGCCCGATGGGTTTTGTTAGGAATTGATTGTGTGTTTGTTGAGAGGATATCAATTGTTTAGGATTGATTTTAGAGAATTTGAAAAGGTTGTAAGTTAGTTTGAGTTCGTGGTTTTGACATTTAGGGGTTTTGACACTGAGTTGGTGTTTTAGTTGATCTGTGCTTGTAGTCTTTTTCCTTCTATAGTAGTTCGCTTCTTTACCCATTTTTTTAGTACTGTTACATTACTAGCTTTTTCGTACTCAGCTTTTCTTGCTTTCTAGTACTCTGTTCTACCTGTAGTAGCTTAGATTTATCAGCATTCATTCAATTTATTTATGATATACTCACTTTTCATTTACTTGTTTGCAGGTGTTCGTAGCCAGTAGTTGTAGTAGTTGAGGCTTATAGTTACAAAAGATAGAACCCACAAGTAGCCGTAGAAGCTTGTACATGAGAGCTTTAGAGAGCAGTTTGTAGAGTTCAGTTTGAGAGTCTTGGAGAGTTGACAATCAATTTTATATATGTCATTTAGTGGAAATTTCTCTCCCACCCTCCTTTTATTTATTGCATTTGTTTTATAATTGCTCTAATTAACCATTAAATTCTTGTATTCTCGAATTTTAACTAACAGCTCTTGAATACAAATCATTCTAAAAAAAAAATTAAAATTTTGATCTCATACTTTAAAATTTTTGGATCTAGAATTTTCATTTAAAATGCTCACATATTTTTTAAAATTTTTGGATTTTCAAATGCTCTCGAATTTAATTTGCTCGTATTTTAAACAGCTCCTGAATTCTATCTAATTAATTAATCAATCAATTTTTTATTGAATAATTTTAATCAATTTTTTATTGATTAATTAAAAATTCAAATTTAATTTCTCTTAAATTGCTCCAAAAGGTTTTGTAATTTTTCAAGAAATTTTGGCATCATCCTGACGTCTCCTCCCCACCGAGGGAGAAATCGGGACGGCATCTGCCATAATTTCTTTCTACCCGGACCTAAGGTCGACGACATAGGGTCTTCAAATTTACAAAACCATCTCACTGGGATCTAAGATCAACTGCGAGAGGTCTTCAATTTGAAACTATCCTGGTCGGATTTAAAGTCGATGGTACAAGGTCTTGAATTTGAAATCATCTCGTCCTGACTTAAAGTCGATGGTACGAGGTCCTGAATTTGTAACTATCCCGACCGAACTTAAAGTTGACGGTACGAGGTCTTGAATTTGAAACCATCCTGACCGGATTTAAAGTCGCCGGTGCGCGATCTTCAGTACAGTTAGAGAAGAAAAAAAATTGTGGAAGGCCGATCGTTCATGTGTGCAAAAAGGCTGGACGGCGTAATAATTGAGTTCGGTTCTGTTCGAGTGGAAGTAGACGGAGGCAAACAATCAGTACAGCGTGGATTGAATTCGGCGGCGGCAGATTGGCGATCATAGGCAGGTTTGTGATCGGAGGAGACCACAAGAATCGTGTAGAGTTTGGTTTAAGGAGATTTTAAAAAAATGAGCAAATTCCATAAATCTCATGTGATGGGCTTAGACGGAGAAAAGAAAAGCAAGCAGCCTGGGCATTCAGCCTTGCAAGCGGGATCTAGTTTTGGAACCAAGCGGGCTACATGCTAGGGTATAGGGTTGTTCGCTGATGAGGGTGAAGCCGTATCCAACCCGTTGTTTCATTTTCTATCTTTTTATTACTTTGATTGGAAGGATGTTACGATGAAAAGGAATTGCATCGTTTGGCGATCAAATGATTGACGTAGGACCAAATCTTTTTTTTTTTTTTTTGAAAAACCCAGGGCTTAAAGCCCATATATTAAGAAGCAGAAAAAACAATTACAAGTAAACCATGAAAAGGGAAACTAAAAGAAACTAAAACAGCAAAACTAAACAAAAATACACCAAGACTAGCATAACCGAAAAAGGACATTAGGCAAACAATGGACTCAGAAAGTAGTAGTCACAGTCTCATTAATCATATGAAATCTGTATGAAAAATGATGAATTCCAGGCGGTTGCTCTGGTTGCCCAATACCGAAAAGCTGAATAGGAAAATCTGGCCATCACAGAACCTCCAGCCTGCAAACGAAGATCCACAAAAGCAAGCCAAGTTGCCACGCAGGCCCTCCAAGGCTCAGAGAGACTGACTTTGCTCATCATTGTCTGATTGCCAAACGTCCACCAACTATGCCAACTATAGTCTTTGTAGTAAACTCGGGAATTTGGAAGAAAAAATTTCATAAGCGAACTGGAGTGTGAGATGAGCATTGAAATCTCACAATCCCAAAAATCTACATCCCAGGTAAGAAGAAAGCCAAAAAAACAAAATCTGTGCCATAGCAAGACACCTAGAGGAAAACAGAGACCCAGCAAACTCGCAATAGAAGGCGTTAGGAATGTGGAGATATAAAAACTCCTCCAGCAAAATAGAAAAGCAAAAACAGTGAGTTAAATGCCCGGAAAATTCTGTAAATGAGTTGATTTGTCTTTCCATTTTTCAGTCTTCAATCTAATAGCCTTTGAAATATTGCAAATAACTTTAGCCACATTGTTTCTAGTATTAGAGAAACGACGGTTTCCCCTTTCCCTCCAAATGTGATAAGTAATGCAGCTAATGGCCAAAAAACAGAAATCTTTTCCAGATCTATTTAGAATCATTGAGTTTTCAATAAAATCCAAAGCCTGGGCCAGTGTCGGCCTAAAAAAGAAGCTGGTAAAATCCGGCAGAATATTCTTCAGATGTAAAAGGAGAAATCAAAGTCAAAAAATAGATGGGAATGATTCTCAGGATGGCCCGAGCAAAGGGAGCAGTTAAGTGGCACTTGGATACCTCTATGATGCAGGTTACCCACAGTTTTCAGTTTGCCGATTCTAGCCATCCAGGTGTAACAGGCATACTTAAGGGCATGATTCTTGTGCCAGATGTAACTAAACCAATCAACCTTGGGTAAATGTGAGTAAAAAAACTCAATGAAATTTTTAAAAACCCATTTAGGAGATCCTTCCCATAAAACCTCATTGTTGTTTTTGATTGTCACAGCCTGTAATCTAGCATAAATACTCGAATGAAGATGATTGGGAAGCTGCCAAGTGTTATTCATGATAAAATTTTTAACTAAAGCATCATCCCGGACCTATAAATGATAGGTATCCCCAAGAGAATTTCCATTAAGCCACGGGTCCCAGAGGAATGAAAAATTGCTGTGCTTAGATACAGAGAATTGTAACAGCCCTTTGATTTTTGAAAACGTATCAGAAATTTTGTGCCAGAATTTGGAGGCAGTAGGTGGGGGGTGCTTCGAAGGAGAAATGTACTTAGCTTTATACCAACAGCTAAGAAGATTTTGGTTGTTGTAAAACCTGCCTATAATTGAGCAAAATACACCAAAGTAAAGGGCTTCAAAAGAGGGAATGCTAAGGCCCCCAGCAAATTTAGGAATATTGACATTGGACCATGAGATGAGATGCAGTTTCCTCTCTGTCAAATTGTTGTGGAATAAAAACTTAGAGCAAAGTTTGTTGAGAAAAGCGCAGAAACCCTTAGGTATGATAGATCCTCTTATCCAATAAGCAATGGAATTTGTGATGGTAAATTTAAGGAATTGGACCCTACCTGCAAAAGAAAGAAACTTGTTTTTCCAACCAGCAAGTAGAGCAGAAATTCTGCTCATAAGAGGTTGGAAGTGAGAGACTTTAAGTATTTTAGGAGAATGGGGATACCAAGGTAAGTGAGGTGAAGATTGATGGTGTGGATGCCAAGCTCCTCACAAATTGACTGATTGCCAGGATCATTCAAAAAAAAAATGATAGCACTCTTGCTTGTATTAATGTGGAGACCAGATAAAGAAGCAAAAAAGTTGAAGGCAGCTATTGAGATGATTGGCATTATCTTTGCTAGATTCCCCCATTACCAGAAGATCGTCGGCATACATCATGTGATTGATATAAAAATTTTTGCACTGAATACCCTTGAAGTTATGTGGTGAAGCTGGGTCATTGAGAATGTTGGATAGGGCATCCATAGCAATACAGAAGAGGAGGGGAGACAAGGGGCAGCCTTGTCGTAGACCCGATCTAGAATTGAAAAAGTCCTGAAGGGATCCATTTAAACAAATAGAGAAGTGAACATCACTTATGCATTCTTTAATCCAAGCAACAAATCTCTCAGGGAATCCTTTCTGTAGGAGGCGGGCAAGAATGAATTCCCTAGAGATAGTATCAAAAGCCTTTTTGATATCCAGTTTAGCACAAAACATCTTTTTGTTTCCCTTGAAATCTCTAATTAACTCAGCAGCTAGAATAATATTGTCAGTGGAGCATCTATTAGCAATGAAACCTGATTGACTTTCATGGATTATGTGTGGGAGAGTAACTTTGAGTCTATTGGCAATAACCTTAGCAACAATTTTGTAGGGAACATTGCAAAGCGAAATTGGTCTATAATCATTGATGTTAGAAGCATGAGCGCTCTTAGGAATTAAAGCTATAGCAGTAGCCTTAACTCCTCTCGGGAGAGAACCAGTATCAAAAAAATTGCAGACCACTTTATACACTTGCAAACCAATAAGGTGCCAAGATTTCCTATAAAATGCATATGTGAAACCATCCGGGCCAGGAGCAGTATTTTCATTTCCATCAAAAACCGCCAGCTTGACTTCATCCAAAGTCAAAGGAGCCACCAGCATATTGCAAAACTGAGGTGGGACCAAATCAGAGGGACGCATCTCTTTGATTGATTTTCTTTTTTTTGTTCAGTTATTATTATTATATTATTTCTCTGTTTATCAATTTTATTTCTATTATACAATTACCATAGATAGTCCCATACAGTAAACTTTCTTTCATGGCTCTTCTTTTTGTCTATTTTTATTTTTGAGAAATTCTCAATTTTCCATATATATTCATAGTTGATCTTCTCAATTGGTTGTAGGCATTCAATGTTTGTCTGAATGGGAACAACCCGGAAGATCTTGACCTCAAACATGCAATTTTCATTTAGAAAGTATCCGTTGGAAGAATCTTTGAATCTTTTGAGATCGATTAAATTTTTAAGACCCCATTCATCTTGAACCTGCACAATCTTTTCACCTTTTATGACAAGGTGGTTCCAATTTTTGGTTAAAAAGAAATAGTTCATATGAGACTTTGAACACTACTCCAGTTGGATGCGAAGTTGCCTTTTGATAGCATAAGATAAAGATTAATTTGACCATTCACAATATTTTCATTGGGATATAATATCAGTTTCTATGAGTTGCCTTTAGCTTCAAATCTTCCTAAAGTTTGCCTGCTTTCATCGCCAATTAGAAGCTTTCAAAAAAATGATTTTATTGTCCATAGAAAGTCATAATCAGAATTTTAAGACAATTTGTGGAAAAATTAGAAAGAATAGGTTGAGAAGTAATAGTACAAAAATGATTCTTTATGTAAGAATATTTTATTCTTTGTTTTATCAATTTTATTTATGTCAACAGTTGGAGACTTGTTGACCTATATAGGATGGTGGGCCGACGAGCTTTTCTTTAAATATTATGGTTTAGTATTATCTTCTACTAATTCACGTGATACTAATTGGGAGTTATTCAGAGATTATTATTGTGCTAACAGGCAAAGAGTGAAGATTTTATTTACTAAGCCAACGGTGTATGACACTGATACAATATAGAAAACTACCATGATAGCTATGTCTTCTTACTTGTTTAGTGTGAATATTGATATGGATGTTCTTGAAACATTGTTCTTTTTACTATATAGATTTATTATTACTGTATGAATTTACTGTCATTGCATTATTATACTACTCCTATCATTGGATTATTATTGTTGCCAATTTATATATTAAAATTATTTGATATTACTAATTTACTATACTGATACTAAGCATGTGATTTACTGAGTACATAATATAGAATACTTAGATAGTATGTGTACACTGTTATATGATTTTACTGCATTGACATGATTTCAATAATTTGTATCGATGTTTTGATTTGATACTCACAACAAGCCTGATGCATTCCTCCATCTGACAAATGAAGAAAAAGGATTCATGTAGCCAACCGCACATTGTGGGATAAAGGCTTCTTGTTGTTGTTTGATTTGATACTGTATATGATTTATATATTGATTGGCATTATGAATACAATGATTGCTTTATAGATTTAACACTCATATTAGTTTACTACTTTATTGGCTTATGTACCATAATATTTTATTGATAATAAATTTTACTACTACTATATGTGGATTTTATTATTTTTGGATTGATTCAATGATCATATGAATGTTATTGCTATGATTAAATCCATGACATGCATATTTCTCCTTTATTATGTTTTGAATTCAGTTATAGGTTTTGATGACGTGCTAGGCTTTTTAAGCTTATTATATGTAGTTAAATGATTTCAGGCCAGTATAGAGGATCATGAGTGTGAGTCTGGTCAAGATTCCTTCATGTTCATATTCTTTTTATTTTAGCTATTATTTTGTGCTCAAAATAGGATAGATATGTGATGATTGTATATATCTTTAGTATATATGATTTTTGGTAATGAATACATGTGTAATGTCCAACACAACCTGATATGACACAATATCATACAAGTCATATAGTATCCGATTGTAGCAAGAATAACCCCAGATCTGGTTGGAGAAGTACTAAAATAAAACTTTTAATTTATATACTATATAGAACCACTATTGAATACAATATAAAGCGAAAAACTACTGAATCTCAACATGATTTTTCTATATATCATCCAAAATATATATAATCTGAAATCTATTTATAACAATGCTTGACAATAAAGAGCGCAACAAAAGTAAAAGTCAAGCCTATAAAAATCAAAACTAATCAAAACATACCTACAACATAGATCAGAGCATTGTATCCAAACTACTCAACTTGCTCCTTACCCTTCCCCAGGCCTGAAAAATAAGAGAAAAAGTAAGAATGAGCTAACACGGCTCAGTAGGCTATCATAGCCTTAAATATAAATCAATAACTAAAATCAAAAGAACTAAAATCAATGTGTTGAATGATATACTGAAATTAAATACAATTAAATAAATACTGAAAAGAACTAAATTATAATCAAATACTTCATAACAGAATCCCACCTTGGCAGCTCATTATTTTCAGTATAATAACACTTAGGTAACAAAATTTCACCAATATAACATAATCCCACCTCGATCACCCACTAGTGCTGGCAAAATAGAATCCTACCTCAGTCACCCACTTCGCCAACATAACAGAATCTCACCTCGGTCGCCCAATAGTGCTGGCGTAATAGAATTTCACCTCGATTGCCCACTAGCACCAGCATCACAACACAACACTTCATAACATATTCTTCTATATACTTCATTAATTAAAGTAAAATTGGATTGAATTCAAAACATGTTCAAAATATCCTAATGGTAGACAACAAGAATACTACTGTGTAAAATTCACAATTTTCAAACATAACTAAATTATCATAAATTATATAAAAGATCATTCTAAAGCTTTAATAGAACTGACTCATTATTTTTTAGATGTCAAAATGAATTTTTGAGTAGAAAAAATAGCTGTTTTCCAAAATTACCCGGTAAAAATTTTTTAGAATATACTCAAAATATTCATAATCATAATTTCTACAACATATAAAAGTTACGCGGTAAAAGTTTTAGCAAAATAAAGTTATCATTATTTTTCGATAATGGAAATACAAATTTGATAAAAAATAAATATAAAAAATACAAAATTATTGAAATCTGAAATCGGCAAAACATAACCTACCTCAAGACGAGTAAATTGCTCAACTAGGCTTACGGACAAAATTTATTATAAGGTTGCCAAAACTCTACTTCCTTTTACTCTCTCCTCTCTTCTCTTCTCAATTCTCAAAAATCCTTCATTATTAAGGGAAATAAAAATGAGAAATCAGATTTAAAGCTATTGAAATACTCTATTATGCTTTTATATATTTTTTGAATGAAATAATAATATAATAATTATAATCAATTTTTTATATAAAATTGTATAAACAATTATTGGGCTTCAAAAATTATAAAAAAATTATCAATAAAATAACTTATTTTATTTAAAAAGTTACGGAGAAGTCGGTTTGCATAAAAGATACTTGATGACCCCAAAAGCCCCCACTTATATCGTTAGGTGTCATTTTCTTAAAGAATTTCACTAGTGCCCAAAAATTATGAAAAATTAGAAAAATTAAAATAAAATAATATAGATATTATGAAGAAGATAGTTTATGATTTGGGCTTATAAGGACTCTTGAATAAATTTTTTATTAATGTATGTCAAAATGCAGTTTCCAAAAATTTGAGTTATAACAATCCACCATCTTAAAAAAAAAAAAGTGTCATCCTCGACATTCCCAAATCAAAATACATCAAAATAAAATTTGGTAGAACTCTCTCATCTCTGATTCCTTCTCTCAAGTAGCCTCTCTATATGTCATATGCTTATTGCACCTTGACCATTAGAATATGTTTGCTCTTAATTTTCTGACATCATACGCCAAAATTATATATGACTCTTCTCTATAGTGTAGACTCAGATGAACCTTCACATCATCAACATATAATCTCTTTTTATATAATCAAATACCCACTTTCTTAGAGAAGATACATGAAATACACTGTGTATATCAAACATATGATCTGGTAACAATAACATGTAAGTAGAATTACCAATCCTCTCAACAATCTTAAAAGATCCAATATACATTGGACTCAGCTTATCGATTCTCTTAAATCTACTGACACCTTTCATTGGGCTGACTTTGACATGAACAAAATCACCAACCTGAAATTTTATCAGCCTGTGTTTCATATCATAATACTTATTCTACCTATCTTGTGTAGCTCTCAATCTTTCTCTTATTAGTTGAACTTTTGTTATTTTGTCATCCATGAAAACTAATCCTATCAGTTGTGTGTCACCCACATCTGTCAAAGATAAATGAGTCCTGAACTTCCTAACGTACAAGGCTTTATAAGGAGTCATACCAATGCTGGACTGATTATTTTTATTATATACAAACTCTATCAGTGGGATATGATCCTCCCAACTACCGCCAAAGTCCAAAACATAGAGTCTCAAAAGATCCTCTAGTACCTGAATAGTCCTTTTATACTATTTGTCTATCTACGGATGAAATAATGTACTGAAATGCAATTTTATACTTAATCCTACTGAATGTCTCTCTATAATCTGGAGGTAAATCGTCTATCGTGATCGAATACAATCACCTTTGGCACATAATACAATCTTATAATGACTAACATATATTTATGATAATGTGTCTACTGGATCAGTTTATCCGATTGAAATAAAATGTGCTGACTTCATTAAATGATCAACAACAATGCAAATAACATCACATCCCTGCCTCAATCTAGGAAAATCCATAGCAAAGTCCATTGTCACCTCCTCCCATTTCCACTTAGGGATATGTAACGAATGAAGAAGACCACTTGGTCATTGATACTCCGCCTTCACTAACTAACTGACCTCACACTTCAAAACAAACTCAGATTTATCCTTCTTCAATCCATGCCACCAAAACATACCTTTCAAATCTCTGCACATCTTACTGCTTCCTGGATGAATAGTGTAGCCTGAGTAATATGCATCATGTAAGATCTCATCTCTCAGATCACCAACAGAAGGAACTCATAATCTATCCTTATAAAAAATGACTCCAAAAATAGATAAAGATAGTTCAAGTCTCATACCAATCTAAATCTAATCACTCAACTTTAGATACTCTGTATCTAATTTAGCTTCTTAAATACTTTTTTGTAGAGTCGGCTAAATAATCATCTAAGCTAATAATTTTGGATCTATATCAGCAGATACCACCTCTATCTCCAATTTGTTCAAATCTCGAATAAGAAAGGTTACATAAGTAAGCAATGAAAGAGAAGTTTATGAAGTCTTCCTACTCAAAAAATCTACTACTACATTTGTCTTATCATGATGATATTAAATAGATAGATCATAATCCTTAATCAACTCTAACCATCTTCTTTGCCTCAAATTCAGATCCTTATGAGTAAAAATATATTTTAAGCTCTGATTATTAGTAAAGATCTTGCATCTGAGACCATACAAATAATGCCTCCAAATCTTCAATGCAAATACAATAGCAGTTAGCTCAAGATCATGTGTTGGATAAATCCTCTCATGTGGTTTCAATTACCAAAATGCATAAGCAATCACTCAACTATACTGCATCTCCACACATCCCAAACCTCTAAATGATGCATCACTAAAAAACTGGAACCCCTCAGTATCTAAAAGAATAGTTAAAATTGGAGCAGAAGTTAAACGATCCTTTAGCAGTTGAAAGCTCTCTTCACAATTTAGAGTCCATATGAAAGCTATTGGCTTCTAAGTCAACCTCGTCAAAGGAAAAGAAATACGTGAAAACCCCTAAACAAATTTCAAATAATAGCCAGTCAAGCCTAAGAAACTATAAACCTCTAGAACTGTAGTAGGCCTTGGCCAATTTAGAAACAACCAGAATCTTCTGGGGATCTACTGAAATGCCTGCACTACTCACCACGTACCCCAAAAATGAAATGCTTCTCAGCCAAAACTCACACTTTGAGAACTTAGCATATAATTGAAGTTGCATTAAAATCTCCAAAGCAGTCCTCAAGTGTGTTGCATGCTCCTCTTTAGATCTATAATAAATCAGAATATTGTCTATAAAGATGATCGCAAACTGGTCCAGATACTTCCTAAAAATCCTATTCATTGAATCCATGAAGACTGCTGGGGCATTAGTCACTCCGAATGGCATGACTAAAAACTCATAACGCCCGTACCTCATGTTAAATGTAGTCTTCACCACTCATCTGCCCTTACTTCAACTGATGATAACCATATCATAAATCAATCTTAGAAAATATTAAACATCTAACTATTTGATCATATAAATCGTCAATCCTATACAAAGGATACTTATTTTTATAGTGACTTTGTTCAAATTCTTATAATTAATACGCATTCACATCGTCCCGTCCTTTTTCTTAACAAATAGAGCAAGTGCTCCCCATAGAGACACAATAGTGTGGATGAATCCTGTGTCAACTAACTCC
Organism: Dendrobium huoshanense; assembly: GCA_016618105.1. Lineage (NCBI taxonomy): Eukaryota > Viridiplantae > Streptophyta > Magnoliopsida > Asparagales > Orchidaceae > Dendrobium > Dendrobium huoshanense. Next base: position 10,184,067 of record CM028351.1, read on the forward strand.
TAAAAATGAACGATCAAGTCCTGAAGCTCCTTAGGTGTCATTCTATATGGAGCTTTGGAGATCAAAGCAGTACTTAGAAAAATAATTATATAGAACTCTATCTCTTTGTCTCGCAGTAAAGTCACTAATTCATCTAAGAATACATCTAAAAACTCCCGAACTATAGAGACACTACTTGTAGAATCAGAAGAGAGTCTCGCATATCTGATAGATGCTAAAAATACTAGTCTACATTTCCTTCAAAGTTTATCCACTTCTATAGCAGAAATCAAACAAGAGGGAACACATCTAATTCCATGAAATACAAAGCTCTCACCATTTTGAAACAAAATCACTTTCTTCTTCAAGCAATAAATTTGAGCCCCATATCGACTCATCTAGTCCATACCTATCACAACTTCTGGGGACTCACTGGCCTCTTGTTGTGTCAGATTATTACTCTTGGATGCACTGGGGTCAAACCAACAGAACCACCTTCACCTCACGAACCTCTTGAAGGCTGACCTCTTAATACCGGACGAACATCCCGGCTACCAAAAGCCTCAGTATATGGTCAAGGTAGTACTGCCCTCAGCCTATCCACAGTCAAATATGCAGAGCCTATGAAATTAGAATGTCTACCAAAACCACCTTGGGATACTCAACAATCCTATGTCCAAACTTATCACAGTAAAAACACATGTATGATGCTCTATAGCACTTACCACTATGCCTTCCACCACACTACTTACATAATGTGGCCTCACTCACTGAACCCCCTGAATTAATAACACTAACTCTATCTGATCCAAAATAAATTGCTATTAGTTGTCCCCTCCTTCTAAACTCAATAGGTCCAAACTTGTTCTTCTTCCTAGAATGGCTATAACTAGCTTTCTCACTATCATATCTCTTCTTACTTGCAATCCATCGCTACTGCACTGCTACTATATCAGTCTTTATCCTCTTAACCTTCTCGACCAACTGAGCAAAGTCTGTGATATCCTATGTTAATAGTGGTTTCCTCAAAGCATCTTGGAGTCCCTCTAGAAATCGATAACACTGCTCCTCAGAAGTGTCAACTAATTATGGAGCATACCATGAGAGAGCAGTAAACTATACCTCATTCTACATCACTAGCATGCTTCTCTGAATTAACTTTAGAAAAGAGCTCTGTAACTATCTCCTTGCTGATGGAGGTATAAACCATGTCCTAAATATTTTAGCAAACCCATCCAAAGTAATCAGGGTATTTGCACGACCCTAAAATTTCTCTCTATTGGTCCAACCACTAGTGCTCTATCTCAACATCAAATAAAAATGCAGCTAATGTAGTTCTCCTCTTATAAGGATAATGCATCCCATTCATAGTCTTTTCTATCCTTATTAGTCATTCCTCAGCTCCTTTAGGCTCAGCAACACCTAAACATCTAGGAAGTTGTAATCTCATAAAATAATGTAAATATATGTCCATGTTATCATATGGGGTACCAACAACCTATGTATGAACCTCACCAACTAGTTGTACTATTATACCTGCAATCTGAGAAATCACCTTAGAAGTGATCACAGGAGTTGTACCCTGAACTTGAACTGTCTATCTAGAACTCTGACCCTTGGTCATATCCAGATATAGTTTAGGTGAATTAGCCATCTAAAAACACACAACTAAATGCAACACATGCATATGGAAAAAATAAACAAAATGAAAACTACCTAGAAGTATCTCTCTCTTTTACATATAAAATCATATGGCTCTTTTACAATTCACTTCTCCAACCTATGTTTTGATACCAAAAAGCTTGTCACAACCCAACTCGACATGACCTGATATCACATAGGTCAAATCATGTTTGATTGTGGCAAGACTGATCCCAATATTTGGTTGGAGAAGTACTAAAATAAAACTTTTAATTTATATACTACACATAGCCACTATTGAATGCAATATAAAATGGAAGACTATTAAATCTCAATATGATTTTTTATATGTCATCCAAAATATATATAATTTGAAATTTATTTACAATAGTGCTTGACAACAAAGAGCATAATAAAAATAAAAACCTAGCATGTAAAAATTAAAACTAACAAAAATATACCTACAATATATATCGAAGTGTACTATCCAAACTACTTAGCTCTTCCTGAAAATAAAAGCAAAAGCTGGAATGAGTTAACATAAGTCAGTAGGTTATCATAGCCTAAAATAGAAATTAATAACTAAAACTAAAAGAATCGAGATCATTGTGTTGAATCATATACTGCAATTAAATATAATTAAATAAATATTAAAATGAATTGAAATTAATCAAATAATTCATAACATAATCCCACCTCAGAAGCCCATTAGTTTTGGCATAACAACACTTAAGTAACAGAATATCAACAGTATAATAGAATCTCACCTTGATCGCCCACTAGCGCTAGCATAACTGAATCTCGCCTTGGTCTCCTACTAGCGCCAGCATAAAGAATCCCACCTCGATCTCCCACTAGCGTTGGCATAATAGAATCTCATCTCGATCGTTCACTAGCACCAGCATACTAGAATCTCACCTTGACTACCCACTAGCGTCGTTGGCATCACATCCAACACTTCATAACATATTAGTTAATACATTTCATTAATTAAAGTATAATTAGAATAAATTCAAAATATCCCAACGGTAGACAATAGGAATACTACTGAGTAAAAATTCATAATTTTCAAACAAAACTAAATTACCAAAAATTGCATAAAACATCATTATGAACCTTTAATTGAACTGAATCACTATTTTTTAGATGTAAAAATAAATTTTTACAGTGCACAAAAATTACTATTTTTTTAAAATCACCTAGCAAAAAATTTTTAGAGTATACTCAAAATATTTGTAATCACGATCTTTATAATATATAAAAAGTTATGAAGTAAATATTTTACCAAAATAAAGTTATCGTCCTTTTCGGTAAAAAAATATAAATTTGATCAAAAAAATGTACTAAAAATACAAAATTACTAAAATCTAAAAAAGGCAAAATGTAACCTACCTCGAGACGAGTAAATTTTCTAACTAGGCTAATGTACAAAAATTTCTATACGGTTGCCAAAACCCAACTTCCTTTTTCTCTCTCCTCTATTTTCTTCTCAATTCTCAAACACCCTTCTCGGTTAATGCAAACAAAAATGGGAAATGGGATTTAAAGCCATTTAAGTACTCTATTATGCTTTTAGATATTTTCTTAAATAAAATCATGGAATTTCTATCGCAAATGTCAATATGATGATCGAGTATCAACATTTGTGACGGAAATTCCATCACAAACTGTGGCGAATTTGTGGCAAGTTACCCAAAATTTGCAATGAATTCACTCTATCGAAAATAAGTTTTTGACACGCATTTTACCATCGGATACCAATCCGTCACAAATCCTCCACAAACTAGTGTTTGTGATGGATTTGAAGAGATTTGCGGTGAATTTTTCCGCCGCATATAATTGATTTTCTTGTAGTGATTATTATTTCAACTAAAATTTGGATGATTTCTCTAACTTATATTATAAGTGTTGGAGTAGGTATCATTAACTCTATTATTTATTGAATTAATAAATTCTACTACTGAGATATTAGAATCACCAAAATCTCCATAAATCCTTTATGATCTTATGTGAATTTTGAGGTGAATTATTTCCAAGGTTATCTAATTATCTAGAAGTTGTGGCTACTTGAGCAGTTAATATCGATAAGGCATCAGTTTCATAAATGCTAGCCACTTTTCTAAGATTAATTCTTTTAGAGGATCATTGAAAAGTATTGATAGATATCTCCTCAATCAAAATATTAGCCTCATCAAAGGGCTTTAACATTAGAGAACCACCAACAATGGCATTAATAATTGATCTAAAGGAATCTATCAAGCCATTATAAAAAGTTTGGATTATTAACCAGTCATGAAGGGCATGATAAGAACATTTCCAAAGAAGTTCATTAAATCTTTCCAACAATTCATAAATAGATTCTTCATCTAACTGGGTAAAAGAAGTGATGTCATTTCTAAATTTGATAGTTTATTTATAGTGGAAAATATTTAGCTAAGAACTTTTGTGCTAGCTCATTCCAAGTTGTTATTGAGCATTGGGGAAATGAATTTAGCCACATTTTAGTTCTATTCCTAAGTAAAAATGATAAAAAAAAATTAAGTCTAATAGCATCATCACTAACATCGTTATATTTAGAGGTTACATAAATTTCTAGAAAATTAGATATGTGTAAATTAGGGGCTTCTAAAGGTGTTCTCCCAAATTGAGAGTTTTGCACCATTTGAAAAATAACAAGTTTTAATTCAAAATTACTTACTTGTATGTTTGGTTTGTTTATACTTTGACAAATATCCTATACCATACAGTTGGAGTATTCCTTGAGTGGTATAGTAGCTCATTTTCATGAATTTTCTTTTCAAATTTTCTAATTTTTCTAATTTTTTAATGTTCTTTCAATTTCAATGTCAAATAATAATTCTACTGGTTGTTTAATACTACACATGTAACATTAAGTACCATAACAAAAAATGTAATGCACTGAGCAGTAATAGCCAATCAGATTTCAAAGTAATGTTAAGCAGGTGAAAATTCAAATAGATAAAAACTAAATAGAAAACTAGATTAAACTAACAATTCTTTCAACAATTTAAAATGTAAAGCATAATAATAATTTTATTAGTTTTGCTCCCGATAATAACGCCAAAAACTTGATGCGAGTGTTGTGTCTCTATAGACACACACAAGGATTTACTTATATTTATAGTCACTAATCAGATGTCAAAGGAAAGTTCAATTTTTCTAAAGTTTAAATCTTGTTTGGAGTGCAAGTGCACATTATCATATCAGTAATAAATTGATAAAAAGAGTATTGATCCCATGAGGAACAACTAGAAATATCCTTTGTTCACTTTAATATTGCTTATTAGACTGTTATGTTCATCTAGTAAGCTAATTGAAAGGTGTTGATAGTTCTAAAAGTAAAAAAAAACTTCAAAAGTAGGAATAAGAGATTTCTTATTTGTATAACATCTAAACCTATGAATCATCGATAGAACATGATTGCACTACATAAGGTTATTTCATATGGTTGTTGTGGATAGAGTAATTTTTCTCATCATCTCTATCGAGCTCGTCGAAGCATAAGCTAGGATCCTCACTAACTACAACTAAATTATATCCTTAAGACCCAATAATAATAACCACCATATGTCTATGTTATGGTCAGACTATGTTTTACTTACGTGGTTGTTCTTCTATTCCTCCATTGAGATTATATATCACACTATGTTTTTAATTTATGTACTACCTATAAATAAACCAATTTAACTGCGGAGAACTTAAAAACCACATAGAGATAATAAATATTAAACCCTACTCTAAATAATATATACTTTTAATTCATCACATATTTAAAAAGATGATTACTACAGATGGAGGCGTTGAAGCTTATAATAAACACAACAAATATTTTCAAATACTAACTAGTTCACAAATACAAAGGATATAAATTAAAAAACAAGAAAGTAAAGTTCATAAATAACTCTGAAGTAATGCTACAATCCCTTGATTTGCTTACTCCTTTGATTTACTCTACTTCAATAAATGACTCCAGTGAAATAAACACAAGCTACACACTCCCCTATACAACTCTCACACACTCACAAAATGACACTACAAATAACCCCTCCAAGTTTCCAACTTGCCCTAAGGAATAAGGTGACTATTTATATTTTTCATTTTTTTTTCTGAACTAGCGTTGCAGCGCTGGCTTGGTGGCACTGCGATATTGCTGAACAGACACATCGATTCACCAATAGTCACTTCAATTCATTTGTTCAACCAACTTCTACTATGGAACTGGATGATTTGGCATTGTGGTGTTACGATGCTGAGATATGACACTATATTGAGTTCTGGCGTTGCGACGCTAGTTCAGTTTTTTGAATTTCTAAAAATTTCCTACACAAAATAATATAATCATAGACAAAAATTTAATAATTTTTATCTTATCACAATCCTACATGAATCATTCTTAATCATATTAGTCATATTGTCATGAATTAGTCGCATATCACATATAAAAGGATAAGTGGTTTTCAAGTAAGAAGTCGTCAAAATTCAATTTCACGAAAAACAGATAGTTTTGCGACTGCTTTTCAAAATTCAATTTCGTGATTCTTCCGCTGAAGCTTATGGCGACGGAGGGTCGCCGGCCACCTATCGCCGGCGGTCCACTGGATGCTCAGCGTAATCCTATAGGAAATTCTCACGGTCCAATTAGGTCTTTGTCTTCGTCTCCTCCAGCTTTTGGAGACATTCTTCCAAGTTTTTCTCAAGGGATAAAAGCTAAAATCCAATCATGAATGCCATTAGTTATTAATGAAGGAGGCTTGCTTTTGTCTTCTAAAAATGTTTCTAAAGTTGTGGGTAAAGGAAAAAGTGTGATAGCAAAAGATGTTGTTGTTGCGCAACTTAAGAAAGGGAGATTTCCTGGAGTAATGGAGGTTTGGGAAGCTTCTCCATCGACGAAGCCAATTTCAAAGATTATGTTAGAAGATAATTTCATCGTTGGGAGACGATCTGCAATACAAAACTCTGCTGATAAAACAAACTGTTTGGGCTGCGATCATGATCAATCTGTCGTTGAAGCTCTGGAGAGATCTCTAAAAGAAGATGTTGCAGAAGTTAATGGAAATCAGGAATTGACTAACTCTGATTTGGAAAGAGTTCGAGAATGTAACAATGGAGATTTGGGATTGTGCAAGGAAATCAAGAACAAAGTTACAGCATGACCAATGTCAAACGATCAACAAAATGTATGGAGTAAGAAGGAACATATAAAGGTATTAAATCTGAATTTGGGGGATTTTCTATCTGAAGACGGATCAACGGTTAAACTACATGTGGATAAGGAGCTGGAAAATTCAAGGAGGCTTCAAAATTCAAAAGTTATCAAAGTTATTGGAAGCAAAATCCCATTCCCTATAGTAAGCACTAAGCTTAGAAGGTAGTGGGCTCCTTATGGGAAGTTTCATTTAACAATGCTAGGATTTGATTGGGTTCTCTATTCCTTCTTTGATAAAGAATCTTTGGATGCAGTCTTCTCAAATGGTCCTTGGTTTATTAATGGGAAGATCATCGGGATAGAAAATAGTCACCAAATTTCTCTCCGTCATCCTTAAAAGGGTTGTCTGCCCCCATCTGGATTAGGTTGCCAAACCTTCCACTTCAATGTTGGGATGAAATCAACATTTGTAGAATTGCATCAATGGTTGGGAAACCTTTCATGATTGATGGAAACATGTTCCAATGGGGTAGGAGGGAGTTTGGGAGGGTTTTTGTTTGCATCAATTTGGACACTCATTTGCCTCTTGGAGTATGGGTGGAAGGGAGCTCGCGTAAGTTCTTTCAAAAGATTGAATATGAAAGAATTCCATATTTATGTTTTTGTTGTGGAAAAATTGGGCACATGGAGAATGATTGCTTAGAGAAATGCATAGATGAAACCACAGTTTCAAAGGAAGGTGGAAGATCTTCAAAGTTAACGGATGAAGGCAGCTCAAAGATTAACAATGTTACAAATGCTAAAGTTCCAAATGCTAAAAAAAATGGATATGATCCTTGGTTGCAAGTTAATTATGGAAGGAAAAGGAAATACAAAAATGCTATCAAATTCTTTGCATCGCGACAAGAATCAAATGGTTGATAAAAACTCTGAAGCTGTCACAAATAAGCCGATGTGGAAGCCAGTGGAAGCTGTGAAGAACTCATATGTGGAGGAGTTTGTTCTTTAATCAGAGAAAATTAATGAAGATCTACAAACTGAAAAGAATCAAATTCAGGATACAATGAATAATTCATCCATGGAGAACAATGATACTAATGATATGATCATCCAACCCTCTAATATTATCTCTGTTAATAAGTTTAATATCCTAGATGGATTGGTAGAGGAAGGAGAAATTATTTTTTCAGAGGAGGTTGATACCAATATGACTGAAGGATTGAACGGGTTAAGCAAAGACACATAAGTTAATCACATTAGTAACATGGAGGAATTGAAGAAGGCTAATGATAAGGATGGAGGATCCTCTAATATTAAAAGGAAAGGATCTAAACAATTAAAAGGATTGGGTCCTATTAACATAGCTCCTAGGAGTAGGAGGGCTGAAGCTAAAATTAAAGATAAGATGGGGTCTTCATCCCCTCTTATTAAATGAATTCTTCCATGGCATTTTGGAATTGTAGAGGAGCTAGGAAGAGGAGAGCTTCGCTTTACTTGAAGGAGATTGTTAAAGAATATGGGGTCTTTTTTATTGGTTTATTGGAAACCAAAATCATAAATTTTGAAAGAAAATATGTTGATCAATTAGTTCACTCTCAATGGGATTTTTTCCATGTTCCTTCAGAAGGATTAGCAGGGGGTATTCTTGTGGTATGGAAATCAAATATGGCTAAATTTCAAGTTTTAAAATCTTCATCATAATTTGTTATTGGTGATTTGGAGGTTCCTAACAAAGGCATATGGAGGATAGCTTCAATCTATGGCAATAAGGATGTCTATAGAAGGAGAAGACTTTGGAAAAGGCTGAAAATCTACTCCTCCAAGGACATGCCTATGGTGATAGGAGGAGATTTCAATTTTATTCTTTCAAGTGAAGATAAGAGGGGAGGGAAAAGATTCAAACTTTCCCTAGGACTTAAAGAAATGAAGACCTTTCTAGCTTGCAACGACTTTCATGAAGTTGGGTATGTGGGACCAAAATTCACTTGGTGTAACAACAAAAAAGGTGTGGATCGAATCCTTGAGAGACTGGATAGATGCTTCCTTAACCCAGATTCTCTAAGCTCTTCTAACTGTTTCATGGTTAGGCATTTGGCTCATGTGGCTTCAGATCATTGCCCGATCATCTTAAACCTTATGGTCCAGCAAGCAAATAAGAAAGTATTAAGGTTTGAAGATGTTTGTGCCTCTAACAAGGCTTCGGTTGCTGTGGTGAAAAAAGTATGGATGAGGAATTATAAAGGCAGTTCAGCTAATATCCTAAATTGTAAAATGAAGAATTCACTTAAGGCCTTATTCTATTGGAGCAAAGCAAAGATGCATAATTTACTTTCATTAAAAAATGACTTGTTGAAACAAATAGAAGATCTTCAATTGAAGGAGGCTAATAAAGGAGAACTATCGGAAGAAGAATGCTGGTTGCTGAAAGTGAAGGTGGGAGAACTCAATTCAACACTAGCTCGGTTGGATACTTGGTGGGGGCAAAGGGCTAAGGTAAAGTGGATGAAGGAGAGAGATCGGAATTCAAAATTCTTTCAAGCTTTTGCCCCGGCTAGAAGGAATTCAAACTTCATTTCAAAAATCAAAAATGGAAATGGAGAAATTGTGGAGGAGCAATCTCGTATAGAAGATGTTATGGTTGGTCATTTCAAAGAGAAGTGGAGAAATCGATGTTGCAAACTTGAAGACTGGCGAAGTCCATGGAGCTGTCAAGATGATGATGATAGAGGAATGTTGAACAAAGCTTTTACTATAGAAGAGTTGGAAGAACTTGTCAAGCATAGTGGAAATAACATCTCTTCAGGTAATGATGGAATAACTTTTTCCTTCTTTAAAGCTTATTATGAGATAATCAAATTAGATTTATGGAATGCCTTAAATGCTTTTTTTTAATCATTCGAGATGGATTCTAAATGGAAGGAGACAATTATAGTGCTTATTCCAAAAGTTTGCAATCCATTAACTCCTTTAAATTATAGACCAATAAGCTTATGTAATACGGTCTACAAATTGGCGGCAAAAATTATAATGAATAGAATGGCTCCTATCATTCCTATACTAATCTCAGAAGAGCAAGCAGCTTTCTTAAAAGGAAGATCCTTATCAGATCACATGTTGATAGCTCAAGAGGTTATGCATAAACTAAGGCATTCCCATTCTTCAAAAGGTTTTATGTCCTTCAAGATTGACATGGAGCAAGCTTATGATTCAATGGGATGGCTCACTTTGGCAAAAGATTTGAATTATTTTGGTTTTCCAATTCATTTTTCTAATCTGATTTTGGAATGTATTCATAACTCAAAATTCTCTATTTTAATCAACGGGAGTTTGTCAAATTGGATAGATGGTCATAGTGGCTTTCGACAAGGTTGTCCCTTGTCTCCATATTTATTTATCCTCTGTGCACAATTGTTATCAAATGCTTTTAAACAAAGAGGAGATTCAATTGGAGTTCGGTTGTGTGCAAATGTGCCTAGTATTTCTCACTTGCTATACACAGACAATGTGACAATGTGATCATATTCTCGGAAGCAAACTTGAAGGCTATCAAGGAGATAAAATCAATTATGGGAGATTTCTGTGGTTGGTTGGGTTTGTCTATCAACATCAATAAATCTTCTATGGTATTTAGCAAAATTGTAAGAAGAAGAATGAAGAAGTCTATTGCCCGAGTTATGGGGTTCAAAACAGCCAAGGAGTTGTCATACCTTGGAGTTAAGCTAGCATTGAGAAGGCTAGTTAAAGAAGACTTTCAGTTTATTGTTGATAAAGCTTTGAAGATGACATTTGGGGAGGAAGATTGATATCTTTGGCAGGAAAGATCTTGTTAACCAAAACAATCTTGTTATCATTCACCACATTTCATTGCACCAACTCGCTTGTGCCTAAGAGTATACTTGATGAGGTAGACAAGATTTGTAGAAGCTTCATTTGGAACAAATCAAATAGAAGACAAGGTATCCATTATATGTCAATTGGAACATTATGTGCTTGCCAATTAAATGGGGAGGCAGAGCTCTTCATTCTTGCTATACTAAAGTTGGATCGTTAAGATCCAAAATTGCATGGAGGTACATGAATGATAAAGATTCCCTGCTGCATAAAGTGTTCCATTCGAAGTATGAAAATCTGTTGGAAAATGTATATTCAAAAAGGACGGGCTCTCCTGCTTGGAAGATCATCTTGGAAGGAGGTAAATCTCTAAGGCCTTTAATTAGATGGAGTGTTGCTAATGTAGAAGATATCGATGTATTCAATGATATATGGATTTTGGATAAAATTATTAGCAAATGGCCTACTTTTATTACTCCTCATGACAGCAGCAGATTTTCAGTCTCTAATTTCTTTTCTAATGGGAGTTGGAATGCGGAAGCTATGAGAAGAATTATGGGGGAAGATCTTGTAAATTTAATCTTACAAACTAATACTCCCAATGGATTGGAAGAAGACAAAATGGAGCTGATGTTTCAGAAAAATGGGAAGTCCATATCCTCTATGGTATTCGAGAGCACGGTGAATCATTCTGATCCGAAACAGTTTTGGATCTAGATTAAAAAAGGAAAACTGAACCCAAAGGTGGAGACTTTATGGTGGAGAACTTTCAATAATAGCCTGCCAACATATAAATTCCTTGAACATAGAAGATTGCAAAGGGACAATATCTATTCGAGAAGCTGTAATGTTATTGAAGATATAGATCATGTTGCTGCTAAGTGTGATAAGCTGAAGGATGTTCTTCATCAAATCGAGAAATGGGGCTTTGTAATTCAGGTTTTTTATTCCTTGACAGATTGTTGTAATTGGCTTTCCACCCAAAGTTCCTTTTTGATTAATTTTTATTGTTCAGTAGTATACTTAACATGGAAGTCAAGGAATAAATAGATTCACAATGGGATGGAAGATTGTTCGTTGATTATTGCTTCTAATGCAATGATTATGCTTTAATTTCTGCTCAAGAAGTTGGTAGAATCTCGAGTATATGGGATGCAAATCAGCCTTCTAGGCTGTCAAATTTCCACTGGTATACCCCTCCACCCGATTGGATAAAAGTAAATGTGGATGCTGCCTTACTTTCCTCTTACAAAGCTGGAATTGGAGGGGTTTTTCGTGATCACAAAGGAAGATTTCTCTTGGCTTTTGGTAAATCGTATGTCCATTGGGACATATCTTTTTTGGAGTTATTGGCCACACAATCAATAAAGGAGATGATGAAAGATTGGATGTTTAAGTACAAGGGAATCATAATCGAAGGAGACAATATCAATGTTATGAAGTTTTTGAGAAATGCCAATCAAAGTGCAGACACAAAGTATGAAGATGTTCATTTATTTAATGAGTTTAACCATGTTATTTTTAATTATGTAGATAGATGTTGCAATAAGTTAGCATATTTATGTGCTAACTATGGCATCTTGAGTTTTTTTATTTGGGATGATGTTGGTGTGAATAAGGTACTTCCTTTATTTATGTCTTTGTTAAAAGAGTAATCCACTGTTATGAGTCCTTAGGTTTGTACTCCTTTTTTTTATTAATGTAATTTGCTGCACTTCCTTCAAAAAAAAAAGTAAGAAGTCATCACTTATTGTCCGTCAACCATATCATATTATTTAAATGAGTCTCATTAAACCTCTATTTTCATATCACTAAAGATTAATCCACTAACCTTATTTAAAGGAAAGCTTATCGGCCCTCCCTCTTATACAGGATAAAATGCCTTTAAATAAGATGAATCAGCCAATCATTTTTTTGTCAGTATTTCTTGTCATTTTTACTCAGTATTATACTAGTCATTTAAAATAAACTAACATATAAACAAAATCACCAAGTGAAATTTTAATATTAACCAGTCAAAATGTTCAGGGTGACGATATCGACCACATATCAAAGTTATTGAGTGAAAAATCACTAAAATAGTGGATATTGCATTTTAATAAATTTCATAGAGATAAAATAGGCAAAACATAAAATCATTGAAAACAGATATAGGGTTAGGATTATTTATCACGATCAGAATACTTTTCTCAACTAGAGCGATAAAAAAATTCCAGCCTAGAACCTATTTCCTCTTCTTTTTCTTCTTTCTCTCACTTCTTTTCTTCTCTTTCACTCTCTTCTTTTCTCTCCCTTTCTCTCTCGTAAAAATGGGGAAAGGGGAGAGATATGGATCTCTCACCCAGCAAATGCCAAAATGGGGAAGGAGGAGAGGTGTGGTGAGGGTTTAATATAATTGGTTTTTGATATTTTTATTAAAAAAACAAAGTTTTTTATATATTTTTATTAGGAAAACAAACTTTTAGACCTAGCGACGCAACGTTCCAAACTCAGTGCCATAACGCGCCCTAAAAATTCCAGAAAATCCCATAGCTTGGCGTTGTAGCACTCACTAAGTTAATTTCTTATAATTTAGGGAAATTAAATTTTGAGTTTATTAGACGTATTATGCATTGTCCACTAAATAGTAATTAGGACATGAGGAATGAAAACTTACATGGCAAAATTAATTAGTTTTCTTCTTAATACAGCAAATTATTAATCAGCAAATAACATATGCTTCGTTCGAAATGATTTTCTTACTGTTTTTAAAATAACTTTTTAATACAAAAATTACTTAAACTAAAAATTTTTTACTAAATTTTTATGATAAAAAATTACTTTAAAAAGCAATAAAAAAATCGTCTCAGACGAAGCAAGTCAGATGCAAGAAATTTCCTTGTTCTCTACTATATTTTATTTGGAGAATTTACATACTCTCCATATATTTTTACGTATTTATATATATATATCTATTACTTAAAATGTGATATTTATTAATAAAATACTCTTAAGTTTTTTAAATTATATATATATATATATATATATATATATATATATATATATTGGGAAATTGTATATATATATTTTTTTCATGTATATACTTTTATGTGATTGGAACAGCAAAATATTATATTAATAAATACAAAAGTTTAACGGTTAGTTATGCAAATAGATAAAGGTTGTGAGGTATGTATGTAAATCCCCATTTTTTTACCTTTAACACCAGGGAGACAGCGACTAAAATAGCAATCTGAACATTTATACATAAAATGAAATAAAATTTGATTTCCCATAGACCAGTCTTGTTTAGAATAAAAAAAAAAAAGGACAGAACCTAACAGAAGAAACCGAAGCCAACCAGAAATATCTACATACGATTAATTTCAATTTTCATGGCCCATGTCATGATTTTTGCACCTGAAAGCAGAACTTCGGATAGCACTTTGAGCAACCATTAAATATCAACTTAACAGAGAAAAATAATTCAGGCAGAGAGGTCCATCATGAATCTGACATTGACAACAAAATGGAAAAATCTTATAACTATAAATTATCATACTTCATTTCTGTTCCAAATAGAAATTGAACAATTTAGTAGATTTACCATTAGAATGACAAAGAATAACAACAACAACAACATCAAACCTTTGTCCCACTACGTTGGGTCGTCAATATAAATTCTTTTTCTCCATCGTGTCCTGTTAAAAATCAAATTCTCGTGTAAATCTAATAGAGAAAGATTATTTCTAATATTTTATAACCAAGTCTTTTTATGTCTATCTCTCTCTTTCTTAACATAAGTCAAATCTAATACATCTACTTTCCTAACCGGATCATCGGAAAGATGCCATTTTATATGACCAAATCATCTAAGGCGACTCTCTCTAATCTTATCCTCCACCGGAGCTACTCCAACATTTTCACGAATATGCTCATTTCGTATCCTATCTCTAAGGATAAAGCCACTTATCCACCTGAGCATCCTCATCTCTGCAACACTTAACTTAGTAATAGAATGATAAAGAATAATCATACTAAAATTAAATGTGTTTGCATAATAATTTCATGCATGTTTAACAAATTTTTTACAACTAAAAGAATATTATGCTAAGCTAATGGTGTTTATTTCACTTAGAGAGTGTTCTAAGGCCTTCTTCCAAGTCTTCCATGGTGATTGTAACGAGGTTTTCAGCATCAAAGCAGTCAAAATCTAGCCTAAGATCCAAATTCTCCCGAGCATTGGCAAGTAATGGATCAATCAGGCCTCCATTCATCTCCTTCCGCTGTTTCTCAGTGGTTCCTTTGTAGATAAGATCAGCCACTGCCCCTACAGTACACAATGGGTGAAGCTTGAAGCCATAAAGTGAACTGTTTGGCTCTTGAAAATTCATTTTCAAGTGTAGAATTTGAGCAAGTTCAGCTGTAGTAAAGTCATCGAAGTTGAAGAACTTCGTAACTCTTCTGCAAAAGCCCTCATTTGATGCGATCACACGCTTCATTGGCTCGCAGTATCCAGCAAATACGACCACAATCTTCCCATTATCCATAACAGACATAATTTCTTCTAGAGCCTCTAAACCATAGTCTTTGTCATCTGATTTCTGTGCTGGTATCAACCTGTACGCCTCATCCACAAAAAGGATTCCTCCCTCTGCTTCTCTTAACTGTAAAAAAAATTTGCAATTTTAAGGTTATACATATATAGGTTTTGTTTGGGACGGCTTTCTTACTGTTTCTTAAAGCAACTTTCTAAAAATTTAAATTTTGGTACTAAAAAACTGCTTTAAAAAGCAGTAAGAAAGTCGTCCCAAACGAAGCCATAGTGATTCCACTAACAAGTATATTAGGCCGTTAAGAAATGAATCATCATAATATTTTTCTAAAGAAAAGGTAATTTTTTTACTATATTACCTTCTTCCTTGTCTTTGGTCCTGTATGGCCCACAAATTCTCCAACCAAATCAGTTCTCTGCACTTCGGTCACCTTATCTGTTGGTAGAATTCCAACCATATGAAGTAGTTTGCCAAGAACACGAGCAACCATGGTTTTACCTACACAAATTGATTAAGCTTCACATAAGACTACCAAATGATTCTACTTTATACATGAAACTGCTAGAGGATTTAAATATTAATCACGTAAGTTTGAGAGACACAAAAAACTAATAAAAGCAAACAAATAAAGAAAACAGGCTGCGAATGCATGGGTGCGTAGATGCAACAATTAATTGTATTTTATGTACGGAGCAAAAGCTCAAAATCACAATTGATATTACCTAGTTAAATTGGAAATCTACGACTATAAAAGTTGATAAAAAAAAATAAATAACATTCCAGGAAATATACTGTAAAAATCAATATTAGTAAAGCGCGTATATTGTACAATATATAAAAAAACATTCCAGGAAATATACTGTAAAAATCAATATTAGTAAAGAGGGTATATTGTACATTATATAAACATAGACCTTCCATAAGATAGGGATGTGATTAATACATTTGGCTATAGACGTAATGAAGCATAATATTTTGCTGGTCTTAAGCGAAGTGCAAACTGTAAGCTTCATTCATAAGCATAAAGATTCCAAAACCTTGCGCTTCCAGACCATAGTTCCAGGGAATTCATGGAGAGATTCAATTTGGATGCAAGATAGAGATCAACAGCGTGAAATTTTTAAAACAATGATTACATATTGAGAAAATGTGCAAAATGCCCCCTCCACTATTTGTGAATGATCAAAATAGTCCCCAACTCTTTTGAATGAACAATTTAGTCCCTCAACTCTTTAAAATGGAACATTTTTTGTCCTAACATCTAATGTTGGAGTTAATAGCATTAAATATAAGAGTATTTTGGTCATTTTTTAATTAAATATTTATTAAATGCAATTTTTAAATAATTATAATTTTTCTAAAAAAATTTATTAAATATTTCTTTAATAAAAATAATAATAATAATTTTAATTTTAATTTAAAAAAATTTAGTAGCTTTTATAAAATATGATTGGTAAAAATATGTGACTAAGTTGAAAATGACATCTATTTGCATTTGATTTCTTTAAATTAATAAATATCATATTTTATAAAATATGATTAAATTTGTTAATTAAAACTAAAATTATTAATATTTTTTTATTAAAGAAATGTTTAATAATTTATTTAATATATATATATATATATATATATATATATATATATATATATATATATATATATATATATAATTACTTAAAATTAGATTTAATAAATATTTAATTAAAAAATACAAAAATACCCTTATATTTAATACTATTAACTCCAACATAAGATGTTATGACTAAAAAAGTCTCATTTTAAAGAGTCAAGGGACCAAATTGATCCCTCAAAAGAATTAGAGATTATTTTAATCCATCACAAAGAGTTGGGGAACAATTTGATCTTTTTTCTCGTTACATATCAAAGTCATCTCATACATGCTTAAATTCCCTGCAACAATCACCATGTTCTGCCATTCTCACAATATATGTCTAAGGTTTGTATCATTGCTAAGAAAATACTCATAAATTGGAATTCCCAGTTTAATGATAATTTGTGATCATTTACCTCACCAAAACTTAAGCTAATTATACATATACAGTAGAGGATTGGAAAAATATCACATGCCTCCTTTTTATTATCTTTTGCAATTCAAATTTTGTTAGTATAAAAGTAAATTAACATCTATGATGCGCCGACACACCATAAGGAATGCAGTATCAAACACGCGTCCGACACAGCCGAGACATGTGTCAGACACGACTGCCGTGTCAGATTAAATTAATATTTAAATTAAAATGGACAGGTATGTCATAATATTTGAAAATAAATTTATTTAAATTACCAATTTTTTAATATTTAATATTCATTTAATCAAATAAAACGAGTAGGTGGTCCCGTATTTCATGTGTTAGCCGTGCCCATATGTACTAGGGTTTCACTTTTCAAGGTTTGTCTTCCTCATCTTCTTCATTTATCCGATTAGGCAAGGTCGATCGAGCAAGCAATAGATTGATTGACACCTGATACGCCTGATTGAAGCAGTTCCCTCGTCGTCTTCGTCATTTCCGCGGGCATCAAGGGCACTTTGTCATCCTCTTCATTTACACGACCAAGCAAGGCTGACCGAGCGAGTGACTGCTTGATTGAAGCTCGAAACGTCTAATTGAAGTTGTTCCCTCGTCGTTTTCTCCATTTCCACAGGCACTAACTCGTTCGTCTTCGTCATTTCCGTAGGCATCGAGGGGTTCCGACTCGTATGACTGCTCTGTCAAAGACAGAGGAGGGGAGCGAGGCTGATACGTTCAATTGGTGTGTAGTTTGTTGTCTTCTTTATTTCTGCAAGCAAGCAAGGTCGATGTAGCCACTGCTCGAAGGTATATTGCTATTGTAATTAAAATTTATGCTCGATTTAAATGTGCCTCTTTTTAATATGAATTTTGATATTATCAATTTTTTATTTATAATTGCTTAAATTCATTTTTCCTCAATTATAATAATGTTGAGAAGATTTAAACAAATAAAAAATATCATTTAAGCTATGGTTAGAAGTGATAAGTGGTTTTGTTATCAAAAGGATGATATTGAAAAAGTAAGGCATGTAAATGAAAATACATTAGATGATTTATGGTGGGATGATATTGAGTACATTTTAAGTTTTACTAATCCAATTTATGAGATATTAAAAGTGAAGGGCATAAATAAGTCCTATTCACATCTGATTTATGAGATGTGAGGTTTCATATTAGCCAAAATAAAATAGATAATATATAGACATGAAATAAAGTCACATGATGAAGACTCAAATTTCTGAAGTGTTATCTATACTATTATGGAAGATAGGTAGAGCAAAACTAACACACATCTAGATTGTTTGGCTCACTCTCTTAATCCAAGATAAATTTCAACATATCTTTCATAATTAATTCTCAGTCTATTGAATAGTAATTATTTTATTTTATTTTATTTTTCTATTCTTTAAAGATATTCCAAGTAAATGACTTTAAGAGGATCCTTAAAGAATTTCTCTATAAAATAATTTAAAATTTTCAAATACGAGGAAGGCATGCTTGAAGCATTATTTCCCAAATGAAGAGAGATGAATAGTCAATATAGAGCTTGCTAAATTCTTAAGTTATTTAGAAAACTTTAGTAACCAAGAGTTTCTCAGTGATAGGTGGAGAATGAATCCAAAGATGTGGTAATTGATTCATGGAGCTTCGGCACCACTACTTCAAACAATCGCAATAAAACTTTTTGATCATGTTTCATCCTCCTCTTGTTGTGAAAGAAATTGGAACACATACTCCTTCATTCAATCAATGAAGAGGAACAAAATGACTCCACAACAGATTGAAGATTTAGTTTATGTGTATACAAACTTGTCTTCTATCAAGAAAGACTCCAATTTATATAGAAGTAGATAACAAGATGTGGGATGTTACTGAAGATGGATTTAAGTCCCTTGATGATATGAGAATATTGGATATTGCAAATCTTTTTCTTGATGAGCCAGAATTGGAATCAATGATATTTAATGAGATGATATTGAAGGCTAAAGATAAACTCCTGAGAAAGCTAATCCTATCATTGATTTTATTGAATAATTGAAACTTCATCTTGTACTAGACAGTTTATATATTTTTGATAATATACTAGACATTTTATGCTTAATTTTTTTATATTATAATCTACACAACTAATGATGAAGTTACTTTTTTTTTATTTTATCTGTCATTTTTAATATTATACTTTGATTGCTTTCTTAATTGTCAGGCTTGTTGTGTGATAGAAAAGTCCCTCTCAAACATAAGAGAAACCTCTATAAGATGTTGGTGAGACCTACAATGCTTGTTGTGTGCACAATTGCTTTCTTAATTTTGATGCATGATTTATAAATTATAATATCATATCCGGGCCATACCCGTGTCATATATTTTCAATAATTGATGTATCCCGTGTCCGTATCTGTTTCGCCATATATGTGTCGATGCAACAAAAATTAAAACATTTTCCCTTAAAAAGTATGAAAGAAAAGGTCATTAAGGTAAGGTGTTTTCTTGATACATTCTATACAACTCATGCATCTTAGATAATATTCTTTATGCATTACTTTGGTGTTTAGGTTATGGAGTGATACTGGAAAGAACATTATAGAGGCTATATAATAATTAGTTAAATCACTCGAGAGGTAAATAATAATTACCCTGTGGTAGTTGGGTGACCTTTCAATTATATCATCTAATTTACGAATATGACGAATTATTTTGACATATGATTCATGAAAGAGAGATATATAAAAGAGTCAAGTTTTCACATTAAAAGATCTGACCAAAAACTTCCATATAAGGAACAAGTACATTTTGAACATATATCAAACAAAAGTTTCGATTAGTTAAATAATAAAACTTTGCTAAATTTTGATTGTAATCCTATAGAAATGACTCAAAAAAGTTTAAAGCATCAAAGAGAGTGTGCCCTAAAGAAACCATAATATTAAAGAGTATTACTACACTGCCTATAATACTTAAACCAAAAATTACTTGGACCCCACTTTTATAGATGGACAAATCAAATATGGGAGAGTGTCATAAACTGATGAGTTTTTATACTAATCCGCCAAATTAACTAAATTAAGTTATGATGTGGCATAATTTTTTGTGTAAATTTTGTTTGGGAAATATTAGATTTCTATATTAAAAACAATTGTGTCAACACAAAAAAGGGAAAAGGGGGGTCTAACATTAATTGTAATAACACATTTCTGTTTCTACAAAAGTATAGAAGTACCTGTCCCAGGATTACCAAGAAAAGCCATATGAGGAACTTTTCTTGCAGCAATCCTCAAGCCCAAGGCTCTTCTTTTCTCATCCAAAATCATTCCCCTGGCCCATTTATGCAGTTGCAACTTAAGTGAATGAAGTCCCACAATGTTTGACAAGGAAGCTTCAAACTGGGCCATCTTTGCTTTCGCCTCATCACAAGCTTTGAGCGCTTTGATCTTTAATTGTTCTTTAATGTGTTGATCAAGAAGTTCCCTCAACTCATCACTACAATGCCCTTGAGAAATATGGTTCAAGGGAGTCAAACCCTCCTATTAAATATTATGCGAAATAGATTAGTTCAATCCCTTGGTTCCTTAAAAACAAGCTAGCAAAGAGTTAATTAAAAGTTCTCAGATTAAAAACACACATTGTCCTCTACACTAAAGTCCGCTTTGTATTCTAACAATGTTTTCACAATGCCACACTCGAGAGCTTGTCGTGCATGCCAAACAGCTAAATGGAGAGGTGTCATTCCATTCTATAAGTTAACAAAACAAAAATGTCAAAAGAAATGGCTGATGCTAGATGAATAATTCAATTCTGAAACAAAAGAGGGAAGATAATAGCAGTAAATATAAGACATTTCTCACATTAGCTTTTGCCTCTAAAGAAGCACCATTAGAGAGAAGCAGACGAGCAGATTCACTGCAACCATTTTTTGCAGCCATGTGCAGAGGTGTCTCACCATACTAAGAACACATGCAATAAAAGAGCTGAGTTAATTTAATAGAAAGAATAATAGACATTAACAAAAAGTACACAATTTGACGCAAATAACCAAAATCATGGCCAAAGTACAAGAGCTTTAAGTTGAATTATTTTGATTACCATGTTCTTAGATTCCAGATCAACCTTTTCAGGGCCTCTCCACTCAAACAAATACTTGACGATATCAACTTTATTATAGCCAGCTGCTACATGAAGCGGCGTTTGTACCATCTACAATTACAAGTAGGAAAAAAGAGGGATAAGAATCATTTTTGTTTGAAGAAAAGAAGCTGTAAAAATAAGAAACACGGCGATTATAACGAGACATAAGCTTTATAAGTGGAGAAATTATTAGGTGTTGACACCGGACGGAAATAATCGTTCGGTTTTCTCTTTGTCTAAAAATATAGTCAAAGCGCAGCTGCTACAGCAACTACAGTTTGACTAGTTTTGATTGCACTTTTGCTATAGACAGAGAGAAATATGGATGATTCTCTTCGTCTCGTGTCGGCACCTAATAATTTGCCTTGCAATTGAGCTTTGTAAAACAGGGATCAATTAAAATAACATTGGGTTCATTTGTTTGCTTCTTGGTAGAAAATATGTTTTAAACAATAATGATTTTATATCACTCAATTTATTTGTTAAAACGAAACCATCAATTTCAAGAGATGTTGAAGGCGTTCGTAGTTTTCAATGTCAAAACTAGTTTCTGACTACAACCAAAACAAACGGAGGAATCTAGCAGTTCTTTAAACTAAATCAACCAAGTTGGCCTTTGAAATAAAATGAAATTTCCCATAACATTAGAATATGGAATCATTAATGTAACAATCAAAGAGAAAATAATGAAAGTGAGTACACACGATTTGTTCAATAACACCACTGCAGTCACAGAAAGTAAGCAAATGCATAAAATCTCGAAGAATTCCTTAAAAAAAATAGAAACCAACAGAGGAAGCCCATTTCACTGATAAACAGGCTCTTCTCATTTTCTCAAAAAATAATAATAATAATAATAATAATAACCCTCAATAATTGTTATTTTCTGGAAAATATTCAGGAGGCATAAGATACCAGAAAAGATGACAGAAAGGCCTCTTATTTAAGGTAAAAAAATTTATTTGCTTCGGTAATGAAGGAAATAGCTCAGCAATAAATCCTCCCACAGCGCAATCTACTGTGCAATAACATGAAAAGGGGTTGATGAGAGAAAGAGGAGATGGAGGAAAATTAGAGAAAGGAGAAAGCCATTGAAGAGGGAGAGCAGGGCTTACGATATCGTTCTTGGCATTGAGAAGTGAAGGATTCTCCTCCAACCGTTTCTGGAGACCGGAAAGATCACCAAACTGCGCGCAGCTATGGATGGTGCTAGGTTTCAACGTTCTCGGCCGCCTCCCAGGCATCTGCTTCTCCCCCACGGCCATGGCGTCTCTCTCCCTCTCCCTCTCCCTCTCCCTCTCCCTCGCCTCCGGGTTCTCTTCTTCTCCGCTTCTCTGCTACTGGAATTTTTATTGCGTCCTCCCACCTGACGTAGAGATACGTCCTCCCACTCCTAAAAAACTCAGTTTTTGCTAGCTATTATTTGGTATTAACGTAGAATATCATCATGTGAAGACAAATACCAAGTTATACCGAGCTATACCGAGCAATACCGAGCTATACCGAGCTATACCGAGCAATACCAAGTTTTTTCAAGGAAAAACAAGGTATTTTTTTGTATTGCTCGGTATAGCTCGGTATTGCTCGGTATAGCTCGGTATAACTTGGTATTTGTCTTCACATGATGATATTCTACGTTAATATCAATTAATATCTAGCAATACCGAGCAAAAACCGAGTTTTTTAGGGGTGGGAGGACGTATCTCTACGTCAGGTGGGAGGACGCAATAAAAATTCCTGCTACTGTGCCGCTTGCTTACTCTGAAAAACAAGATCGGAGCAAGCGGAGACGCGAATTTCCCGTGTCCCTTTTCCCTTCCTTCCGCTTTCCTCCTCTACAGCTGGAATTTCTATGCGGTTCACGACACCAACATCGGAATTCGAGAGGGCCGACAAAAATAAATTAATTTATAGTTATTTAAAATATTATTATATTATTTGTAATAATATCTAATTTGGAATTATAAAGCCATAATAAAAAGTTTAAATTGATGGTCTATTTTATTATTTGAAAATATGATAAATTAAAACTATTTAGATTTATAGCATAGCTAATAAATGATTAGTTTAGCATGTTAAATGGATTTGTTATAATTGATAATTATTAGATATCAAAGTAAATTTGGCCTATGAGAGCATGATTGAGTTGTCAAAGTGAATTTGACCTACTTAGGACAATTCAATAATTTATTCAAACAAATTTTATATTTAAATAGATATTTTGAATATTTAGACAAATGATATGTAACATTTAGGATTTGTTTAAGATAATTTTTTTATATTTTTTTTTAACGTTATCCAGTGGCGGAGCCCGAAAATCTTTTCAATGTGGGCATAAATTTAATTTGACAATTTTTTCTCAAATTTTTCCATCAAGATTTGGATTAGCATTGGCAATTTTAAAGGAAAAAAAAATAAATTATAGCTCTAATTAACTTATTAAAGTTTATAAATATTGATATATTAAAATTAAAAATATATATATTATTCAATTTTTTTTAGATTTTGCAGCTACTTTAAAATTCTATAATGTTTATTTGTTTATAAAATATTTAGTCAAAATTATCATAGGTAAAGTGAAAAAAGATGTAGGCATGTACTAGGATTTGCTACACTTTTTTTTATATAAATTGATAAGTGATAGTGTGAATATTACTTGATAACTTGGTCTATTGCCATGTTGTGTTGATTGGACTTGTGGCTTATAGGCAGACTTCAACATAGCATGCTTTTATTGACCGGTGGCCATAACAATATAGCAATTTAATGCAAGCCATAACTCATATGTAATTTATTTTTAAGGGGGGCACGTGCCCCCGCTGGCCCCCCCTTAAATCTATCGTTGCCATTATCATACTTCTATTTATTATGATCTTCTTGTTATTTTTTCAAAATTTATCTAATGATAAGTAGCTTTTATAGCCAAATCTTGTAGTGTGGCAATTCTAAGAAAGCTATGATCCAACTTTCTTAATATATATATATATATATATATATATATATATATATATATATATATATATATATATATATATATATATAATGCCCACAACTATATAAGAAAAAAGATCCCTAAAACATCTCTAAAATTACTATTAAAAATTGATACAACTTCCCAAATGAACCCTTAAACAAGATTACCTTGCCTAATATTATTTTGCATGATAAAATGTGGCTGGCTTGATGAACATAACGAGATTCATCTAAACTCTCTCTCTCTCTCTCACACACACACACATATATACACACACAATTTTTGTTATATGGTGTTAAATAAATAGTTTGGGTTTGGTCCTGACCTATATAATGTTATACATGTAATGATTATTGGGGGTTTTCTAGTAAAATGATAATATATGAATGTTAAAACTGATTAGATTTGCTCTTGAATATTGTGATAATCTATGTTACAAGTTAAGCTCCCTAAGTTAAAATAAGAGTATATGGAGTATAGTTTTCATCAGACTAAAAAACTAACTAACCTAGATGATGGGTAGTTGAATTAGGTCACATAAGAATTAATTATATGAGTATACTAATCAACTTATCAATTTGATGAATTCATTAAAACATTAAGCTTAAATATATAGTGTAGAGCTTAGCCCGTAGAAACTAAGCCAAAATCTAATCTGCAAAGAGATTTTAGCAAATCACGTACGAGGCACAAAATTTGTTAGTGCAATGACCAAGGTTATCAAGTCTAACCCTAATAAAATCTAGGTCAAATCAAATCAACGTGTCACATTGATTAAATTTAGCAAACATATTCTAGCATATATTTGTGCAAGTACTATTCTTATTTATTTTACACTTGAAAATGTTTAATATCTAATAAGAAATTAATATAACGAATTATTTGTGATTTAATAATTTTTTAGGCTTTTTATGTAATTTTAATATAAAAAAAAAACATCTTTGAATACTTTCAAAATAGGTTTTTCTTTTAATTTGTATTTTTAAAGAGAGGATTTATTGAAAATCATGACATATAATACTCTATGATTTTTGTCATGATTAATTTTCGCTTGATTATGAAATGATCTATATAAGTTTAAAAATTAATTTTACGGCAATGAATGTTTTTAATGTTATATTAAGATTCAAATATTTGATTATTATTAATAGAAGAAATATTTTTTTTAGTTAATTAATCATGCCAATCAAGAGTTTAAATAGAACTTTATTAAATAGCTACTTAAGTAATTACAAAAAAACAATTATTAATTAGGGTATTTTTTTTGCTAAATTTTTAGGTTTAAATAAAAGGAAATATGGTTCTAATAAGCTCTCATTAAGATATTTAGATAACTCAAAAGTATTCAAAAAATTTTCAATTGATTAGGAGCTTATTATATATAATTATAAAATTTAGTAAAACTTATTGAATAATAATTTTTTTAGACAGGTTTTGATTTCAAGAACTTTTAATTTTAATTTCTTCTAGTTTGAATTCATTATGAATTAGAACAATTTTTTGAAATTTAGTCTATTAAAATTTCATTAAAGATGCTTATTTATCAAATGTACAAAGTAAGCCTAAAATAGTGACATGATTTGATTAGAACCTTTAAAATAAAATGTGAGAATTGGATAACATTGGATCATCATCCTCATGTGATTATATTAGTCAAGTCCTAACCCTAATTCCTTTCATTCTCAGTGATCTCTAATGAATTTTAATATTTTAAATGTCAAAATTTACTAGGTCATTAAGAGTTATCTAAGGGTGGTAAAATTAAAAAAGATTGTTTTATGGTGTATCCAATGATCAAAAGTGAGTAGAATTAGGGCTTTAGAGGGTATGCCAAATTTGAATGTAATTTATTCTTGATTTTTATAAATGAACTTTTTAAAGCATGAGGAGAATTTAATATATATAAGAATCAATAATTAAGATGCCCTATAACTTTTTAAAGATTAAGGTCAATTTGAGTGTTTGTTGGCTTGATAGTTTAGAGCGGTTCAAGGGTTATTGGGAGTTATTGGAGAAGAGAAATAGATATTAAAATGGTATGGAAGATTTGTGCAATAATAACTTAATTATATCCTTTTTATCACTTTAATTTGAGCTAGCTAGCCACCCTCTATGGATTAGGAGGCTAGGGAGGTCCAATTAAATATTAAAGATTTGAAAAAAAAAGCTTTAACTTGAGCAATAGTAATTAACCCTCTTCAACTTTGTAGAATTATTATATTTTTTCATATTAAGTTTGTTTAATTAGGATTGATTACATTCTATTAGTCTTCAAATTTGTCTTAAATTATTTTAGGTTAATCCCAACATAGGAGAATTGGTTTTGAGCATTGGTAGCAATTGAACTAGCCTAGGTTAGCTATTTGATGGGTGATTAAATTGATTTTTAGTCAAGCATTAGCACATGTCTTAAATCATATTAAGCTTTTGGGTCAAATTGATTCAATTAGGTCTAGTGAGCATACCCAAGTTATGCTTAATCTAAGTTGCACTATGCCTCAATTGGTATTTAATTAAAATAATAATTTAACTATAGAAAATACTAACAATTCATCAATCAAATCATAATAGTATTTCATTACACAATGGTCGATTGAGCAAGTTTGATTTGAGTTTAATTTTGAATGCTCTTTCTAACTAGGTATATTTAATTCCCTTTTAAGGCTAGCTATACCATTTCTAAGAATGGTGGAGTTAGGCATTTAGAGGCTAAATTAATGCTTCTAATTTGTAAAATATTTATCCACAAGATGAAACTTTTTAGGATTCCCCACAAACATACATAAGTTGATGGAGATAGAATTCATTAGGAGATGTGACATAAGACTCTCAGATAAATTTTGTTATATAATTTTGTAAATATTTACAAAGAAGAAGGTGGTCATAGCACCATAATTCCAAAATATCATGTGATAATGCTCAAGATTATAGTACATGCAGAAAAATGTGGCAACCAAATCATTTGGCAGAAATTCAAAAAACCAACAAATGTCTTAATTCTTATTATTAAAGAATTTGACACTTTAATTGAGCTTTAAATAAGTGACAATTAAAGAATCAACCAATCTTAGAGAGCCAACCCACCTATCATATTATAAGGAGAAACTAAATTTTCCCATTAACTAATAGAATAAACTTTTAGCCTCTTTTTTAATTTGTGGAGTCTTCTTTACACATTTAGATCAACAATCATCTTTTCTACAAGGATCGGGTGCTTAGAATGACAATACTTAGCATGAATAAAGTTAGATTAAAAGGATTTATTTATCCTAAAAATCCACCTCTAAGTTAGAGACATGACTTTAGCCAAATCAAAGAAAGAACTGACTCTAAATCTGAATTTATAGATAGGCAAACAAATCTTATTCTAACTCATCCAGAAAAATCAGTCTTACTTGACGCCCAAAGTTTTATATGACGAGAGACCAACACTTAACACCCTAAGTTTTCTATTATGGAATGATTTCTCCGTAAGTGCTTATTCAGCTCTCTAGAGTACTGATATTCAACAATGATGATGAATCTGAGAGGGGAGATAGGTTATCCCTGTCAAACACCCCTCCCTCGAATTTAAAGAATCAAGATCATTAATAATGATGAAAAATGAACAAACAAAGATTAATGCTTCAACTTTATTTATGAATCCAGAATAAAAGTCAAAATTTTTCATAATAGTAATAAGAAAATGCCATTAAAAACAATCCTAATCCTTAGTCATATCCAAGTTGAGATTTTCATTCATATCTCTCTATTTCAAATTAATAATATGCATAATTTCCTAAGCCAAGAAAATATTATCAAAGATTTTCTAACCTCTAATAAAAAACTCACTTTGGTTGGGAGATATAGGCTTCGCTTGGGACAGTTTTCTTACTGCTTATTCTTAAACCAGTTTTCAAGTAAAAAAAATTTTATTTTTATATAAAAAAACTGCTTTAAGAAGTAGTAAGAAAGTCATTCAAAATGAAGCCGTAATTTTTTTGAGGGAGGTTAGTAAGCTTGTTAGCTAAAATTAATATGTACTAACTCATTAATGAATGACTCAAATCTATCCTACTATATAAAAGTGGCTTGGGATTCCACTCTTAGTAGATCCTAATCGTTCATTTGTAAATTTTAAAATAATCTGAAACGTTCATTTATGTCTCTTCAAATTCTTCATTTATAACACACTCCATTAATTTCTACTCTCTATTCTCATGCGTCAATTAAATTCAATTAATTATAATTTCTCTTCATATCTCAGATGCTTAATTAAAAAGTCTTAATTAATTGTAACGTAACAATTAATGACATATAAAAGTTTCGAGCCAAATATTTAATTCATTACCTGTGGTAATTATTATTTAAATATATATTTTATAGCAAATGATATTAATGTTTTAATATTAACGTTAATATTAAAACATTTATCTTAAGTTAAAGATCGTTTAAATTATATTACATATTAATTTATGAACATAAAACTTGTATTAAAGCAAGCAGAAGACGAAGGGGGTTTTTCACTTATTTCTTTGGATTCACGTGAAGAGTTACATGTGGTTTATTGTAACCCTCAATCTGTCATGACCCTTCGTCTTCCTCACGCATTACTTAGTATTATCTTCCTTCGCATTCCATAGTATTCCATTAGAACCAGCCCACCCCGCAACCCTCGGTCCCAACCCTTCTCCCTCTCACATTTGAAAAAAGGTCGTCATCTGCTTTCCCTCGCCTCCCCTCCGGATTTAGTATTGAAAGATTGAGTTGCTAACGAAGCTTCTTTGACTTCTTCGCGTGCTTCGACTCCAGCTTGGCATGCTTTGCCTGAAGAATATCTTGCTTCGAAGGCTCCCGGAAGGCAAGGGTAGCATTGGGGTTGAGCACGTGCTTTTTTGTGCTGATAGTTAAGGAGGAGGAGGAAATCCTTCAGTTGGAAACGAGCAAGAAATTGCAAGCATCTACCGGAGGTCTTCTTCTGGTCGTAATTCTTACTTGGATTACGGCTTGTTGATGCCGATAAAGCCGACCCCAAACTCTTCCATACGTTTGATGTCTGCATCTGGTAGCAGATTTTGACAGTAAAATCTTTTTACCTTTTCATGATTGTGGTTGATTATGATCTTCTGATTTATTTTTTTGAGTGGTCTTATGTTTTTGGAGAAAACTTTTGGCGTATGGGCTTTTGTTTTTGGGTACCGGTCAGCAATTTATTCACATTTATTAGTCTATTAGGATAGAAAATATTGTTTCAGATTTAGTAAATTTGGGATAAAAGTGAAAACTGCTTCAACTTTTGTTTACTTTTAGTAATTTGTTTGATTATTCATTTTTTGGATCTAAAAAAATTTTAATGTGAGAAATTTTTACTTACTTTAATGATTTGTGCCCCACTTGAAAAAAATCGCTCCGCCCCTGGTGGTGCTTGCCTATTGATGAAACTTTCATATGGTCATTTGGCTCCAGTCGTCTTCATCTTTCTTCTGCAATGGATGGACTGTGTCTCGACTTGCATGCTTCCCAGTTATCTACGACTCCAAATACTTGTATGCAAGCTTGTTCATCTATTTTATCATTTAATATTGCTTCTTTTATTTATTTTCCAAATTTTTAAGAATGATAACAAAATGTTTCTTCATGGGTTTTTGCTTCTTTGCTCTTATTTTGTTTGTTGTGCTTCAAATAATTAATCTCATCACCATTGGATATGCATATTTCACCATCAAAATTGCCTTTAAAGAAATTTTTGTAAGATAGTAAAATTTTATTATAGATGAGATGTTCTTTTGTGAATGAAATAAGATAAATTTGTTATCTCTTTTATTATTTTAGATTAGTATGACATATTTATAATGATATTTTTGAGCTTTTATTCTAAATATGAATTGATTATTTTTATGATAATATTTGTTATATAGAGAAAACATATGTATTTTTTACTATGGAATTGTAAAATTATATTAATATATTTTCTTTATTACGATTTTAATAAAAATATGTTATTCTTCATTAATATAATTAATAATTATTATTACTAACAGTGATAAACTAAATATTTTTTAAGAATAATAATATATTTAAAATACTATTAAATAAATTTTTAATTTTTATTCTTTATTCACGTGCATTTAATGCACGTGCAAATGAACTAGAAGAAATTGCTATAACAGTATCATTATCCTCCAAACCGCCATGAACTATCTTACATCTGCTTTTCCAACAAAAAAATATAATAGAACAATAAAGATTACCGGTTACTGTATCAGAAGATGCAAGGTCCTTCAAGACCTTTATAAAATCTTCAAAAGAATTAAAGATAGGAAGAGAAAATCCCCATTTGCTAAGTATACCAAAAACCTGAGGTAGTATATCACATTTTACTGCAATAATTTCCTTATTCCAAAAAACTTACTCTTATCAAATATATTATATTACCAACTTTCTTGTTGGTAATTTGATTTTAAAATTAGTTGTAGAAATAAATTTATAAAAATAAAATTATTATTTTAAATGAAATATATGAATAACAAAGTAATTTTCTCTCAAATTTATTCTATTAAATCTTTTTATTTAGTATTAATGTTTAAAATTTTATTAATTTGCAATTAAAAAAAGAACTTATAACTTTCAAGAAAATTTCACTTAAAAAATAAATAGATTGTTTATTAACTAATAAACAGAATTTACTATCAAAATAATTCATGAATAAAACAAAATCCATGTATCATATAAAATTACGTATCTAATCATATAAAACTTATCATAATGATTATAATTATTTATAATGATAAAATTTTTCATGTTTATAATGATAATATAATTAAAATATTTATAATATGAATTTTTATTTATATTTTTTTATTAACGTGCATTTAATGCACGGGCATTTTTACTAGTTCAAATAGAACTCTGCTTGCTTACATTCAACTTGGCTGTTCACACAACAAACCACCATGAGAGGAAAAAAAAAAAAGTTCTCTTTTGCTTTGAACGCCTTATAATGCATGCATGTGCGTTCAGCGAACGCAGTACATGGCTAGCTGTAATAGATGCGTGTGGCATCTTACTATTCAAACCTGTTAATTGCTTTTTAAAAACTAGTATTGGTAATTAATAATTTATTAGGAAGCATGACAGTTTTATTTCATAGATCACATAAGGGCATCTCCAACCGAAAATCTCATTTTTCACTACAAATACAATGAAACCAAAAAGTGTAGTAATTCATCTCCAATCGAACGTCATTTTGCCTCCTAACCGTCACTCTTTTCTTTCGTATCTTTCTTCCGCAAGTTCGGTAGAGACCAAAAAATGGCGCAGATGAATAATGCAATGCCAATATTGGCATCGCACTGTTCATCCGCGGTCAAATGGCGGAGGAAAAGACGTTCGATTGCGACTCATGAGGGCCTCCATTCGGTTGTTTGCCGTACGGTTGGAGATGGTCTAAGAACACTTCCAAATCAGTTTAACAATAATTAAAAAAAAGAATATATCTCTTTAACAATCTTAGAATAGTATCAACAAATGATCAAACACTTTGTAAATAACTGCAGTAAGAACATAACGTAGCCACAAAGACGAACAAGAAGAATCCAACCGGCCAGTAGCTGGAAATAAAATCAAACAGCTCTTAGCAACTATTTACGACAAATAACAGTGTATAATCGTCTAATTTCATCAGCAAACGCTACAATAAAGGGAAGAAACTGTAAACTGTTTGTATATGGAAGCATTTGGGCATTGATAAATAATTTAAATAAAAATTGGATGGAAACTGCGCTTAACGTAGGCTTTGTTTGAGATTGCTTTTTTGTTGCTTCTTAAAGCAATTTTTTAGTACCAAAATTAAAATTTTTAGACTAAAAATACTAAAAAACTGATTTAAAAAGAATAAAAAAAATTGTCCTTAAACTTAATTTGGAATGGTTTTCTTAATGCTTCATAAAGTAGCTTTCTTGAAAAAAAATTAAAAATATTTGTACTAAAAGATGCTTTAAGAAACAGTAAAAAAGCCGTCTCAAATGAAGGCTTAGGCTTCGTGAGGGACAGCTTTTTTATTGCTTTCTAAATAGTTTTCTTGTACAAAAGTTATTTATACAAATTTTTTTTGTACTATAATACTCCTTTAGAAAGAAAGTTGTTCAAAATTAAAACGTAAGCTTCGTTTGGGACGGTTTTTTTGCTGCTTCTTAAAACAGCTTCCTAGTTCAATAATTAAAATTTTTGTATTAGAAAGCTGCTTTAAGAAGCAACTAGAAAACCGTCTCAAACGAAGCCTTAATTAAGACTTCGTTTGGGATGGCTTTCTTACTGCTTCTTGAAGCAGCTTTTTAGTACAAAAGTTAAATTTTTTTGTACTAAAAAAATGCTTCAAGAAGCTGTAAGAAAGTCTTGACAAACAAAACCTAAATCATGCTGAAAGAATACGGTAGCAGTTGAAAAAACAAGAAATCCTATTATATCCTGTATAGTAACAGTCATGTTCACATGGAGAATCTTTATTTGTATCTTATGATGCATACAAAACTTTCCTCAAATACAAAAGATATATAATAAGAAGCAAGGTACATAAATCACAACGTGCTACACTTAATTCTTCTGAAAACTACTTAACCCTTTCCATGCTTTTGAATTGTAAACTAATTTTGAGCTTACATATTTTTATAATCTACTGCTTGAACATTCTCTATTGTTCTAAACAATGGGCATAGCATGAGTGGATCAAAGTTTCTTTAGAGATATTGGGGCATACATAAGAAAATGAGTAACAATATTGCAGTCTCTATTCTGTGATTAAGATTTCATTTGGGATGGTTTTCTTACTGTTTTTTAAAGCATTTTTTTAGTACAAAATTAAAATTTTTATACTAGAAAGCTGATTTAAAAGCAGTAAAAAAGCCATCTCAAATGAAACCTAAATGAGCACAAATTTTACTTATCAAATATGTATGGCACTATCTCATCAAATATTTCAACTATATATGTTTCTTTGATTGACTCGTCATTTTTAGATAATAGAGGCACCTAAAGTTGTTCAAATAATTAATTTAAATTTATTTTATACAATATTGTACTGGCCGAACATCTATTTGAGTCTCATAAGTTACAAGAACAATGAACTGATTTAGTATATCACAAAAATTTGGAGAAAATATTAACTCAAATTTGTTCTCATAGTTCTCTTATCCAAATTCTTCATATTTTTCTAGACTAATACATATAATACTATGAGATAAGCTGAGCTATGACATTGCCTCCCAAATTTTCTTAGGCAATTCATTCAATTCAATTAGGAGTAATCACTATATACATACACGACGATTACTCAACATTCATCTATATTGCTTTGTTTGAGGCAAGTACATCTAAACACATAAGAATGCTTAATTACAAATGTTGGGAATTTGAGGCTTAGGCCTCATTAGGGACATTTTTCTTACTACTTTATAAAGTAGTTTTTTTATTACAAAAATTTCTTGAACTAAAAATTTTTATACTAGAAAGCTACGTCAGAAAGCAGTAAGAAAGCTGTCTCAAATAAAGTTTTAGTCAAATTGCAACATTTGACTTCAAATAAATTAAAATGGGGTTGATCGAACACATCAATCTGCCATGCCTATATAAGCCTTTGCATTAACTTTAGTTTTTCTATGACATCTAATATCATTATATCATGTTGATTATTTTAACAAAAGCATTCTTCTAAATCTACATTATATTTAAATTATATTGGATTAGGTTAGCTTCCCAATATGATAAGACTCAAATTAAGATCCTCTAAACTTAATTATAAATATCATGAAATCTTGACATCTTAAGTAACTTATAAACTATCTCACAAATTTGTCTTCAAACAAATAACAAAGTGCATGATCTATTTCTTCTACACCCTTCGTAGAACTATCTTTTAAATCCCTGAATTGTTAATAATGTGGTATGAATTGGTGATGACAATCAATAATATCTCTCAGAGCATCTTATAGGCTATATAGTCATGTTTCGTCTAACTATTCAGAGAGATTCGAGATGATCCCATGTAAACCAGAATAATTATTACGTCCGGACAAAAAACCGGAAATCCGGACGTATACCAAGCAATACCGAGTGCTAAATACCGAGTTCCAAGTGACGTGGCGCGTGATTATTGATCTCTGAACGCGTCCGGTGACCTGACGTAATAATTGCTCAGTTGACCAACACTTTCCTCCTTTTTTTAATTAGTATTCACATTGCCTTTAAAGAGCTCCAATCCGAGATTTGTCTCATTACCAGATTTTGATGTGTCTGAAACTTGTTTGTTTGTTTGCTTTCAATATTATAACTCATATAGATTATTCATACCTTAGAATATAAATTGAAAAGAATTAATTCTCTTTTTTTTTTCTTAATCATCAATCAGATCTTACTAATTCATCAAGATAATATAAACAACGGAAACATACTTAATTACAATACTACTCATTCAGAATTCCGTAGATTTGATATAACCCAAAAATCATTATAAATGCAATAGCCATGATATCGAACATCAAAAAATTTCAATTATTTTAATTATAAAATAACCTTTGTATTGGTATTATAGGTCTTGCCATTTTTTTTAATATATGAATAATATTCATATATGCATGTCATATGAAATCATATCTTGTCTCACTATACAATATAAACATTTATAAACTCTTGATCATTAACTAGAATTCTTGTCTCTTACAAATATCTTGCTGGTATCTTGCTCTAATCTAAAACACTTCTTACTCCCTTAATATCTTGCTTCAATCTTGTACACTTATAGCTCTCATATCTTATATCTTCATTTGGGTATCTTATTCTAATTAATGCCTAGTTAATCTACAATCTTTATACATACATGTTCCAAATCTTATTTTCATAATTACTACGATGTAGATAAAAGATGAAAATTAATGCATTATCATTACATGTATTTTTGCATGTCAAAATGGAAAAATCCCCAAATCCCATGTATGTCATATATATCAATAGAGATGTCTTTCTATTCTTTTATATGTGCCAAATTATAATACAATTCGCATATAAATTTATATATGCAATTCTAACGGATGAAATTCCAATATGATCATATGAAATGGTTCTAAAAGCTTATATTTATAACATATAATAAACTACATATTGAAAGTTACTTAAATCTTGAAATAGGGATATATTAGCATATTCCAGAGATAAAACCTAGAAATCAATATTTTTGAAAATAAAGTGAGAATAGGTTATCTATCATAATCAGAATAAATTTTGTAACTGGACCACCAGACCAAAATGCCCCGGAATATATTCTCTCTCTCTCTCTCTCTCTCTCTCTCTCTCTCTCTCTCTCTCTCTCTCTCTCTCTCTCTCTCTCTCTCTCTCTCTCCATCCATTCCTTCAGCTAGTCAGGAAGAAAAGAGAAGAAGAGAATGGGAATTTAAAAAGAAAATAAATTTATTTGAAATTAAATATAAAATTTTTGAACTATAGTGTTGTGGCAATGCACTGGCGAGCATAGTAATATATAGCGCCGCAGTGTATAACCCATTTTGTTTTATGTTTTGCAATAACCCGAGTTTTTTTATTTAGCGTTTGTGGCAATGTGGTATGTAGCACCACAGTGCATATATATATATATATATATATATATATATATATATATATATATATATATATATATATATATATATATATATATATATATATATCACCATCTCCTCATATATATATAGAGAGAGAGAGAGAGGAAAGAGATGTTTCTTCGGGTTTGATCCGAATATGACCCGTGACCCGATTTTGATTGCCCTAATCTACATAAATATTTGTATCAAAATATTTTAGTATATTATTTTATTTTATTTTTCCATGCTTTGCACCCTTTCAAATAATTAAACCGACTGCCATACCATCGACTCAAACCATCCAATACTTTACCCCAATTCTAAGCCAACATAAAATTGAAGTCATTAGATGATAGAATATTCTAAGACTTCCTATCATCTAATGACTTCCGATATAAATTCTTTTCTAATTAGTGTTTTTTTAATTAAGGTTTCATTTGGGACGGCTTTCTTTTTGCTTCATAAAGTAGCTTCTTAGTGCAAAAATTAAAATTTTTATACTAGGAAGCTGCTTTAAGAAGTAATAAGAAAGCCGTCCCAACCGAAGCCTAAATCTTACCTAATCCTAAACATATCTTTTCCTTGAGCAGCCACATTGCCAAAAAAAATGAGGCTATCGCTAGGGCTGCAAGCGAACCAAACGTTCGGCGAGCTACTCGTTGTTCAGTTCGATTAAAGCTCGTTTATGATCATTTAATTAACTAAACAAACAAACTTGAACAATATTTTAAATACTCGATTCTTAAATAAACAAACTTGAACACTAATGCGTTCGGCTCATTTATATTCGCAAACAACATCATTTGAAGCTCGTGAACAAGCTCGACATTGAGCTCAATAAGAAGCTCGATTAGTGTTCGATTTTGAACTCGTGAATAAGCTCGATAAAAATAAATAATATTTGATTTAGAACGCTTCTCCTTTCCATTCTTTCAGACTGCTGCAGGTATCAGATATTACTTAATTTGCTATCTAAGTAATTATAACTTTATATGACTATTTATTTATAAATCATTGCCTTTGTTAATGCTGCTGTTAGGAAAATTATGTGAAGATGAGATTTGTTTATAAATCATTGCCTTTGTTACATAGACAATTGCTTTTATTATAAATGTGTTTGTTCATACATATGTTCATGAACGTGTTTGATTGATAGTTTAAAAAAATTCATTAAATATGTTCGCGAACATGCTCGATGTAATCGTTTGTTAGGAAGTTCGATAAAACTCATTTGTTAAGTTAGTGAACATCTGAAAGTAAAGCTCGTTTATAACTCGTTCATGTTTGTTTAAAGCTCGATAAGCAATAAACGAACTGAACATGAACCGAACATGAACACTCATTAATTTAAATGAACCAAACATGAACACATACAATAAATCTCGAACAAACATGAATCAAACTTGAACAAGTTGATATTAAATGAACACAAACATGAACACTCACATACTCGGCTCGGCTCGGTTCGTTTGCAGCCCTAGCTATCACTCTAAAACCTTCACTCCAGTAGTTAAGTGGATTCCACTGCTCTACAAGCATGGGCTCATCATATGTGAAGCAATCAAAATACAACTATCATTGTTGGTATCTTTATGAAAATAAAAATTTATGAAGATAATCGGTTCATTAATCAGAATAAATTTTAATTTTTTAAATAAATGATATATAAATTATAACTAATTATTCATATATTATATTTAACTTAAAATAAATTTAAAATTTTGATATTCATTCTAAATAAAATTTCAGAGAGAATATGCCGACTTAATTTTATTTCTATATTTATGATAATATTTCTGTAACTGTGAATAATAGTATTTTATGGGCATTTTTATTTTAGGCATTACAATTTTATCTTTACCCAACTTGTTAAATAGGACATTATGGAGTAAAATTAGAAAAGAGCTTCTTTACAACTTGGATGGTCAGGCGCATGAATGGCTTTGCTCTTAAAGATAGAATACAAAATAAGTATATATATGTGAAAGGTTGGAGTAGCTCTAATAATAGATAAGATTAGAGAGACCTGTCATAATGATCTGGTCACATAAAACGTCAGCTTTTCTATGACCCGGTTCGCATATTAGATTTATTATATTTGGCCTAAGAAAAATAGAGATAGACCTAAAAATGCTTATGCTTCATTTGCAACGGATTTTTTATTGCTTCTTAAAATAGTTTTTCAGTACAAAATTTTAATTTTGTACTAGAAAGCTGGTTTAATAAGCAGTAAGAAGTCAGCTTTCTAATTACTATCTAAAGCAACTTTCTAGTTCAAAAAATTTTTGTATTAAAAAGCAGTAAGAAAGTCATCTCAAACAAAACCTTAGTTAGAAAATATTAGTAGTGTCTTTTTTTATTAGATTTAAATGAGAATTTAACTCTTGACAGAACACAATAGAGAGAATGATTCATGTAGCCGACCTTATATAATAGGATAAAGGATTGGTGTTGTTATATATACTATTTTCATACAACATTGGGTAAATTTTAAAAAAATGTTATTACTTTAATTAATTTTTTGGAAGGTTAGTTGGCCATCCTTTTAATATATTTAAATTGTATTATTTTACTTGTTTGGGTTAGCCGCATGAGCAGAGGAAGAAAAAGAGAAACGTGTTCCTGTCAGTATAGATAGGCCTGATCAATCAGAACTGATCTGTTTGATTGGTATGGTTGATCTATCATATCAATGTAAATTAATAATAATTAATTAGAAGATTCAAAGTTGAGTAACTGCAACTCTAATTGGATTGACTAAGGGCTGTGAATAACTTTTAATTCAGATTAATGAGTTTCCTTTGGCTAAATCAAGTCGGTATGTTGGCTTAGAGGCTTTTTTATTGCCCATGGAACATATTGCATGCTATAAAATTTAGGGCAAATAGATAGAGTTCATCATCTTAGTTGTATAGGAAGATCTTGTATAGATAAGAGAAATTTAGAAGTGACACCAAAACTTTTACATTAAAAAGCTAGAAATGAAAAAAAATCACATGGCCCAGTTAAGTTGTAATAATTCATTAAGTAATATTACAAAAGTTTGGTATAGAAGATAAAATTACAATGTATTACTAACTTGGTCTGTAGTGGATGTAGAAAAGAATGCTTGAGAAGTAACCGTTGTTGATTTGTAGATATCAATGTCATCATAGTAGTTAGGAGATAATCATCGGATGACAAAAACTAGATGTTGATGGTCGGGTAATAATGATTAAGCGACGATAATCAGGTGGTTATAGTTATGCGATGAAGGTAAGATAATGATGGTTAATAGTAGTTGAATGATGATAATCAATAATTGACAATTGCTAGAAGTGATCACTAGAGATGATCATCGAGCAGAGCTCTAAAATTCATCAGATCTATAGGTTATCTCCAATTTTAGATCCAGATCTCCCTTTATAAAAAAGAATGGGTCTATTTCTAATTTTCTAGGTTAGAATTTTCATAAATTTAGCCAAAATCTACAAACACATCGACAATAACCCATGTTCATTCTATCAACTATAGACTATTCTTATAGCATTTATGCAATGCAAGGGGATGGGACTATGCAGTGTGCGGCGTGCAGCTAACGAAAGGCTGTATGCAGTATATGTGAATGGGAGAAACATAACTATGAGAGGTTATATTCATATATTTTTTAATGATGAATATCAAATCCTACTCAATTTTATAATTATAAAAAAAAAATCAATTGTTAACAAGGCTGTGAAAATCAAAACTGAACACAAAACGGAAGAATGAAAGGTTCAAGTTTCGACTGGTCGAATTGGGATCAAAACGGATGACATAATAAATAATATTATTATTACAAATTAAAAAAATTAACATAATAATAATAACAATCTAACCTTAAAAACTTCATAATTTTAAGAATTTGAGACAAAAAATAAATAAAATTCATACATATATAATATATTACATTATTTTAAAGTTAAAAAAAAATAATTACTCATTTTAAATATAAATATAAATATCTCCAATCATCTATTTTAATTCATATTTAAAAGAAATTTAGTTTATATATAAATATATAAATTCAATATAAATAATTACTAATTCATAATATATTTTTATGTATAATTTATATCTATAAATTATATATAAATTTCACATTATAAAATTATATTTAGAAGATCATGGGTTATTGTTTTTTGAATAATTATAAATACATAAATAATTATAAATTTAAGAACTTTAAAAATTATTATAATCATTTTTTTTAATATTCTATACAAAATTTTCTCAAAAAATTCTCATGAAAGCATCCATCATACACACATTGTAGAAATTACTAGTTGCTTAGTATCACATCACGTAGGAGATTTATATTGTGTTGTTTATATATGTTTTCTTGTATTTATGGGTTAAGAGCCCACATAGGTTGATGATGAAATCATGTGGTATTATTAACTAGTGTTTAATACATAATATTATAAATTTTTTGGAATTATATTATTAAATAAAATAAATCATATCTAAATTAATTTAACATTTAATAAAATATTTTATATTAAATTAAATTATTTAAATATATTATAAATTGAACCGGCAATTCAAACTAGTTTTCACCAGTTCGATGATAGATTAATTTTTAAGGAGGACTGAAAGTTCGTGAAGGGTGTTA
Organism: Dendrobium huoshanense; assembly: GCA_016618105.1. Lineage (NCBI taxonomy): Eukaryota > Viridiplantae > Streptophyta > Magnoliopsida > Asparagales > Orchidaceae > Dendrobium > Dendrobium huoshanense. Next base: position 10,224,585 of record CM028351.1, read on the forward strand.
AACCTTAAAGAACTAGCTCGAGGCTAACCAAAAGAGGGGTGATTTGATATTTTTAAAAAATCATAAACAAAAAGAAAACCTTTTTTATCTTTTTAAATATTTTAAAACAAAATAATAACTCTGTATGCAGAAGAAAAATAACATTCACAATAACAATATAATCAGATATTTCAATCATAGAACAATTCACAGAGATGTGCGGAAATAAAATGCGATAAAAAGTAATAAGAAAGAGCATACTTAATTTTATAGTGGTTCGGTCAAATTTGAACAACGTCCATTCCTTAGAGATTCCCTCTCCAAGTATTACATTAAATTGAAGTGACTCTCATGTTGCTCCCACAGCAAGGCGGAGAATCCCATACAAAATCTTTTCACTGATACGGTGAGGTAAAGAACTTGAATTCTTTTAGTCCCTCATGGAGTAGGCAGAGAACCCGAGAAACATTTTACTCCCTCTTGGAGCAGGCAAAGAACCTTGAGCTAATGCTGAAGACGATCTCTCTGGAGCCACCAAGGAACCAGTGGAGCAACTCGAAGAAGACGATAAACACCTTGCTTGAAGCAACCTTTTTGATTCCCTCACAAACTCCCCCTCACAAGGATCTCTCTCTCTCTCTCTCTCAAGATCTCTATCTTCCTTCTTTAAGCTACCTCTTGGATCAACTCCATAGCAAAAGATTGTCTCAAAAGACAATTAGAGAGTTTAAATAGAGAGCCTCCAAAAGAAGCCCAAATTTTTTATTCTACGTAACTGATCGGATCGTCATGTATGATTAGTACAAAATAGCCCTTCCAGACAAGACAAATGACATTGCTCAGTACAATCAGTTCAAGAGAAGTAAGCTGATTGTCATGTACAATACAAGTATTGTCCTAGATAATTAGTATTAAAGTATTGAACTTCATCTAGTACGATATCTGGCGGTGCCTTATCATCCCATGCACTTTTTTGTTGTCTAGTACGATATAGGTATATTGTCATGGATGTTTAGTTAAAAAATTATGGTATTCATCTGGTATGATAACTGGTGATCCCTTATCGTACCAGACATGTTCTCTGTCGTTCAGGACGATAAACACCGATCGTCATGTACGATCATAATGAATTATGTTTTACTATAAATATTCTCCTAATCACTGGTTTAATTTAAGAATGATTGTCACTAATCATCCAAGACGATCAACATCGTCCTGTATGATTAGTACAAAATTAAAAAATTAAAATATTTCCTTAATTATGATTGACGGCTATTTTCACGTTTAAAATTGATCGTCCTGGATGATATGGGTCCTCCAGTATAATTTGTTTAATCACTCTTAAAATTGGGATGTCATAATTAGTGTTTCTACTTTTAACTAATCTTATAGTACAATGTGAAATCGTCCTATACGATTAGGTCAAAAATTAAAGAATTCTTTAACTCATCAAATTTCTCCCCCTAAGTGTGTGTGTGCAAGGTTACTTAGTTTGGGGGTTCACTAGTATATAACTTGACTCAAAAAAAGTAAAAAGGTACATTGAATTTGAAGTTACAGGCTGACTCAATTCTAGTCTACCCGATCTTGGGCTGATTTACTTGCAAGTTATCTTGTGGACCTGAAAAGTTAGTAAACCGATCA